>VXBL01006287.1:143879-219340 GCA_013400195.1 Aramus guarauna | reverse complement strand
CATTACTGGAGTAAAGAAAATATATTATCCTAATTTTTCCTTCCAACTTTGAACCTCTTCTAGTTGCTTACTGTAGCACTATAGCATTGAAGTAAGAAGTGCGGTTAGACACTGCCCTGGAAAGAGAAGTACCAAACTGATAGATTTTAGGTTGGTTGTTTTGTTGTTCAGTTTTCATTTTTGTGTTTGGGGTTTTTTTCTTAAAAAGGGGGCTGGGGGTGGTGGGCAGAAGATCCAGTGACACTTGAATGTTTTGGCAGATTCATCTTTTTCACCAAGTTATTTGCTTATTAAAAAAAAAAATAAAACTTTAAAAATATATATTAAAATATTTTTTTATTTTTTTACTTTGACATTACTACATTACCTCTTAAATTTGATTGAATACATTGTATAATCAAATATAAACATTTTCTTTTCATGGTAACATAAAAATAGTGAGGGGGAAAAAAAAAGTTTCCAGAAAGCTGGAAAAGAAATTATTTGTCCAGCTCAGGATGCAAATAATGTAGAGTAGATGAAAATTACTGAATTAATAAAAAAAAAAAAATTATATACAATTATAGCATACTCTACAGAAACATGCAGAAAAGGGAGGGCCATTTATTTTTATTTTTTTCAATATGTCTATATTCCTTAGTTTATGCTATTCTGCATGTTTTAAGCTTTCATTTAAAAATTAATTTCTGGGTTTTTTTTCCTGTTGCGGTGATACAGATGTCACAGTGCAGACAGACACCCTGTCATGTTGAATTTAGTCTTGCGGAAAGGTGTCTCTAGACAAACAATAACAGCAGCAGAAGTGGGACTGCCATGTTCCTACATCACGTTCTCTACGATGAGCACTTCACAGTCTAGTTGCAACCATTTACAGTCAAACCTAATTAAACACAGGCACGTTTTTCTTTCTACTAAAAGCAAACAACCCATGTATAATGGTTATATTGTTAACTTTAATAAAAAGCTACAAACTGTGAAGGATGAGATTCCAACAGCAAGGTTAAGTCAGTAATGTATGTACATAGAGTTTTGGATTCAGTGTGTTGTTTAACAGTTCAGCTAGTTAGAAAATACAAAAACAATGTTTTGAAAATTTTCAGTTTTATATGGGGATACATTCCAGGATTTAAAAATATTATTTTTATTTTGATTTTTTCCCAACTTGTTTCCATCATGAATGCTGACATTTGAAGTTACTTTTTTTACTTACACTTTTCTTAGGTAGTGCAATGAATGATGCTTTGTTGCCTAAGGAAATCTGACTTGTTGAAACTGAATATATGTGTGTACCTTAAAGTGTGTGAGTATACAGAATTCAGTGGAAAGAAAGGGTTTATGTTAAAATATTGACATTTTCTTTCTGAACAAATAAAGGTTTCAGAAAATATGAAAGTATATAGCTTCAAACAATAGTTTTTTTTGCGGCAGTAATCTTAGTTCCATTTTAAAACTGTATGGTAAAGGCAAGATCTAAACATGAAGCAAATTTCATCGTTGTTATTGTGGAGACTGTAATTTGATGCTTATTGATCATAGCCGTATATTCTCTACTTGCGCAAGGCTACATGAAGTAAGTACATGGATGAAGACACTGGTTTCATCATATGCGGGATGCAGTCTCCCTCATCTTTGAGATCAAGCTGGCAAGTGGACTTAAAATGCTGAGTAAACATTTGCCTAGTTGGTTTTAGGGTCTTCTGTTCCATAATGTGTTCTGTACTTTCTTTTCCACTTAGTGCTGATCATTTAAGTACGATCATTATCCTGTTGAATGCTCAGTCTAGGATGGATTTGCAACGCCGTGTTTCATCCTGACTCTTTTCTGATTGCTGAAAATCAGCTCATATATATTGATGCCTGGAGAGATGCCCATTTGGGGTTATTTCAGGTGGAGAAGCATCTCTTTTTGCTATGGTCCTATGTGCAGAAATTCCACACAATACTTTTCTCATTATAAATTTATGACACTAGTTCAAATATAATAACTAAGGGAATTTTTAGATCTAGCTGAAACATTTCCTTTCTTTCTTATAGGCCTTTATAAGTTTAGAAACTGAAATGACTGGTGAAAGCAATCTTCCATTCAAGTGATGCTTTATATGTATTTTGTTGAACATACTGTCCCCTTTATTTCTTTTATGTGGGCCATGGAAATTAACTACTTCTAGCCCTTCTCCTTGCATCTTATTTTTTTAAACCTTTGAATACCATCACTGTCCCTTTTTGTTTCTAATGCAGACATATGGTAGAATGTGCCAACCCCCAATCACATGTGTTATTCCAGGTGTATGAGTTAGCGATTCCTATAAACAATGAAGTGACTGCCTATATTTCTGTTTTTGTTTCCTTCTCTAATCTTTTCACCCTAATTGTTATGTCTTCAGACATACCTATAAAACATACACCAGTTACCAGACCAATTAAGGTAATCTTTACTTTCTAACCCATGTGAAAATGCAAGGCCCAGCTTCAGTAACACATTTTGTTAAGCTGCAGTTGCTCTAAATATGAGTTATGTTTTTGGGACAGTTTTAAGAAGTGTGAGGATGATCAGGAAGCTTACAATGGTTACTAAAAGCTAAAACTTCATTATCAGAAACCTGAACCCTGTTATAAGAATTATTAGTACTTTTATTATATCGGTGTCTGAAGCTATTGGTCCAGACCCTTTTTATTACAACATAAGGTACAAATACAGCAGAAAAAGATAGACCCTGACCTGAAGAACTTATAGTCAAAGTAGAATCATGAGCAGAGAGAGAATGAAGGTGTCAGAAGTCTTTCATTAGAGTGATTGAGAAAAATGATGCATTTGGGGAGGTGTCAAAGGGGAGGCATTAAGAGATATTAGAGATACCAGTTGGAGTTAGAAGAATGGTTTAAAGTAGGGAGGAAAAGGCAACCTTGAACTTATTTCTGAGAAAAGCTTTTATAGTAAACCTCTGAGTACTATGAAATTCAGTGGACACTAAGTCTATGCAGTTGAACTAAGGACACTGTCTTTCAAAAGAGTCATCTGCTCATTATTCTTTGCCAAGTTGTTTTTGAGAAGACCATGATTTCAGTGTGGATGAAAATTTTCATTTTTTCACTGTCATACCAAAATATGAATGTATATACAAGATCTCTACGGTTTCATTTAGCTCAAATATTCTATTTAGAATTTTACACATGCTATAGATAACCTGTGTGGATGCTGATGAATCCTGATTTGGATTTCATACAGTTTTTATATTGATTCATGGAAGACACTTATAATGCATCATTTATAACCTTGTGGCTTTCAGTGTTTCAGTGCCTTTGATGGTACTGTACAGACATCCAGGTGAACAGAAGTAGATAATGTCAACTGATGACTGGGATGAGTGTAATTGCTTTTTTTGAGGTATAAAATCCTCATCCGTCAAAAAAAAAAAAAGGCAAATATTAAAAGGAAATCTACTTGCTCATAAACCTTTGAAAAATTGTCATATTGTTAATTATTATCACGTATTGTCAAATGTAGTCATACTGTCAATTGTCTTAAAGCTTTGGTAATTGTCAGTAGCTTAATGATGGAGTACTTCAGATTACTATGTCTGTTGTATGCGAGGTTGGAGGTACCTACAGGAGGCTCTCCTGAACATTTGTGTGCTCTTCCTGATTCCTTCCATCTTCTCTTGCTGGCTCCCAGCCCTTCCTGGCCTTCTGAACAACCACAGAGAACCCACGTTTCACCTGGACCTTTTATGCTGTTGCTTTCTTACAGTGAACAAGGCTGACAGGGGAAATAGTGGGGGCGGGGGAAAACACCTAATAATAAAATAAAATATCTTATTAATTGTTTCCTGTGAAACAGGTGATCAGAACCTAAGTTAACAGAACATTTTGCCCAAACACTTTTTATAGGTCTTATTGTTTATAGACATGTCCATCAATTTGTATTTAACTGATGGTGCTTTGTAATGAGGTTTGCTTCTTTACCTGCTTCTAGCAGATAACAAAGGAAAGGAACATAAAAATTTTATTAGAAATTTTTTCTACGTTTTTGTTGCACTGTTACACCTTTGGCTGTCTTCCATATATCCCCTTTTCTCTGGGGACTGAAAGAGGAGGTTGCAATTCGTTTCCCCTATCTGCACTCATGCAACCTTGTTTCATGGGTCATAGACTTGTTAATCTGGGTCCGACAGGTCAAAAGGAACAAAGAGCCAGTGTTTGGCCTGGGACCTAATTTTTTTTTTTTTTTTTTTAGTTTAAAGCAGGTAGCCTGCTTAAGTACCCTAGTAAACTTTATTTCTGCATCTTTTGTAAAAAGCCATGTAGAAAACAGTGGGAAAAGTACAGATGGCTATTGTAAATTATTAATGCTATGTGACAATGGCTGGTTTGGTTTCTTCCTTTTTTTTTCCTCTCTCCCTCCCCAACAGAAGACTGGAATCTCAGCAAAATGAAATATATTGCAGGAAATATTAGCCTTCCTCTTTCTAGAAAAATTGTTTACAAGCTGTCAGATTTTTTTTTCAAGTTTTAATTTTAAAAGTGCTTTTTTTTTTTCTAGAAGCATAAAGAAAATAATTTAATCAGTACTGCTTACAGTTGCATGTTCTTTAGTAGTGGAAAAGATGGGTTGCAAAGAGAGGCAGAATAAGACAATTTTCATGTTGTGAAAGACAATTAGAGAGGAACCTATGCTGGATGCATAATTAGTTAGTAAGGTGAAAGGCCGGGAGGAGGCCACCAGTGGTATGAGATGTGAGGGAGACCAAAAAGAAGTCCCCCTTGCGTAGAGATAGGTTGCGTGGCTTGAGATAATCTGTCAGAAATCTGTCACAGTTGAAGATATGCTAAAGAAGTGGGCTTTTGTAAAAGGAGGAAATAAAGGTGCAGAAAAACACCTTAAATATTAACTCCTTTCTGCAGTGGAAGGACAAGAGGGTATTCCTAGTGTTTGGGAGCTCCAGTCAACCAGGTCTGGAGTCTGGTTTTGTAAGACAGGAAGAAGTGAGATTAGGCTCAGCCAGTCTAGTGCCTGCCAAATGTACAGAGAAAATAAGGTGGCACGACAGATTGTTACTGATTTGAATCCAGTGAATCTGTATGTCATGTTCCCTATCCAAACCAAACCATCCGTTACTTGAGCAGTGATAATGGAAGAGCTTTTGGACTTAAGACTGAGTACTAACAGAATAAAATTTGGAGATTTGACTCTGTATTAGGAGAAAAAATATAGTAAAGCAGAGCATTAACTTGCTTAGTTTGATCTTATTTCTGATACAGCCACTGCAGTATGCATTAGGTCTTAGGAGGATCAAAAAGCATTTTAAAACTGAGGCTATACAAGAATTTTCCTACTATGAAAACTTGCTTGACTGAACAAGTTAAGATTATTCAGTATGTGGGTTCCTATCTGTTATATACTGACAAGTATCTTTATTGCCGGAATAGGCTAAATGTTTTGTACCAGTCAGAAGTATGAAAACTACCCAGATTTCTGGTAAATACTGTCAGAAAATAATTACACATCACATTGCGTGGTATGGTAGTTAAACACTTCTGTTTACTGGGATCATATACAGTGATATGAAAGATTAAATATGATTTTTAAAACTTTCTAGAATAAAATGCGTGGATCCAAACACTCCTGCTTTGAGATTACAGGATGAGGTGTGAGCTATTTATTCGGTTCTAGTTTCTCCAAGTACCCAGTAGAATTGTGGATTCCTTTTTTTCTTATTATTTTAACATCAATAAAACAAAACACCCCAACCATGTGATGTCTAACTTTTTCCTCCTTTTCTGTATTGCACTGAACTAGCAGGTCAAATTAGAGAATCTATATCTAAACATCTCCAGTGCTGAAATGCAGACCTGGGACTACTTAAATTGTCATTGGGATTCCTTCTGGCTTTTGGGGCATCCCTAATTTTAATCTGTGTTGGTTAGAGCTAATGATCTACTTCTAAGGGAACCTTTTGGAATCCCAGAAACATCTGGACTATTGCGCTACTCCAAGCACTATAGTGTATCTTTTGGGTGCTGCTGAGCCTTAAATAATAACGATACTGATATTTTGCAGCCTGAGTAGCTTGAACTCATCTTGAAGTGTAAGCTGAAACAAGGTCAGAAAGATCCAACAGCTCAGTAGGATATGGCAGATTTTGGTCATAGTGTTGTGGGAAACGGTCCCAGTTTAAACAAAACAAAGCAAAACAAATCCTTTAAAGCTAGAGAAATAATCATTAACTCTTTTGTGATACAGGATTTCTTTGGTTCAGAAGATATCATCTTCTATTATCCCCGCCTTAGGGTTTCAAGGGGGCAGAAATACACATGGTACTTGCTCTGCCACCTTAAACTTTGACTGAGGGAGGCAAGGGAAATGCTTAGAGGAGAGTCATGGGAGGGCAAGGTTTTAAATAAAAATTGCATTGCAACACAATGCAACTCTTCAGGAGTATGTATCCTGTACAATACAATCCCTGTCCCTGAAATCTTCAAGGTGACCTCCCACTTGTGTTGAAAAAAAGTCTTTGGGAGGGACCACCCGGCTAGGAACTGGAGCTGTAAGTGTTGCCTTGTAGGTCTAGTAGAGTTCAGGAATGTCCCTGTTTAGATTGCTTTGTATTTTTTGTTTTAATTGTTCTCTCAGCTCTGAATGAAAAAATGAACAATAATAGAGCTGTGTGAGATTGAAATATATGAATCCATAATAATTTCCCTCGGCTT
The DNA here is from genome assembly GCA_013400195.1 of Aramus guarauna. NCBI lineage: Eukaryota > Metazoa > Chordata > Aves > Gruiformes > Aramidae > Aramus > Aramus guarauna. The sequence goes on along the minus strand of VXBL01006287.1, from coordinate 212,632 downwards.
TCAGGAAAGCTAAAGAGTAAATATCAAACCGCTCAGAATTAGTGATCTCTAAGTCTTCTGTCTCTTCTGACCCTTTTTAATTCTAGTCTTACATTGTAGGTGCCACATTGCTACAAAGCAGCATTTAAAGTGATCTGAGAGCTATTGTGGTGGTTTTGGGTCATCAGCTAGAGAGAGCTACTTTTAGGCCAGCAATTGTTCATTCTCCCTTTCCGTCCCCTAATTTTCTTTCATTTTTGCACATATTTTTGTGTCTTTTGTACAGTAGGTTTGCTCAAGGTTCATAGCTAGTTTTCTTCTCATTTGCCCTCATTATTTCAAACTTAAATAAAAATTAAGAACAGGACACTAAACAAAAATAAACCAATTCTGTTGTGAAAGTAACCCAGGAAAACTTGTTTCACTAGTTCAGCTTCTAAAAGAAACTAATATTTTAATCTCATTAATGATAAAATTTCTATAGTGCTTTATGATAATTTTTGTGTGGATAAGTTAAAAACAAAGGTGAACAACTTAAGTCTAAACATTTCCTGCAGTCACACTAATGACAGACGCCCTGTTATAGTTTATGGTATTTTCAGAGCAAATAGACTAATGACAAATGTGCCTGTTGAAATCTAAGCTCTCTTCTGAAAATGCGTTAGCATTGGCATCTCCTCAATTTAAATACTATGCATTCTGCTGTATTTTCTGCATTTAAAGAAAGTCAGATTCTTTTTTCCCCTGCCTTCAATGCAGTCAGCATCTCTTTAATTTTTCCCAATAATATTGCAGTACTTCAGTACTCATTTTAAAGATAGATGGATTTTTTTCTCATAAAGAAGAACATTGTGGGGTAAAAAAACCCGCTGGATGTGATTTCAAAAAATGTCAAAATATGTCAAACGCAGAAACCACTCAAGGGTTTCATTAACTGAAGCTTTGGTGATAAGTGTCATCTTGTCAAAGACCCACCCATCTCTCCCAATACATTACCAAATGTACTAATTTCCTTGCTGAGCTTGATGTTTATTGTATAGCTGAAATTGAAAATGGTCGGTAATGGAGTGAGCTTCAATCCAAGACCAATTCTGAATCTAAATTACTTGCTTCTTTCAATAGCATTGACAGAGGAGAGCTTTGTGCACCTTGTACCTAATCAACCCTTACTGTGACCCTAAATTCAGCAGTCTTCAGAGATTAATAATAAAATCCTCAGTTCAAACAAGTATTTGCCCTGAACAAGTTGCCCATTTCTTATGCTGAAAATGAAAGAATGTGACATTTTTTTTTAAAGCTCTGCATGTTGTGGACCCTCACTAATTTTTGATCTTTGACCTAAGGAGGCAGTTTTATGAATAAAAATCCCATGTAGACCTGAGGTATGTGTTCTTAAAGGAAACATCTTTTTTGAAGGAATAATTTTAATCTTATTCTGTTTTAGAATAGAAATTAAATGATAACATCTATTTACAGGTGTGAAATAAATGCTGCAGGGTGTTTTTGTCCAAAACCAAGTCCACTTCCATAGAAGCACAAATAGTTAAGAGTAATACATTAAGAAAAGGATAGGTAATTTCATTTTATTTCTTTTATTGATTATAACCCCTTTTCAAGCTAGTGATATATCCAGTTTCAAAAGTTTTCACCAGGTTACAAAAGTGTGAGAGATGTTCTATCTTTGCTTCATCCATCCCACAGATGGCACAGGTCATTGTACAGAATATGTGGTTGCTTATTTGGAATCTGAATCTAAATATTTTGAGACAAAAGGGGAAAGCTGGCTCTACTGAAATCAGCAGGAAAAAGTTCTAACTGGAAAAGGAAAATGATGATCCAAACTGATGGGGCAGAATGAAATTTCCTTTTGTTTACCAACATCCAATTTCAGTGCAGGAGACCAGTTGGAAAATGCAGACTTAGGAAGCAGTTTTCTTGCTGCTTTAGGTGAAATCTGAGAGTATGATGAAAGGGATAGGGAAATGATGTTGCAATACAGTTAAGTACACTGGTTTCCTTCAGTAGAGGTCAGTAGTGAGGTATGTCACACAGTCATCAGTATTTGTCTACTAATTTGGTAGAAAAAGTGAAATTGGAGAGATTAACTGCTCCATATAGAACTATTTGCTTGCATCAGCAGGTGGATTTGTCAGTGAAGCTGTGTAGAAGGACACAGTTCAGTTTACATTTTGCAGAGTCCTTCATTTTTCCCAGCATGTGTTTTCCACCTGTGTTTTGTTTGTGGCCCTTGCCCACAATGTCCTTCCTGTAGCCAGCAGGCCCCTGCCCATGTCTCTTGGAGTGGTTGGTTTGAGTGGAACAGCTGAGTTATGACACACAGTCCCAATTGCTTTGGAGATCAGAAAGAGCTGGTTTCAATGAGATCACACGTCATGAACCCAGTGAACTGTATCAAACGGATTTTTGCGGTAAAACCAAAGCAATGATATTATATTGTAGCTGAAGCTAGTTAGCATGGTTGGGATGTGTTAACATTTTTTTCACACTAGAGCTAATGATGGCAGATTCTGTAAACATTTTGGATAAGCAACAGTAAGCATATTCAGAAGTTCCTCTGTGTTCTGGATCATAATTTTTATTGAGTATTATTAAGACACTGGAAAAATTCACCAGCTTTTCTTCCCTGACTTTCACATCAGGATGTATTGAGGGGAAGATTTGTTTATGCTGTGTTGATGATGACACTGACCTATTATCTAGAAACCAAATGACAGATTCACATTACTGATCAGTCCCCCACTGCCCTTGTAGTTTGTATTCACGGTTTTGAGCCCTATTTCTTTGATTTATATTGATATAAAGTAAATTTAAGCCTGTCCATCATAGTTATACCACTGTTAGGTCTAGTGTAAACACAGAGAAGTTCCATAACACTAAACTTTCTGTCACTGTTAAATGTTGCAGCACACACAGACACAGCCTCCACAGTGAGTCACATCCATGCAAGGTAGCTGCAGAGTACCACTGAATCAGAATCACTGCTTGGCAACAATTATGACAGTATCTTTCTTGCACTTTGCAAAGATTTAAATGAGTAAATAGAAGATGATGGGAAAATAGGCAAAATTCACTACATGCTGAGAATCTCAGATTATGAGGAAATTTTTAAGATCATCTTGCATATTCATCTCAATAAAGAGAAGAGGTTGTTTTCCCGCGCATAACAGCAAGCATAGAAAGAAATGTGCCTGCTTATCATTCATTCATCTCATCTGTAAAATAGGAACTTGTCTCCTGGGCAGAACTAAACAATTCTTTAATGTTTATAAAACACTTTTGGTGAGAGTGAATGGCAGCTATAAAATTCTGAATAGTTGTGTTTGTTAATCATCAAGTACAGCAGTCTTGACTCTTGTAGTGGTCTTCACTGCATCTCAGAGCTTTAGTCTCAATATTATGCCTATAGTCCACTGAAATAATTTATGATAAAAGCAATTAATTGCACTGAAAATAATAAATGGCATGGTCTCGTATTCTTTATGTACTGCTCCCATATTGGAGCACTATAATCTGGAGAATTTGCGAGAAAGCATCAACACTTGCATCATGTCTGCTCAGAATTATGTGCATAACCAATGTGCTTATTGGTTTAAGACACTAGACTGTACTTACTTTGGATGTTTATTGGCTGAACAAAGGGGTTTGTTGTTATTGTTCTGTCCTAAAAACAGGTTCTACCAGCAAACCATGTTCTTTCTATAGTTCAAGGGCTATTTGTTGAATATGTAGTGAATTGCTGCCAGATTTCTTTTTGATGAAGCTTTAAAGAATCTATCTTATGTCATCACACACTGGAATCCTCTGACCTCTCAGTGGGTTTTTTTCCTCCAGGATTCTTGTTGCTTCTTTCATTCCCTGCATTCCTGTTGCTCTTTTGAATTATAGTTATTTAGGTAATCCATACCTTCCTCAAATTGTTTCTGTATGCCTGTTGTTTATGAGATTGAACCTATAAGCTGATGAAGATCACTGACATGACCGAACTCATTTTGTAATAAACCTCCCACGTATTATACCCATATTCTAATCAGATATTAATTCTTTCATTAATATCTTAATACTTCACTGATGATAACTCAAATATAATGTGATTATTATTTGCTTGTTTAGTAACAAATGGCTGTATCTGACAAACACTTCAAGTACTTTGTTGGCCTGTGGTTAGTAGAAAGGCAGTTGCATGTAGACTTTTTTCTCTTATCTAAGCCACTTATGATTTGAAGCTTAATTCAGTAAGACTTAGCATCTACAGAGTGCTTTGAGAATTTATAATTCCATTTAATCTATATATGCTTGTATGTGTGTTTGGACACAGATGTCTTTCAGTGCTCAAAGTTGTTGGGTTTTTTGTTTATCCTAGTCGTAGCTATAGGGTAAGCTCATAGCTGCACAGTCAGTTCCTGTGGGAAACATAAATGCATGTATGGACATAACTGTATATTCTGTTTTCCTGTATTACTTGATTGAACCTGAGTTTCATTTTCTTGTGAAGAGCTTCTTTGTGCTTATTCCTTTTTTTTTTTTTTTTCATCTTTCACTCATGGGAAAATATCTTTGAAGGTGTTTGCAGGAGATGTAAACTTTTCCCTCTATTTCAGTTTCTTTTGGAGAAAGTCATTAGTGTTTAATTCAGCTTGGAATGAGAGCACCTTTGAGCTGGGCACCAAATATAATTTCTAACGTTACTGCATTCTTTTTGCCTTCTGGATTTTCCCAGTTATGCAATTTCAATCACTAATGAAGTTGGTAGGAAAAGATGTTCCTCTTCTTAGCTCACACCTTATGGAAAGAGGATCTCTGATGACTACTGTATATATCCATGTAAAGTCTGAGCACACAGAATACATTTTAAGCATTCCTCTCTCAGGTGAAAGGCTTCATGGCTAGGTGTTGACAGGTCTTCCCAAAATGTTCTGCAGTAAAGGAAAAATAGTTACCAGATCTTTTAGGAGCAGTCTTTAGAACTGACAATTCTTATACCAAATTCACGGATAGTTGATTTCCAACTATGATATTTTAGCAGATGACCTGAGGACTGATGAAGCCTGAATGGAAGATTTTGAATCATCTTCTCTTTCAAGTACCAGGAATAATTTCCTTGCTGTGGGCACTAACCAGAACTTCCAGTCCTTCTGCTCTGAGGCTGATCTGGTTCTAGAAATTTTGTTAGATGTATTCCTTGTCTTTGGAGCAGTTTGCAAAAAATATGCCTTGATTTCATTGATTCCCACCCCAGTGTACTTAAGGATCCTCTTATGGCAGTGTGTTGCCAAGGTACTGATGCTTATTGAACCTTGGCTGAGATATGGCCAAGGAATTGTCACATCCCACTCTATTTGTGAATGCAGTTACTGTGGAGCCTGCTAACTGGTTTAGATCTGCTTTTTCAATGGTTGACTTGGTTCCTTACATCCATCTTAATCACTTGCATTTCATGGCTTTAGTGTTGGATGTTTTCCAGCAATAGTCCATGCATGTTTACTTCTGGTCAGACAAGTCCTACTCAATAGTAGGAACTAGGCATTACACAGTTGAGCGTATGGATTGCTTTTCTCCCTTGAAAATTTTTTCTGTTACTGTAGATTGTTTTCTAGACTTGAAAAATATGCTTTTTAACATGTATTTGGAATTAATTTCCTCCTCTTTCAGTCTTTCATAAACAGGTGCTGCTCTTTTCCACCCTGCTTCCCTGAGAGTTTTATTGATCCTGGATGTGATCTTTGGTCCCAGCTGGAGACCTGTTCTTCAGTGGGATCTCAGGCTTTTTGAGGATAATCATTTTGCCAGGAAGATGGATTAGACCCTTAAGGATAATTCTCTTTATGCACCTCTTTTCCTTATAGAACCAGCCTTACTCAAGGCAGTTTCTGAATTCTGTATGACACTTGTAGCATGAATGTTCCACAAATGATACAACTTATTAGTGGTGTCCCTTCTCTTGTATACTGAACTAAAATTTCTGTTCAGCACAACATTGCATACAGTAAGCAGTTTATTAAAATCTTCCATTAAAGTATGCTATATATAATTTTACAGGCTATAAGAGATGGCAATAATAGAACTAATTTTCATGCTGTCCAGTCAGTTAGCAAACCATCACCATGGATCTTCCTATCCAATAATTGATCATCACATCAATTATTCTTCTGAGCTGAAGATAGAGCTGGCTAATAGATGTCATAGTCAATTTTCCAGCATAAAGCTCATAACAAAAATGGTTATCTATTAGCATACAATAGGAAACACAGGCATCGAGCGAGATTCATCAAACTTACAACAAATTTAAAGAGACTGAAAAACTTGCAAGATTTACTAATGTTTCTTTTCCCCGAATGTTACAGGATTATGGCAAGTAAAAGAGATATCTTTGGGCTAATAACTCCTAGATTTTGGAATTATTTACTCTTGTTAGCTATGTGGGTTGGAGGATTTGTCATTTGGGCATTTTAGCTGCATATTTGCTGTGTAATTTGAGGATTTCAAGATGTAGGCAACATTACTGTAATGGTGGGCAGGTGTGATGGGAGGGTATAAAGCCTTCAAGGAATCCTGTAATTTAGGAAAAAAAAAATCATTATGCCATACCTAAGTATTTGGGGAATGATGTTTTAATTTATCTGTTGCATATTTTTGTTTTCATATTTACAAAGTGAACTGGTATTAATACTTGTAACTTTTATATATATATTTCAGTTTTTACCTATTATGTTTTATCCCATGCTAATAACCCAAGAAGTAAAGTAGAAAAGAATGAATGTAGAACATGTATCTCTCTTTAAAGTTCTGAATTTAAATAGATGGTCTATGTGCTCCCTGTTCTTTTCAACATGCGGTTAGTCATCCTGAGAGTTCATAGTTATTGATAAAACTGAGTTGTTAGCAGCTGATTAGTTTGAGTAAATGGTTCACTTCCAATCTTAAATCTCCCTGCCAATATATTAGTATTCAGTCTTGATACCAGGAAAATGATGAAGCTGTTGGAGGCAGAGGGAGGGGAGGGGGAAGAGGTAAGAAGCTTATCAAGCTATTGGGCCTGTGTGAACAATATGAAGTTCAACAAGGCCAAGTGCAAGGTCTTGCATGTGGGTCAGGACAATCCCAAGCACAAATGTNGGCAAGGGGCAATGGCTTTAAGCTGAAGGAGGGTAGGTTTAGATTAGATATTAGGAAGAAATTCTTCATGATGAGTGTGGAGAGGCCCTGGAACAGATTGCCCAGAGAAGCTGTGGATGCCCCATCCCTGGAAGTGTTCAAGTCCAGGTTGGATGGGGCTTTGGGCAACCTGGTCTACTGGAGGGGGTTGGAACTAGATGATCTTTAAGATCCCTTCCAACCCAAACCATTCTGATTCTGTGGAAAACAGAGCAGAACTTCAGCTACTCTTACAAACTACAGGGAGATGCTAGGAGAGTTAAAAATCCAGAAAGACCTGCAGAAATTGTAGTCTTTAGCTATTTTTATTACAGAAGTACTGACATCTAACTGTGATTGGAGCCTGATTATACTACCCATTGTATAAAAACAGAAGAGATGCCCACACCCCCAAAGAATTCATACTCTCAGTAGTCAGTCAAATAAAAGAATGGGAGAACAGGAGATGATTTGCCAAAATCATACTGGAGCTTGGTAACAGAGCTGGGATAAAATTGGGAGTCCCAATGCAAAGTTTATTCGATAATCAATATTGTTTTACTTGACTAACCAGGTGAATGTAATAAATTTAATTAGCTATACACCTTGATGTATCAGGGCTCCCTATGACCATTATCAAGAACACTGTATAGATAACACTGTCAATGGTAAAGTACTGTTAGCTAAAAGTAAAAGTGCTTTCTAAGGAGATGACTGCATAATTCACTTAAATTATATCAATTTTTCTTGCTTCTCATTTTCAGATGATTTAGAAATAATTTTATTAGATTCTAGGAGATGTTTTTGCATCTTACCTGAAGTAAATTGAGACAAAGTTGCATGTCACTCTGTTGCTGGAGGTAATATTAGTTACTGTTCCAGCCAGAAAGACACAAAGATGGATTTAAACCCATGCCTTGAAGTTTTCTTGCTTTTTTTTTTTTCTCTGTTGGACCCCTAGTATTGATTGAACACATTTATTTCTGAGGCTTAAAATGAAAATTTCTTGAATAAATAGAAACAGCGGTAACTACATTTTGTGGCATTTATGGATATTTACAGCTGTTTGGTTAATAGTAGTGTTTACAGGTACTGTCAGATGCTTTACTTATTAAAAAGCCCGAATACTTTAACAAAAGATCACAAAATAAAAAGTAACTTGGAATATGGTCTTATGAGAGCATGTGTATGCAGTCTTGTGACAACGCTTCAGTGGGGAATAATTGAGACAGAGTAATGAATGTAAGAGTCTGGCTTGTAAAGTCCTATTAATGTTGTGTTAATCTACCACTGAAAATAACTTACAATATTTGGGGAGGTGTTGGATTTTTTTTTTATGTTATATCTGCCCTTGGTATATTAAAGTGTTAAATCCTCAGCAGATATGAATTGACATCACTCTATTAACATTAAAATGACAATGATGGCTTACTGAGGATCAGCATTTAGATTTCATTTAAGCATTTTTAGGATTTTAGATTTTACATTTTAGATGCAATCATGCAGCAGATACCTTAACAATGCTTTTAGTTTTGTAAGTCGAAGACATAGATCTTTATAGCCTTGTGTGTAATTCCTCACATGAGCATGTTCATAGTTTCTAATTTTGCTTCCCCTTGCATTCAGCTGATTACACCAAAGAATGACAGAGCAGTCTTAACTGTGGGTAGATATTCTGGCCAAGCAGATTTATACTAGTGGTTTGCCACAGGCTCATCACTGACCTTTCCAGAATACAGAAATAAGAGCTCACATAGTTGTGTGTGTGTGTGTGCGCATATTGTGTGTTCATGTTAGTTGTCTTCACCTGGTACAAAAATGTGATAGATTACATTCAAGAATTTGTAGAAATTGTCAGGAAGAGCACAAAGGCTTGCAGATGAATATGGGAATATTGGAAATCATGAACTGAAAAAAAAAAAAAAAATTTGTAAAAGTGAATACATTGAAGTTGCCAAAGTGGAATCCCTCACCTTGAATCACAAGGGTAACCAATGAGAGCAACAAGATAAATGGAATAGAAAATGCATCCTTGAATAAACAGCTGGGGGAAGCTAGAGTCCTTGAAAACAAATACTTTATTGATTTATCTTATCTTTTGGCAATAAAATTTGCCTGGTGTCCCCCATGTTGTTTCTGTAACAAGACTACAAAAATAATCTCAGTATGCCAGCATTGCATGGGATCAGTATTAAGAGATGACAAAAAATGAAGTGATATCTTGAAGTGAAAATAATTTCTCTTATTCTTCACCACACTGTGCAGAAGCCATGTTAAAGTTGTGCAGCAGTCCATGTTAAATCCTACAAATGCTGCTTGGATTCCTTTGGATACCACTGATTGTCATACTGGTCTCTTCTACAGACACAGGTTACCTGTCTCAAGAGTGGGGAGATACGGGCATGTTAAAAAACCCGAAAGGTGCTGTTAGAGGAAGCTGCCAAACAGCTGTAGTAAAGATGATGTCAGGGGACACAGGTGTGGCATTGCCACAGTCTCCTGGACTTTGATGCAAGTTGTCTTCCTCTTCCACTAGTGCTGTGGGATCAACAGCATTTCTGAATCTGTTCCAAAACATTTTCTGGTTCTTCCAATGGGATAATCTCTGAGAACATTTCAGAGACTTTATCTCATTTTATCATCTCTTAAAAGTTTTACTATAGTTTTGTCAAAGGAGGTGACACTTCATACTAGCATGTTACATAGTAAAATCTTCATGTAAAAAGTGTTGATTGTCTTTAGATACTCGTTACCAAATGTCAGAGAGAAAGTTCTGCAAATCAAACAGCATGAGGGAGGTGTATCAGATGCCTTATATACAGGGGATATCCAGGAGCTCTATTGACAGGAATTAATCTTTATCCGAGCAGACATTATTAAAGAGAACCTAAAATATTATACTCACAAAAGAGAAAATGGGCTTCTGGTGTTTCATGGCCTTATTTAGCCTCACTGAGAATCTATTTCAAAATTTAATGCTCTTATTAGGACCTCTTCTTTAGTCAAAGGTGAGAGCCAAACCTCCTGCAACTGGTGATACTGGTTGGTAATAAGGTCCGTTCCCTGAATTTAGTTTTAAATGTGCTCCTGTGGCAAGGACCAGTAGAGTAGGATCTACTGAGCATCAGGAGGATGAGTGAGAATTGGCTGATCAGAGCTATGCTCATTATACTCTCCCAACCTGTCCATCCATTGCTGGCTCAGTAGAAATATCAGCCTTTTTCTTAATTCATCTGATAGAATTGACCAGAAAAACTTAATTCAGGAGAAATGTAACATGTCAGGATAAATTCTGGCAACCTATGCTTGATGAATCCCCAAAAGCTAAATGCTAAATAATTGTACAAGTTTGTAACTGACTTCTTCCTAAATCAGTTTTCTGGCTGACGCTTCCAGACATCATTCACATTAAGCAAAGCAAGTTTTCATGGGACAAGTACTGCAAAGTCTTACCTACTTACTTAAATAAGGTCATAATTTTGAAAGTCAGACAGTTTTCTTGTGTGTTTTGCAAATAATAATCACAGTGAAGTTGGTTGGACTATATATAGAGGAGAAGGTAGCGGGATTGTTGCCCACATTCTCCACCAACTTCTTCACAGAAAGGGTTGTCAGACTCTGGAATGGGCTGCCCAGGGAGGTGGTTGAGTCCCCGTCCCTGGAGGTATTTAAAAGAAGGATAGATGAGGTGCTTAAGGACATGGTTTAGTGGTGGAATGGCAAGGTTAGGTTAGCGGTTGGACTTGATGATCTTAAAGGTCTTTTCCAACCTAGATGATTCTATGATTCTAAGTGTATACTAATATTTCTCTTCAGTTTCAGGATCAAGTCATATTCCTCAGGGCAAAGGTGACTTACATGGTGTGATCTAGATTCATTTTTAGAGAATTTTCTCAAAGTTTTGAACTCTGTTCTCACATTAACAAAACACTAGCACATAGTACATCATTCAGCTGCTCAATTTGGCAAAGCAATGCCCTGCTTGCTGATTAAATAGCATGCCATTGTCAGCTTGCTTAGATGAGAAACTATCATGGAATGCTTTCACACTCTTTCATAAGAAGGACTGCTTAGAAGCCATTCAAAGAAGGAATGAAAGTTACTTACCTATAACTACATTTTCTTTTTCAAAATGGATTCTACACCTTCACACTCCCTATCAATCTTCCCTTCTTCAAATTCTGGATTTCAGTCTTGTACTTGGGCAGGCAGCACGATTTAAATTGATGAGTGTCACATCCCCTATATGTTCCTGCATTCAAAACACCCAGGGCTGAGGAGAAGGGCAGAACTCCAAGGCACTGCAGCACATGCTGCTATGGGAAGAAGCCAATGTCAGAGAATCAACTGGCATAGATCCCATGAATGCTGTTGTGAAGAGTGATTAATCTTAATTTTATTCTGCAAAAATGAGGCTTGTTGAGTTCTAAAGTGTGTTTTGTGTAGATCTTATCTATTTTGTAGAATCTACTTTGATTTAACAAGTGTTGCTTTGATGAAGTTTTGGACAGTTAGGATTTCCAAGATTCTGTGAAACTGTGGAATCACATGTGTTTGTTCAAAAAGTTGATTATTATGTTTTGAAAAAAATTGTATTGGAGATTCATAGGTGGTTGCTTGGGTTTTAGAAATAATATTTCATAACATTGCAAAGTTGCACATCAACAAAAGGATAGTATAAAGAATATGTTAAAGTACACACTGCATTTACTATGAACATGATAACCTTATTGTTACTGGAGCTACTTATTAATTCTCACATCAGGGAAATATTGATATAGAGCTGCCTGTTAATTCTGCTCAGCTATGCTTCTAACATACATCAATCTCCATGAGGAAAACCATTAAAAGAATTTGGAGGGTGGGGTGTGTGAGGAATACAGGTTAAGAACCCATAAAGTCTACATTTACAACACAGGAAGTTAAAAGTTGTGGGACCTACGTCATTCTCACATCCTAATTTAGACAGTGTCATCTGCAGTATATCCAAATGTCATGTTACCCCATAAAGGTGTATAGTGAAAATAGAAAACCTGAGTAATAGCGTAAGTCCATAAAATGAAAAGTGCCTTAAGGCACACCATGGTGCTCCTCCAGTCTTACAACCACTGAGTGTTTGTCCACTGTCTTAAAACGTCTTTAACGTGCACTTATTTCATGGTTCAGAAGGGTTCCAGTCTATATCCCAGGGGATAAGTATCCTGGGAGGATGTTGTGGGCATGCTTCTTATCAACTCACTTTACACTGCTAACTGGCAAGAGGGAGAATGTATGGTACTAATTAATTCCATCAGCTTTATACTCCAGGGGATTATACTTACACTAACCTGATAGTTCTGGGAATAGATGTGTCTTGGTGTAAAGCCTCATTGCATCAGGTGTGCCTTGCAAAGTGGTCATGTTCAAAGAGAATCTGTCTCAGTAATACAGTATGTTCTCATGCTCAAAGCCACCCAAAATGTGCTGTGTTTTCAGTGTGGTGAACACACATCTTGATGGTTTTAAACTCTTTGCTTTTAGTTTAATGTTGAGTTATAAAATCAAGAAATTAACCAAAATCTTAAGTGCTAAATCTATTACTCTTATTTTTCAGGACATGATAAAACAATTTTTGAAGTAACTGGTTAAGCTCTGGCTTAAACTCTTAACCCTAGATCCTTAGCACATGCAAACTAATACAGCTCCTCTGACTTCAGTGAAGATAAGCTAATGTGCCTCAGCTATAAATGTAATACTATTCAAGTGAGTAAATAATTTTTTCCATGTTTAAAATCTGTGGCATCTCTTACAAAAACCCAGCATTCTGGTTAAATGATCCAAACTACACTAAATCTCACTGTACAAATGAGAAGGTTCCCTGTTTATTTCTATATATTGTTTCAATAACATTGCCACAATTGGGGAGAAAGAGGAAAAAAAAAAGAAAACAAAAATATAACAATCATGGTGAATGTAGTATGCATACAGAACATGCATATTTTTAAGTACTTCTTTTGTAAATATTGCTGGTTGGGAATTAATTTTATGCTTCTTAATGCTAGTCCACACTGTTTCAGTTCTAACAACAAATTGAACGAGACTTTTATGAAAAAAGAAGGAAGGTTTACCAGTTCACATCTTGGAGGTTACAGTATGTTTAAACAGATATATTTTCTTTTAGTCTAACCTTGTCTGGAAGATATAGGAAAACTAATTTGCCTTATTTACATATGGCACAATCTATCCAGTATTCAAGGGTTTGTCAGAAACAGGAACATTGTGCATTTCCATGGTAACAGATGGCATGCTGACAGTATCTGGCTCGTTGCAGCTTCGTCTAGGCAGGCCAGCAATTAATCAGCCATCTACATGCACAAAATTCTTTGTGAGTGAATGGCACTGCTCCTCTGTAGTGCTGCCTGTGCTTTTACAATTTTTGTATTCCTGCAGGGCGAAGTACTTTTTTGTCTCTTATGCTCATTTTCTGTAGCTTCCAAAAAAACACCAGTAAAGAATATGAAAATGGAAACAAGTCTGCATGTAATTTAGAAAAGACATTATTTCTTCAGCATATAAGATGTGTGGGGATCTTGTTTTTATTCCATTGCTTTCTGTGTTTCCTCTCCCTCTCTCCCTCCCTACTTCTCATAGACTTTCTATGCCATGTGTTTCCTTCAACCTATTTGACATAGGCGAGGTTTTGCAAACAGATAACTCTCCAAAGGTGTGTAGAAAGGGAGTGGTCATCTGGATGGCTGGTCCAGCGCTTTTATGCTAACAGGAGTGCTGTGGTTAAAGCAAGCCTTGAGCAACATGCGAAAAGCCCCTCATTGCCTGTTTAAATGGCTTCTTGTATCTCTCTGTGTTTCCCCACTGGCAGCTGCCTTGCACCATCAGGGTTGGGGAATTGACCATGTTCTGACGTCAAGTGACTAATCTTCATAATTAATGCAAGACTTAATTTATCAGAGATCTTCCTCTGCCCCTGTTTGAATGTGCTGTGGGAGAAAATAAGCTCCTTAAGACGTTTTCTCGTTCCTCGTGTATCTACCTAAGGCAAAGCTGAGTTAGAGCTTTGCTTCTGGTATTCATAGACGTAGTTACTACTGACAGACTTTGTATCCAGCTGCATAACAAGATCCTTCTCCCTTCATCTTCTGGAGAGATCATTCCTGGATTTTCCCTTTCAGGGTGGTTTTTTTCATGACTGCTGCTTTACTAAGTTCTAACTGCATTTGTCTGATTTTCAAAGTAATGGAACATGACACTCCAGGGGGTTGTATTGATGAACCTGGGATCTGGTCACCTATGCAGTGCCAAGGTCAAAATATGTGCAGTACAACTGGATCTGTAAATTTTGTTTATTTGTTTAAAAATCTCTCTGATGCATGCCAAAGCCTTATCTCTGAGACGAACCTGTACGTTGAGTAGGATTAAACTTTCTTTTTGTGTTAGCCTGTAGGCACTGAAAGCAAGTATGAGTTTTGTCTTTGTTAGAGGATTCTTTTACTCAGATACAGCAGTTTTAAGAAGAAACTTTTCTCAAATATTCAATTCATAGTATTGCTGGATCTCTTATTGCTGTTGAGACAAAAACCAGCAAGAATTTTGGCCATAGTTAGGTAGATTCTGCTTATGTGACCTAAGATTGCTCAAAAGAAAATCCAAGACTAGTCCGCACTGTTTTGCTTCAAATTCATTATTTTTAGACAAGTTACAGGTATCCAGCCTCTGTTGTAAAGAAGTCATGGCATGTGGTTTTCCATTGGTAAGGTTGTGTTTGATAGTCAACTTTCTTAACCTTCATTTATTCTTTTGTACCAATTTGTTATATCAGTGTTTGATGCTTGTTACAGGTTTTGTCACTGTGTGTTTCTTTTCTCCATTTTTAACTAGTTTCTGCAGACTCTTAAAGAATCCACAGAGAAATCATGAGGGAGATAGTTATGTGGCGGTTTTGGCTGGGATAGAGTTAATTTTCTACATAGCTGGCATAAGGCTATGTTTTGGATTTGTGCTGAAAACAATGTTGATAACAGAGATGTTTTCATTACTCCTGAGCAGTGCTTACAGAGAGTCAAGACCTTTGCTGCTTATCACACCACCCCACCAGCAAGTAGGCTGGGAGTGCACAAGAATTTGGGAGGGAATACAGCTGGGACAGCTAACCCCAACTGACCAAAGGGATATTCCATACCATATGACATCATGCTCAGCAATAAAATTAGGGGGGAGGTTGGTGAGGAGTCCGCTTCTCCGGGACTGGCTGGGCATCAGTTGGTTGGTAGTGATCAATTGTTTTCATTTACATCACTTATGTTTCTTGGGTTTTATTTTTCTCTCTCTTTGGTTGAGTGTTGTTTGTTTTGTTTGTTTGGGTTTTTTTCCTTCTTATGTTGTTGCAGTTGTTTATTTTTTAAAATTATGAAACTGTTTTTTATTTCAATCCATGAATTTTCTCACATTTACCCTTCCAGTTCTCTCCCCCGTCCCACTATGGCAGGGAGTGAGTGAGTGGCCGTGTGGTGCTCAGTTGCCAGCTGGGGTTAAACCACG
Organism: Aramus guarauna; assembly: GCA_013400195.1. Taxonomy (NCBI): domain Eukaryota; kingdom Metazoa; phylum Chordata; class Aves; order Gruiformes; family Aramidae; genus Aramus; species Aramus guarauna. The sequence goes on along the minus strand of VXBL01006287.1, from coordinate 196,966 downwards.
ACAGTAGCAGAACACAATCTTATCATTCCCTAAATGTTTACCTTCAATTAACTGATGGTGAAATAAGTCTAAAGCCCAGTGAGAAAGAAGTATGTTAAGTACAGCCCAGCAATTCACTTTCCTATTAGCTTATATTTGGGGTATTATGGCTATATTTTATATGGTATATTATTATATATCACATATATGTGTGTATTGTATTGTGAAGAGTAGTGGTAGTTTGGTATTGTGTTTCTGCAAATCTGTCTGAGGAAAATCTAAGTTATTTTAAGGGTTGCCCTCAGTAAAGCACTGCAAATATCAGTCTTGTACTGAAATTCGCAGACATGAAGGATGTAATCGCTGTCACAGGATTTGGCCCTTTATAGGGAATGGAAAGGAAAGATAAATTTTTTTAATCTTTAAACTATATTTGGTGAAAAAGCCCTGATTGTGCAAGTAAAGTATACACCTAACTTAAAACATGGAAATAGCCTGATTGAATTCAATAGAGCTGCTTTCTCATGGGCATATGCTGAAATGCATTGATGTGTTGAGGTCATAATACTCTGAAAAGCATAAATAGTCCCATTATTATGTAGTACACTTGTGCATGGGCAAGCCAAGCCATGACATTTGTGGTGACAGATTTTCACGTGTTTTGGTCCCTGTCCAGCCTTGTCAAAGACTGGTCCTTTGCAGCCTGAGACAGTTTGTACCTGACCACATCTTGTCCCAGAGCTGCAGCAAAGCGTTCTATTTGGGAACTCTGTAGAAAGGATTCCTGAAGGACTAGAGATGACCTGCTCAGTCATAATACGTCTGAGCCCATCAATCTTCCAGTATGTGTACAGTGTTTAGGATACCAAACAAGTGAGAACTGTAATTACCACAAGCATATTAATTTATTATTAAAATTAATCTCTTTATTAGTGCAGTCATGTATTAGTCAATGAGCTGTCATTTAACATATACACTGTTAGTATAAACTTTTGTTTCATTAACACAAATAGCTGGCTTGGGACATTGAACAATATGGTCATGCAGCACTGGACTGGGTTAGTTGACATTGTTACATGGTTCTCAGAAGGGTAATTATTGTATTTTTGTGGAAAAGATGTACTTTTGTATTTGGATGGATATAAACAGATATACAGAGAGAAAATGTATAGATGTATATGCATATATATACCCTTTAAAAACTTTCTAGTTAATTTTGCTCTAGCAAACAGTCTAATTGTCCAATCAATTTTTAAAGAATTCTTTTTAAACACAGAAGCCTATCAGCAAATGTCTCTTCCATAGAAGTCAGTGCTTTCCTTTGTTACTTCCATTGAAGTAGTCCACCAGAAAGTTGATGTTACAGCTATGCTTTTAGCTACACCATGCTTACAATTAAACTATAACAGTAGTGTTGGCAACACTGTAAAAATATAAATCTTTGTAAAGATTTCTTGTAGAAGTTTAAGAACTATGTCATCACTCTCCAGTAATTTTTTTAAGATTTTTTTCAGAATATATAGATGATTTCATCAGAAATAGATTCATTGATCACATTGAAGACAATTTATGCAGGAGTAGTATGATTTACTCTTTCCCAATTAGTACATATTACCTGTATGTAATCCTCCGCATCATACGCTTGAGTGGTTTTGTTGCTTATTGTGGTTTCTGGAATTTAAGCTGCTACTGTAGTAAAACAGTGTTATTTGCCTTGTAAACTTTTAACTTTGCAAGCAAACTATAGGGATTTTGGGAGGGGTGGGGGGGGTACTTTTTTTTTAAGGTTACTGTAATTTAAGTACATAGACAAATTTTTAGCCACCTACTGAAACTACTCATAAAACTTTAGGTCCCTTTTGGTCTTATTAATTTTTTTCTCCCCTCTTTTCAAAATCTCACTTCCTCTCCTTCTTGCTGCTTTTTTTTTTTAATTAATGTTTTCCCTGGAATGCACTAGAAAGTATATGAAATGAAATTTTGATTTTGCTGAAATTGGTCTGATAGGAAAGGCATTTTATACTGTTTTTCTTTCTACTTCAGGCATTTTGGCTTGACCTTTTTTTTAATCTAGAAATGGTGAGGGTTGTAAAACCTTTTTTTACTGATCTGTATAGCTAGCAACATTTGAAAGACTAATTAAGACTCTGAGCAGGATGGAATTGTAAGGAATTCATTGGATATTGAGGTCCATTTTCGTGGAATTACAGGTGACAATATTACGTGGTTACCATAAATAATCTTTTAATCAAAATAAAGCTGATTTCTCCTGTGAAGACCCTGAATAAGGATAAGATGTCACATAATCTTAAATTTAAGCTGAGATCCAGGTGTGATAAAAGTTTCTTCTGTGTGAAAGTTAGTCACAGCGTATGCGGCACCCTACACAAGCTACATGGAATCAATACCTTTAGCTAATGTCTGATAAATGGATAAGGATTATTTAAACACATTTGATCTCTATTATTAATATGGAAGTATATATTTAAAGAGGAAAATAACTATTTACTGACATACATAGTAATATTATTAAATGTTTTATTAATGCATTAAAATTTAGGCATCAATACTGAAAAATATCTTATCAAACATTTGGAATAATTAATAATTTAAAAAAAAACAACAAAAATTAAGACCAAATGGCATTAACTTATCACAAGATACCTTTAAGGATAAATTTTGATGGCATCTTTAGAGTTCCTTACATTTTTACATTTAAAATTTCCAAACCTCCTGCTCCTCCAGCTTTAGGTTTCATCTGTCCCAGTAGGAAGGCAGGGTTTCCTCGGCAGTCGGCTTGGCGAGGGGAAGACATGGGGGTTGATTTTGCTGTATGTGCCCAATTATGTTGACCTTTGTGATGGCAAGCCTGGAATCTTGAGTTTTCCTCCTATTTAGGACTCCTTCATAGCAGCATAATACATTGCTGCCATGTCAGTTTGTGGTCTAATATTTTTACAACCCAGCAATGCACATTTGGAGATTGTGATTAGCATCCTTAATTCCTAGAGGAAAAAAAAAAAATTTAAAAAGCCTTGTTAGAACTAGAAAGCTCAAGTCTAAAATAGTCCACCTGCTGTTCTAAAGAGTATTATTTTAGTGCCCTGGGGACATGCAAAGTTGTAACCTACTGATGTCAGGATTAGATTTTATAGGGCTTTTTTAATGTAAGTGGTTTTGATAACTTGGCAAAGCATTTTCTGTTGTTCATTTCTGTTCGATGTTTCTTAAAAACAGCATTCCAAGATCCACAGAGACATTAGCTTATAAAATGGATGATGTCCCATTTCTTTTTCACCATAAGATATTATTTATTTCATAACAGATTAAGATGATTATCAACTAATCGCAAGATGAAATTATTTTTCCTGGAGTTATTTTTTTAGTTGAATTTTACTCATTTCATAATTCTGTGATTACTGAATGTAGTGGATTTGATTTTTTTATTGTATGACTAACTTTTCATAGTGACAATAACATAAATATAAACACACACACACCCCAAATATACAAAAATTTGTTTCCTGTAATGGGAGTGTTTATGCTCCTCATTTTAATGTGCCTGACAGACAGTAGGGAGGCAGAGATGTTTGGTTTGTGTTCAGTAGTGCTTAGATTCACAACTGTTATTGCAATAAAATTCCTCTATCGTTCTGAGATGAATCAGTATTCAGGTAAGATCTTTAAAAATGTATACTTTCCCTCTGTAGAATTCAGGTTTTGGAACTGAATTAGGTGGCACTACCTTCGATGGAGTTAGTAGGGACCCATCTCCCGGACAGAGCCTTAGTGATGGTGGGCTGCCTGCATCACCTGCTTCAGCGAGAAATAGAAACTGAACTTCTTTCCCCTATTTGCAGTTGTTAAAGTCTTTGCAGCTAACCACATTTTACCTAAAATAGTCCTTTTCTCCTCATCTTTAAATGTCTTGTAATAATCTTATTTTCTGCAAAAAAAGGGTTAGATGATTTTTTTTTTTCCTTCCTAAAGAGGGAGGTACAAGGCACTTGCAGCAAAAGGGTTCACAATCACATACAGATGAATGCTGCCATGAAGACTTATAGTTTAAGGCAGTAACTGTCTGTATGGACTGCTATTCTTCTGGTTATGTTTTTTTCCTCATTGAGATATTAGAGAAGGCAACTTCCTAATAAGAAACGTACTTAGTTCTTCAAATCATAGTTTGGAAAATGTTTGAGAGCTAATTTGAACTTTTTCAGTAAAGATGATAGTGTTTATAGTAGATAATTTATTCATTAAATATCACTTTTTTTTGTATGCACCTTTAATTGCAAGCAGCCTATGAGTTTCTTAAATCTATTGAAACAATTCTGTGATTAATTTCTGCAAGTAGTTTTCAGTTTGCTGTGCTTGCACACTGACCCCTTAGATTGTGCTCACTAAACAATTGCTTTTTGCTATTTTGATATTTTCTTTATGCTCTCTGCCTTCTTTTTTTTTTCCCCTCCATATTCCTAGATACTGGTGTGGGGAACACTCCTTCATCTTAGAGACTGGGGAGATCTCAGTGGGAGAATTGCTGTAAGGTTTTGGGGAAAACAACACTGCAGGTCTGTCCTGTTTTTACCCAGGACACCTAAGCCTTCTGGTTACCCTCAAAGAGGGTGCAAAGTTAGACGAACCTTTCATGTGACTCAAAACAGAGAATGTGGGTCTGATCTCATGCTTGTCTTTTCCTCTCACAGAGCTGCTGCGGTTTTTAAGCCCGTCCTTCTTCCTTCTTTTGCGTCAAGGATGTTAGTCCTTTGTCTGCTGGGCTCTTTGTCCTGTGGTTGAACTTAGGGCTTGGCACCAGTGAGCTGACTGTAATAGAAATCCAATGTACAGGGATTTGCTTGCTGGTGGTGTGAAGTGGTAGATTACGTTGATGGTTTGCATGTGAATGAATGATCGTGGCTTAAAAAGGGTTCTTGCTGCTGAAAATGCTACTTGTTCAGGAGGACCGGGGACGTGCTGCTACATGATGAGGGCGTGTGCTGTCACGTTGCAAACCACTTGCAGTCCCCTCCACCAGTCTCTCCAACTGCCAGCTTGAAGGAAGGAGAAAGCTTCTTGGTGGGGTTTTTAGGCAAAGGTGGGACGTTTTAGAGGGTGCGTCTCAACCTTTGAGCTTGTAGCTCTGAGGTGTTTCCTACGTGAAAATCAGATTGATGCATGGTATTACTGTTCTTAATTTGATTAAAAATCTCACCTTTGCTTTCAGTCATACTAAGGAGAACGTGTCATTTTGCATGCCTTCTAAAAGTAGTTGCAGAAAACAGATACCAGGTGTTGAATCCTAGCTAAACCAAATTTGCTTAATACAAAGTCACAAACCACAGTGTACGTATGGTTCAGCTGATCTTTCTCTCTTTCCTTATGCAAAACAGGTAGTAAAACAATATACAGTCCTAAAGAAGAATCTCAGTGATGCCAATTTATCAGAGTGCTTAATTAAGTCTGTGAATTTGGCCTGTTGACTGATGATGATGGAGCTTCTGAGGGGGCCTCTATTAATACTGAAATTATTTAATATTTTATTAATCAATTACTGAGGGTTTTATTCAGATAATGCTGCTATGGATGGTCCATTAATAAAATGTGTACTAAATCCCTAGAATAATTTTCTAAATGTTGAAAAATGACTGATTAATAGCAGACTCCTACTAAATGTTAAGAAAACAAAATGTACAATTTTTTTTTGGCGCTAAAAGAAAATTACAGGTAACTCCAGATGAAATGATAATTAGAACAGCAAGTGGCACTGTGATGGAGCAAATTAAATCCTTTAGGTATCTTGTGGTTATTTTGGATGAATCTCTACTTTCTCTAATCACCTGGATTATATTGTTCAGAGAGTAAATTTGTGATTGGGGGATTAATACACATATAATTTGACTCTGGATGCCAAGAGAATTGTAGGTCTCAATAGTAAATATTGTCAATTACTTATTCTGGTTGTATAATTTACAGAGCAGCTTCCTGATAAATTCTGATTCTAATCCTATCAATATATAGTACTTTCTGTGTTTATTTGTTCAGTTTGGTATGGAAATATCATTGTATATTGTATCAGAGAAAACGGGGAGTAGAGTCCCCAAATACCTGCTGTTCAGCTCATCACTACTACAGACTGCACTGGGAGCCTTTAGGGCTCTTGCCTAATCTCTGTAGTGCTATATTCTTTCTCATCCCTCTTCACAACAGTGAAGAAAAATTAGATTTTTCCAGCACAGGGATCACAACCACCTGCAAAGGCTTAAAAGCCTGCACCAATGCTGTCTAATACATACTCTTCTATCTGTCGCTAGATGAGGAGGTGAGAAAACCACTGGTCAGTGAAATACCTATCTTTGTTTTCTTATAAGGCAAGATACTTAAGGATGAATCTGGCTTTAGATATATGATTAATCCCATTTTAATCAATGTGATTTAAGACAGATATGTGCTGAAGTACCTTGTTGAATATCAGTGTGGAGAATGATACACAGATTTTGAGATAGAAATATATAATGGATCTGTTTGTGGTTTGGTTTTGTCTTTTTTGTGGGTGTGTTGTTTTGTTGGTTTTTTTTTTTTTCTTTCTCTGTTGTCTTAAAAAGGATACTCAGAGAAAAGCTGAAATCTGATTATTACAAGTAAAAGTTTAGGGATATGTTAAACACATACAAACCTGTGACAAGTTTGAAGAAATTTTGGTACCATTTATGGTAGCTCAGTTAATTTTTTTGTAATGATTATTTCCTAGAAAAATATTAGGATTTATGATTGGCTAAAAACAGTTACACAATGGGCAAGGAAATCTTGAATACCTCTCTAAATTCTTGGACAGTGCTATGGATCAGGTAACACTGAGTACTCTTGAATTAAACGGAAACTTATTCACCACTGATGAGTCAGGAAGGGAAACATCAGAAACCTGTTGACATAAAAACTGAAACAAAACAAAGACTCGGGGCAGGGACACACACACAAACAAAAGATTTTATGTGACTTTTAGTTTTTTAACAAGTAACAGCTCAAATAATGCAGACTGATTTCAACAAAAGCTCTAAGGTATATGTTTCACAGATTTGTGTTAGTGATCAATAGCTCAGAGATATTAGGATTATTCCAAACCTGGAGTTTGGAGGTTTTAACATCTATGTTTTGTTTCATTCTGTGAAAGAGTGCATAAATTCACTGAACATCTATACAGTTCTGTATTTTTCTTAAATGAATCAGGATTCAGTCTTGCCAAGATTGGGTTTTGTGTTTGTTTATGCATATTTTCAAGGCTTAGATAAAAGGACATTTATTCAGTCTACCATCAACACACTGCCATGGTTTAAGGGGGAGGGAAGAGAATCCCCAGTATATATGAGAAATATATGAAAATGTGAATCACATAGATGTTCTTTTATTTACAACCATCATTTATTTTCTATTTAAAGACAAATTAAATAGGAAATGAAAGAAAACATAATACAGCTCTGGTTGAGGCAGAAAATGGTAATTAAATCAGTGAACATCTGCATGACGGGATATTTTTTAAAAAGGAACTATTTCTTGATTGTTACATATTTTGATTTTTAAAGAAGTGTGAGAAATCTAGGACCTCAGCAACCACTGAATCTGTATAAGTGCTGGATGCCAAATTGCCTTTTGTGTCTTTCTGAAAATTACCCATGTGTCCTCCTTGTGCCCAGTATTGTCTCAAGGATCCCAAACTCACAAGTATGAAGTTACAGGATGTGTAAAAGTTGTTGATATTCACCATTGTAGCAAAGAACTTCCAGTGTGTGTTGACCTTGAGAAAATATTTTGCTGTGTAACTAACTACTGTGTGGCATATGCACTTTTTTGTTTCTGCACAAAATCTGTTACAAAGAACGCTGTTTGCAACTGTGTGTGATTAATGACTTCTGTCTCCAGTGTACGTACATTAGCACAACCAAGCAATACACTGTGAGAGTCCCATAATTCCCTGAAGACGTATGGTCACAATAAGATGCTTTTTCAGTAGTTATAGAGCTTTTTGGGTTCTGTTTTGGTACGAACAGACAAATTTTTATTCCTTTTACATAGATTTCCTCCATACCCCTCATTTTTGTAACTCAGCTTACAGAGATACGGATACATACGTAGCCACAGTAAAACTGAAGTTGAATACTAAAACAGTAATACATAGTGATAACATAATGTGCAATAAAAGCATCCTAAATTCTCTGGGAGTGAATTGTTTATGGAAGCTAAAATGCACCAAATTCACTTTTTGTATTATTTTGAAATTTAGGATTTGTGTGTGTGTGTAGGGGAGGATAGTTTTGCAAAAGGCAACTATTATCAAGGTGCTGAAATTAATTGGCTGCTTTAATTGAGGTAGATTACTAGCTAATGCTTTCTTGAATACAGTAATTCTCCTATTAAATTATCTTTGAATAATTACCTGAAATTTCTCAGCTGCAGGAACTGATGGCTATTTAATTGCACAGTGATGTTGCTATATAATTACTTAACAAGGTGTCCTTTAATAGTTTAATTCCCCTTTTCCAAGGAAAAAAACCCCTACAAGTATGACTTTTATTTTTTTAAGTGCTGTTATTTTATTTATTTATTTTACAGATAACTGTATCTGAAACAGTAAAAGAAAGCTATTTGTTGACTTGCTTTTAAAAGTAAGTCTTTTGATTGTTCAAGCATAGATCTGGACTCAGAGTTGTGGAAACAAATAAAATGGTTAGGCATTTCTTTAGTTTCATTATATTTATTTTGTGGTTTTGTTATTTGGTTTACAGTATACCTTGAATGAGATGTTAGAAGCTCAGGTCTGATATGCAAAGACTTAATTATGTGTTTGAGTTTTGCAGGTAGGGAGTTGTGTGGCTAATGGTATCTCATGTGCTGAAGCAAGGCAGATTGACCAGAGTTTTTAAACCTGTATTTATTCCTCCTGGCCACAGAGGGTGAGGAGATTGTCGTTTTGCTGCTGGTTCCTAGAAGCTAGAAAGTGAGCAGAGAAAACAGCTAGTTGATCAAAGGTGTTGAAAGAAAAGGTTGGACTGCTCAAGAGTCACAAGAAAAATGGCTTGGGATCATGCTATATGACATAAATTTCCTTAGTAGTTCCAGGATAGACTGCTTTTTGCTGACAAGAAATACCCTACATTGAACAACACAAAACTGCTTGTAGTTATGCCAAAACTTGAGGCTGGATCCGTGAAGCTGGATAGAGCATTCTAGAAAATTCAAGAGATGTATGGTAGGATCATCTTACCTCTTTAGTTTAGTTACATAAACATTTTAATTTATATGTATATATATCTGCTGGGCCTATACATTACCCCAAACCATGAAGTTCTTAACTTTGAACAGAACCAGCTGTCCATCTAAAATGTGAGGACTTTTAAATTTCCTTTTTAAACAAAATTGTAGGTGTATAGGGGTTACTGATCAGTATGAGTTCTATACTGCTTCCATGCTGAACCACAGAAGGTGTGACCTATGAACATCTCCACCTGCAAGCCTGGCACTGTTCTTCAGTGCCTTGGGACTTTGATTTTGGACAGGCCAAGTTTCATCCTAAATAGCTTCAACACGTCAGCCTTTTACAAAGGGTTCAGTGAGACTGGTGCAGATCATGTACAAAACAAATATGTATGTTGGTAACATAAATTTTTGAACTTCTTTGAGGCAGAGTTCCAAAATCCGTTTTGTATATGCCACTTTAAGACCAGAAAAGAATGATCAATTCAGTATTATAGAAATATTCTCTGTCCACAGGGATTTTTATTTTCTTTTTTTAGACAAACCTCTAGAAAATAAAGTTAGTAGAATGGCTCTACTGGATCAGAGCAAAGACACGTGTAGCCCAAACTGTCAGTAATGATGGCATCAGAACTACATGTTGTTATTTCTTGAACATACAATCCTTGATTCATACCATCTAATGTTATCTCCACTTTATCAGAGTTGAATAACAAAGGGGTTTAATGTTCATTGATCTTGCAAGCCTGATATGAGTTATTCATTGCCTGATTTTCAGAGATGTTCAACTTCACAAGATGGCCTACAGCCATCAAATCAGACACTAAAGATTAGATTTTTAATTAGAATAAACTGATGTAGAGCTGTTGACTGGATGGGATTTTTATCGATTTGCATAAATAAGGCTGAAAATTGCATGACACTCTTGTAATATTCTCCTTAATGCTTCAGTCATGAAGTGACAAACCCAAGAACAGAAATGCTTTAGCTCTCATTTCTTGTCTAAGCACAAATCCATCCCTTTTTTCTCTCTAATTTCTTAGTAGTTTATGTAAGCAAGACATTTTTTCCTTGGGCATGAGGAAGCTTGGGCCTTTATCTCATTTGATCTAAAAAAAAATGAAATTGTAATCTTTGCAGAGTGCCCCTAGTAACCTACTAGAGAAGAGTGACCCAGGCTGTATCTGGGACTGAAAGACTCCACAGAGGAGTTGAATATGAGCAGAGCTCTTGGCCACTGCTCTCTTACAAGTGTCGCTGGTTCTCTTTCACCCAGAGAGGTCAGACTCCTCCTGCAATAGAACTGCAGTGTACTGCTGTGCTCATATGTTCATTAGATGGTTGTAATAATATGAGAACATCAATATTATTTGTTTGTACTTTAATGTATCCAGAGATCTGAAATTATGACTGGAGCCCAGCTTTATTAGATCACGTACATTGGGGTTTTTGTCCTATCTAGACAAAGGGATATAAATAGAAGTCCCTGAGGCAAAATACTCCCATCCTAAAGCTCCTTCACCTTGATGGAGGTAGATGGTGGGAAGGTTAGGATGTGTAAACAGAAAGATTAAGGGACATATGAGTCAGAATATTTCCAAGTCTCTCAGAAGTATGTAAGCATCTTCTCTGCTTCACTTTTGCTTTCTTATTCTTTTATTTTTCTCCTGTTTTCTTTCTTCTTTGCTTTGACCTCTGCTTGTTCTTCATCTCTTTCTCCCCCCCCATACAAACCCTCCCTTTTCATTCCTGACTCTTTCTATTTTACTCCTCCCCTTACTCATTCTCTTCAACATTGCAGCAATGGTAGTCAAAAGAAGAAAGGCACAGAATTATCTTTTACTAAATGGGTGGTGCTGATGGAAAATTAGGGAGGAGGACTGGAAGAATTAATTATCCATAATGTATGGGTTAAGAAATAAGATTTTCCCAACTAACACTAATATCTGAAGAAATCCTAAATTTGTGAGAAATGTGGATGTTCCTTCTTCCTTCATCAGAAGGCTTTGTAGCTATAGTGTTAGAAAAGGAGAGAGAGGGTCAAACCTTATGTTTTTATCCTTGCTTTCTGTAAGTAACCTGCAAAGAGAGATTTTTTACTCAATGTTGCCAAGCATCTGCTGCTCCAATTTCTCTGCTTCTTAGGAAGGATGAGGTGTAATTGAGATCCTTCTATGAAAGACATGAAACAACTACAAGTTGTTATTGTTAGGAGGCAGTGTATATAAACAGTCACTGACTAGAAGACCATCCATTAATTTTGTTTGTTTGTTTTTCAAAAGGTGTGCAGCTGATATGAAGAATATGCCAAGTCAACTGGATGAGTCGGCACAGGCAACACAAAGTGAGTTTGTTTGGTTTTTTTTTAAGAAAATAATCATGCTCCAGGTCAATTTATTGCAATATTACATGCAATTGCAAACCCAGAAAAGGGCTATTAACATTTTCTTAGGTTTTTATTGGAAATGTGGCTTCATATCCACCTAGGGGTGGGGCAGACAGTTAAGCTACTCTGTGTGTGTGATTGTTTACACTAAAAAAAAATAAAAAATTCTACATGTAATTTTTTCAGCACTGTCCTTGAGCAAAAGCTGATAACATATATTAACACTAGGGAATATCTGTCCGCAGATTTTTATTATGAAAACTTCAGAGCAATGATAACCAAAAGCATTTCCTCTTGTAAATATGTTTTGCAAATATGTCTGCATTGGCCTGAAATCTCACTGACCGCTCATCAGTACAAATAAGGTTTTTGAAAATCAGTTCCTTTCTGCTCTGGAGTTGGAAACACATCAAACATTGTCTGAGTATGTATGAGCAGACACTATTTTTGTGGGCATTTCATTTTTATATTTGTAAAATAGACAGAATACTGATAATGTCCAAACAACCTACTGTAAAATAAAAAAGGCATATCCAATTGCAGACTGATTTTATTTTGAAGGGACATGCAAGATGATATGCAGATGCTTAGACCTTCTGTAACCCTCTGCAATGCTTGGAACTGGAGCGTGATTTTCTGAGATTTGACAGAGGAATTAACAAACAACATAAAGTTGGTGGCAGTGGCATTATATTCAACCTCTTTGAATTATTTGATGTAGAAAACTAACCAGAGGACAAGATTGTGGTGGTCTTTCTGGTGTTTTGCTGCTGCAGATGTGAGATTTGTTCAAATACCCACTGAAATAAACAGCAACATATGAGTTGCACTTGGTGAATTTTGTTAGGACCACGGATAAGGAGTCATCACAAGGCTACTGTGAACTGTGGGGTACCAGGGAGGGAAGGAACCGAACTGCTCTCAGCCGTTGCCAGAAATGGGAACTGCAAACAGGGATCGTAAAATCAGTTCTTTCCACAAAGGCCTGTGACAAGCGCTGTGAATTGGTGAATCCAGGCTTTAGTTGCCTCAGCCCTCTGTCAGGAATAAACGCTGTCCTGTTAGCAGTTAAATGAAGATAAAGTGCTGCTATTTGCTCCTTCTGAAACTCTTTCAGTTTTTAAAACTTAAGACTCACTGAACACAGGTCATCGCCTGCCCACATAAGCTCTGTTGCTTTTAATTTCTTTTTAATGCCAAATTTTTGATGGGAAGGGGGGTGGGGGGAATGGCTTTCCAATGGAAAGTGTGTGATTTTGGTTTAGAATTGCATCCTCAACTAATAGATTGAAGGAAGAAGTAGTACTTGTGTATTTTTGGTGTGCTTTTTACAATTTCCTTCTTTTCCCATACCTCAGTCAATTGATGTTATGGTTTGGAATAGAGCAGAGCAAAGAAGTTATTTTTCACTTAATGACTGTAACAAAAGATGTTTATCAGCTTGGGTGTTTAATGCTTTTTCAGAATTAAATGTAGCCATATTGTTTTAAAAAATAAAATTTTCTTAAGATGGAAAATCCAAATATGTTGAAAAAATATGAATTTAAAACAATTAGTAGATATGCCGTCAGAGGATGGGGTGAGGTGAGTCCCATGGGAAGGATGGGAGGCAACACTTTCCTGTGTGAGCTACTCAAGCAGTGGCCCTTCTCAAGCAGTAGGAGATACCAAAGTTAGCAGGAGGGGACAGCAAAGATGACCATTGTAGAACTGCAATCCTGCAGCTCGCACACAGCCTGTGAGGTAGTAGGGAGGAGTACGCAGCATTCAGTGATGCCTTCAAGGCAATGGAAGAATTTCCTGGTCTGGACAAAGTTTCCTGTAAATCAAAATCCCTGAGTCTGCTGGAACTGGACATGGAGGCAAGGACCTGCCTATAAAGACACAGTGGGCAGGGTTAGAGCTGTATGACAGTCATCTTTCTTTCAGTTCTGTACAGCATTTCCGGTATTAAAAGAAATATCATCATAATCACAATGAAAAAAAACCTACTCAGATTAGTCAAGAATGCCCAGATAAAGCTGCTGTAATAAAAACCACATAGCTCTGTATCATGGAGAGTGCTGCTGAGTTTATATATGTGAAACTTGCATTTCCATTCTTCATATATTTAATTTTCTTTGACCTTATCACTTAATATCATTATTATTTAATACTTTTTCTGGAGAAGTTCTCCATAATATTTATCTTCGGTTGCCTGATGCATATTTTAATCTAGAATAGAAATGAAGTTCTCTAGATTTAAACTTTGCAGCAAATATCTTAACCTTTCCCTGTCTCAGCACATTGGAGTTCACATGTGAATCATGCGACAGGTCACATCTGGGTGTTTGACTATCTGACAGGGATATCACCTATCATGTAATGGGTGTGACCAGTGCCACATACTGGGTTTGCTGGTCTCCTTGCCATGCCCAGCTGCAATGTGCAGATACATCCAGGGAGCCACACTCTCAGGTGGCTTCTTGGACAAAAGATCTTTACTGGGAAGCTGATAACTCTCTGCCGCTGTGCAGCACCAGAGCTTTTCGCCTGCTCAGGCATCCCATATACCAGACTGAGGGTTATTAGGATCAACTCTAGCGCTTGGCATGCTGAAGCAAGAGAGGATTCGTAACTCGCTCCATCACAAAATGTGGATTCCCCAACTGTAAAATGGAGTGTTAAGTGGGGACAAATCAATGAGTTGAGAGTCCATTAGCAAGTGTGATAGGGTTTCTGTCTAGATTAGTATGAAAATATGAAAAAATGTTGAGATGTGAGGTCACTGGGTGAAGAAGTTTTTCAGTTAAGTTGGCAAAAAATAGTTTTATCATAAAACATAAAAATTATCATTATTCATAAACCTTAAAATGCTTTATCCTGAAGCAAAATAACTGTTACCTCTTTAGCCTTATTTCTTGTCATGCTGTAGGGAAAAAAAATGGATCCTGATTAGCTGAGTTCTATATCTCGTTCCTGTTAATCATGAATGATCAAGACCTGTGAGATAGTGGCTATCCTTCAATTACAGAAATTGTATTTTTGCAATGGATATGCATTAGTCAAGCAGCTTTTATGTGTTTTGGGTTTTTTTACAAGTAGTTTTTTCTGATATGTTGTTTATAAGGCTGCAGTTCTGGATACTTTATGCTGGGGGGTAGCTAGAACTGAGACAGACTAACTCTCTTTTGGCATGGAAAGACTGGGGTTTTCCTTCCTGCTTTTAGTAGAGGGCTAGTAATTGTTTCCCTGGTACTTTTTGGGGTTGGGGAAAACAAAATTTGGTCATCAGGAAGGTTGAAAATGAAAGATTTTCTAATACTACCCATGCAGACAAGGTGCTGAGGCATTGTAGCAATTACATCAAATTTGAAGGTATACACGTATTCCTTATTGCCAAAACCAAACAGTTAGCAAGATTGCTCTACCTTTAGATCTAGACTTTAGTACTAGGAAAAATCTCAGATTCATAGAATCATAGAATAGTTTGGGTTGGAAGGGACCTCAAAGATCATCTAGTGACAACCCCCTGCCATGGGCAGGGACACCCTCCACTAGACTAGATTGCCCAAAGCCTCATCCCACCTGAATAAAATTAGAGTTGCAAATTACTTAATTTGGATCAAACGCACTAGGTTGAACTCGGGTCCTTTGGATAACACAAGTTGAACTAGGCTGTCTTTTGTGGATCTCAGGGAAAAAAAACGAAAAATTATTAATTCCTAAATTCCATATCAAGGTGTACACAAATGTCCTTCCATTTCACAACCTCTTGTGATTCTACTTTACATGCGCCTCTCTTCTTTTCCTGAATCCTGCAGCTTGCTTCTGTCTCAGATTCCAGACACTGGATATTCACTTCTTAGCAGTAAGGGAATACTTACCTTGTTTCTCACTTTCCAGTGAACTTTCAAGTACTTGTTATGTATATGATATGATATTCATGCTCAAAGTGGTCATAAAATATCATGTCTTTGATTTAGATTTACCTCATCTATTTAAAAGAAAAAGCTTGAAACACAAGCTATGCATGTAAAGTTGACACATTCACATGCACCTATCATATCTCAAATATCAAGCCTACAATCATTACCAAAAAGTACAATGTAATTCTAATTGGCCTTAAGCCGTCGTCGTGTCCGTGTCCCCATCCCCCCCCCCTCCCCCCCCAAGTTACATATGATATTAGAATTACACTACCATCTTAGGGAAGCTTAGATGTCCACCTTAGATCATGGTTCCAAACCCTGGTTTTATTAATAATAAAGGAAGCTTTTCTTCTTTTCTTTTGTAGGTGTAAGGTAGAGTTAGGATGGACTTAACAATGCACCTGGCATTGAATCTAACTAGTAATGTGATTCAAGAGAAAACAGTGTCCTTTTAAATTTTTCAAACTTTTGTAGATCTTTCAATGAAAAGTTCCAGTTATCTTTATTTTAATACATCCCTTTCGAAACCTTGAAGATCCTAGTATTTGGTCTGAAAATAATTTGGTTTCATGTTATCGTGTGTGCATTTAAAATAGTGATACTCAACAAGGAGAGGGCAGGCGATGTTTCACGCTGCCCTTGCCCTTGGTTTGAGGCTTCAGTGGAGCTGCAGCCAGGAGGGGGCACAACGAGCAGCTTTTCCCGTTAACCCTTGGAAAAGTTGATGGCATAATCAGAGAAAAATTTATGCGGGGTTTCATACAGCACCTTTTTATTGCACTTCTAATGTATGAGCGAAATAGTGGCAAGGAGAAAGAGCCACAGTGTTACATAATAGAAGAAATAAATTCGAATTTTCTTTTCCCTCACATCTTTTTGCCTTTGCTGCATCTTAAGTCTTCAAACGGTACTTAAGACATAAATGTCAGAATAGTTTTCCTTTGATTATAACAAAAATCAGTTTTGATAGATTTGTAAAATGCTTGTTTCTTCAATGTTGTGTAACTGGAATAATGTAAAAGTTAGGTTGTCATGAATATGGCTTGTAGGCACGTCATTCACGTGAGAGAGGTGTAATCAGATCTATAGGTCTTGAGGTTATATATGCTCAAAGCAGTTGTTAGATCTGGCATTTTTTACTTTGGGTAACACTTTTAGCACATCGGGCAATTAAGTATTTGTGTTCACCAGGTACGCGCTCAACTGCTTGTATAATTTGCATGAATAGCTAGTTGCACACATAAGTACATAATTAATTAGCTGCCTGTGCTATTAACTGCTGTGGACGTACAGCTATATCAGTTTGTGAGAAAGTTGTAGTGCCTGTCAGATACATGTGTAGAGAAAGAACAAACAATAAATATGGCATTCAGTATGTGTAAGTATGATCCATACAAAGTTGTTATCTTCATAAGCCAGTAGCTGCTATTTTAAGAGTACTACTTAATTGCAAAGTGCCTAAGAATCATTTTCAATCAACTTATCTTCATGCTGACCTGTAAATCCAGACAGTGCTGTCATATGCAACTTTAGCTCAGGTGTTTAAACCTCAGTAACAGTTTTTACATACAACTCCACATGATGCATTCCAACTTGGTCACACAGCTCTTAGATTTTAAATGTGAAACGTTTGTGAAGGAGACTGGAGCCTGAGAGCTGAAGTCGCTGCAAGTTCCTTCCTTGCCCTCGTTGGGCTTTGGATCAGGCTCATCAAACCCAGCAAGGGGCAGGTCGCACAACAGTTACAGAGGCTCTTCCCCATGAATGAATAAACCATTTATAATTGTATTTTGTAAAGTGCACAGTTGCCATAAATGGTATGAGATTTTTTTTCCCTCTGAATTGGGTTCTTTGTACTGAAATGTGTAGTTAGCACAAATATTCATCCTGCTCTGCTGTATAAGCTGAAAGAGCCCAGAGGAAGCTATGAATGTGCAAGTCATACTGACATTTCGCTCCTTAGTCCTTTGCCCTGATATTGTAACTTTGCTATTTCTCGTCAAAGGCATAAGTGGGGAACATATCCAGCTAATACAAGAAAACTTTAGCTCTTCATGAGTGATAAAATTCAGGGCTGAAAATGGTGATATTATATTAATTGAATTCCCTCTTCCTTTTTTATATTTGTGAGTTTTAGGAGCAGGAACCTCATGCAGTTATGAAGCCAGAAAGATGTGCGTAGACTGCTTATTTGTTGAAACCAAGAGTGAGTGATACAGTACTTAGAAGGGAACTGTAATGGCTCTAAGCTTTTCCTCTTCTGGGGTGTATAGTACTCTGATCTTCATAATTCTGGGTATTGATAAACTGAATAACAGTTGTCTTGTTTAAAGTGAAAAACATGAGTTGCATCTTTTCTCCCTGACTCTTATCCCAGCAATATTGCCTTGAAAAGCAATTTTCCTCCGGAACAACTGACATATTAGTGTCCTTAAAAATTAAGATGATGTTTCATTAGTCCTTCAGATTCTGAAAGCAAATCACCATTAATACTCTTTATTTGAATAACTTATTTCAACATAAAAAATGAAAGGATGGACTAACTGTGTAAATAAAAAGATGTCTTTTTCATATGCAACATTTGTGGTGGAATGCTGCTTTGATCAGAATCAAGCTTCAGAATTAAGGTAGCTGTAATAATCACCATCCCAATGAAAATGTGCATACTCTTCATACGTAATACTTCTATTTTTCTAGCCAGGATCTCCCTGCATATTTTACTGTAATGTCTTTCCATTGGTATTTTCCCTCAAAGTCACATTAGAAATAACTAATAGAATACTTGTACACATGCTTTAGAGTAACAGAAACAAACAAACAAACCCCCCAAGTAATTGTCAGCCCATGTCAGCAATTCAGTTATTAGGATCACATAAACCCATGTCTTATATATTCCACCCAGAATTGTTTTAAGGTCCTTGTATGCATAGAATTTTGAAATATATTATTTGAATATAAAAGTAGATTATGTATTTCCCCTGTGGCTGGCCAAATGTCTTTCCAACAAAGGGTAAAATAAGAAGGCTATTTTTTTGTGTAAAAGAGTGATCTTTTTAGTCATGCTTGATTGCTTTTTCAGGACTGTCTCCATTTATAATGAGATATTCTTGGACTCATTTGAACCAGAAAGTTTAGTAAAATTGTGACATTTTTACATAAAATACCTTGAATTATTTAAACTGTCTCAAACTCAATATTTTTTAAATATGTGTGATATATATTGGATTTTTTTGCTTCACAGACTCAGCATGGCATAAAATGGAAACATATTTAGCATATTTACAAGAAATATTTGTTTTAATCGTTCATACTTGTCTGCACTTCACACTAATTTAGCCTTATCTGCTGCTAAGGACTTACACAGTAAAGGATGCACTTGTTATTCAAATCCCTGTTAATGTTCCATATCATAGTTTGGCAAGAAAGCTGTTACTGCATTGGACTATGATACAGGAAAGTTTTAATATCTCTACTTTTCAGAGAACTTGGCCTAGGACGTCTGTGCTAGAGTGCCGAGAACAATGACATGGGTATACTTTTATCGGCAGTTTAAAATGGCATTATAAAATATGTTCTGTGATACTGTTTTTAAAAGATCTGATGTGCAATGAAACGTGCATAGCTTGAGGAAAAAATGTATTTTTATTATAATCACAGTGCTCAGATAAAATGGCAAGCATGCAATGCTTTAGAAATATTTATTTGTAGTTAAAGATATATTTCACATTGCCTAGGTTTCTGTTTTACAATTGGAAAATCCAGTCATACGTCCATGCTTAGCTTGCATCACTCCATATTTAATGTTTTCCATGTATTTTGTAAAATATTTCATTGTAATATTAATAGAGGTTACTTAAGCATTTCTGTACTTTACAGGCAGAAAAAATCTCTATCAGTTGCAGATCAAGTAGCAAAACCCTACAGCAATTCTTTTTCAAAGGAACAAATTGTTTGATATTCAAAATTTTATTTTACAGTATCTTCTTCAGGCAGTATGAGAAGCAGCTCTTTTACTTCTGAAGCCACAGCAAAAGCCTGTGTCTCATCTCTCCTGTAATTGTCCATTCTTTTTATAAGATTTATTTTTGCCTGTGGTGCTGAACTGAAAAAGTCACCCAGCTAAAATGTAGTTACTTCATTTCCAAGTAAAAACAATAGCGTTTTCATGTCCATACTTATTATTATTCTGAGAATGTACTAATTTGTTACATCCAAGATGACGGTTAGTTTGGTCCATGAAAGGGGCACTGTGCCAACTACTGCAGTTAAGTAAAAGGACTTCTTTCATGGAAAGTAGTGGGACAGAAAGTAGCCTGCAGTGCGTGTGGGTACAGGGAGGCAGATTGCCAACAGAGTCATCCTGGTATCAGGCTTTACTGTGTTGGGTTCTGAATGAAGCTAAAACTATGATTTCACTAAATGTCGGCATGGGCAGCCAAATTTTCAAACCACTAGTGCTCTAAGGAGCAACTGATAAATGTTTTATCCCTGCGGGCTGTAGTTGATGTTGCACAAGGATTTTGCATGTGCTCAATGCATTATCATTCTTGGCATTAAGCTTAGATAATTGTCTACTTATATTGAGCCTGTAATAGCAAAATACAAGTGAAGAGGCATGTTTTACAAAGTAAAACTATGAAATAGGTTTAGCTATATTACTATGGATTTTTTTTTTGTTCTCTCCTACTAAATTTGAATGAGAATGAAGTATGATTCTATACCTTAATTCTGCTCAAACCAGGGTGGTCTCATAATTTTGTTTTACATGCATGACATTGCTTAAGGTCATTAGTTGTAAATCTTAGTATAAAAAGACTGAAAATATATTCAGTACTTTGTAGTTACCGAATACATATTTAAAAGCCTCTATGAAAAGTCGGGACCTACATGGCAGATTTTCAGTTACTGAATGGTCAATTTAATGATGTAGATTAGCTGTATCTAAACAGTAAATGGAGATAGGCTGTTGCAAGGCTTTGATGAATCTCTGTGATGCATATCCCAGTTGATCAATTTTCTAATTTTGGAGATTAATATTCTGCTTTTCAATCCTAATATACTCTCTGGTTACATTCTATTTGAAATTTAACTTAGATCTGGTATAACTTTACTTTTTAGTTGTTGTTTTGCTGTAGCTAGTCTAACAAACACAAATCAAATCTGAATTTGGCCTTTCTCTTTTCGGTGACTAATGTGATGGTCTAATTTTTTCCCTTGTTTTTTTTTTGTTTGTTTTTTTTCCCCTTAGTTACCTGACTTTTAATTAATTATTTATATCACTATTGTATCTTTAAAAAGTCTCCCATAATGCTTTAAATGTTTTAAAGTGGATTACATTGACAGATTTTGTTCAGCATAAATTCAACCATTAAGAGTTTAGCAGCTAAAACTTTAATAGAGAAAAATTACTACTTTATCACACAGATAATTGCTGCAATAGCTGTGTATATTGCTGTGATAGCTGTGCATAGTATGACCAACTTTATTATGTATATAAATTCTATTTATGCAGTATCTATTGAGAACGTGTAGGGAGCTTTGTGTGTAAATATTAAGGAATATTGAAATAATTTATTTAGGAAAAATCCGATTTTGTTTTTATTGTTCATGTTCCTGGAGCTGAAGTAGTTTCTGCAAATGTGTGATTTCTTTTTTTTTTTCTTTAACGTTTTCAACAGGAAGGCTACTAGTGTCAATCCATTTGATAAATCACTCTGACACATGCAAATGCAAATAGATTATTGAGTATGCTATTAATTTCATCTTTATAAATGCAGGATCTTTAACATACAGAATAATTAAATATTTGTAATAAAGCAGTTAACTCGAGCAGTTTATTGCTGTGATTTGCAAAACTGCATTGAGCCGCTTTCTTTTCATTTCATTGATGGTGGAACAAACATTTCTTTAATAAGGCTACAGCGCATTCTAATTTTGTTGCAAAAGCTTAGATAAGGATCAGGCCCCCTCTGAATCACTGCTTTGACCTATGACATTGAAAGTGCTGAAGCGCTCTGGCAAAAGAAGAGTTAGTCATTCATTATTATGCACAGGACTTTCCAGTTCTAAAGGGGCTCTGTGCTTTCTCTCAGATAGACTTTGTTTGTTGGAAATGAGAACTGTATTTTGGCAGTAAAGGACAAGAACTGAAGCAACTCTGCAGGCAGACTCATTATGACATAATCCTTCATTAATCCTTATTCTCTATTAATAGATCATGACAGAAGTTTTGCTTTGGTTGACCATCTTCACCAGCAAGCTGTGAGAAAGCATTATTAGACAAAGGTTCAAACTCAGCTTTTAGAGCTATCATTTTATTTCCAGTTTTAAGAAAGTATGTAGTATTACCTTGGAGAAGATAGTATACTAAGTGAACTGTTTTCTTCACATGCAACCTAGCTTTGTATCTTAGAAAAGTGATTTATCTATTGGAAAATTGATTACTTATATTGCTCACCTGGCAGATAAATACACTGTAAAAATTAGGTGTCGTTTGCAGACTTGCTGCAGAAAAAATATATGGGATGCAAGACTATAATGGTGGGGGTCGCACTGAAAAAGCAAAAGGACTGAAGGAAGAGAGCGTGAGTGGCTTATGAAATGATTGTGGCAAAATATGACCAAGAGAAGGAAAATCTGAAGACGTTTTGTTTCAGAGAAATATCAGGAGAAAAACTGGGACCATAACTCTGAAGTGTTTTGGAATATATTTTTGTAACAGTTACCAAAAAATATTGTTGTATTGTTTGTTACAGGAAAAAAAATTGTAAGTCAAAAATAATGAGATTCATATTTGCCTGACATAGCAATGTATGGTCTTTGGCCGTTCTCAAGCTATCATAGACAGAGTGGTGAGGAACAATAAGTGGTGAGAAAAAAATAAGTAAATTAAATATTTTTTGTGTATTGTTGACCATTGACTAAGTTGTGCCTGGTTCTTGTGAGAACTGGATTTGTTTGCATTAGATCTTGGCTATACAATAGTATATAGGACTTTGAGATCAGTTTGCTTATCTGCTGAGATATTCCTGTAAGGCTGCTGATGTCAGAGTAGACTAGTGGGTTTTGTTATACAAATTAGGCTTTGTAACATGTATTAATATTTTCAAATATAATTTGAATATAAGCCAAAATGTAATTTCTGAAATAGCTGCCTGTATTCTACAACAGCCGTACTGCAGCATTTGTTCATTTCAACTGCGGTCCATTTAAACTGCAACGATCTGTGAGATTTTAGTCATTTAAGGGACTAAACCAGACTACGTCCACTGCCTTCTGTGAAACTACGCTGACTTATATCCATTGTGAATTACATCACTAATTTTATTACATCATCTTATGCTTTTGTATCTCTTTGTTATGATACATTCTCTGTAGTATCAGTTTGACTGGGGTAAAATGGTGTAGAAAATCCCAGTGTTGTAGAAGCTTGAGTGAAGATTTGGGGTTTTTTAGCACAAAGTATATCGGATCTTTGAAGCACTTTCAGGATACAATGCCTAGAGACAGATGAGAAAAACAAGTATATCTGAAAATATAATTATTAAGACATAATTTTATTTGCTCTTAGCAGGACAATATTTTATGTCTGAAATTCTCCATATATTATTCCTTTGTGTAGTTTCTTAGCATTCTGGCTTTTCTGTTCAGAAAGGTATGAAATAGGAATAGATGTTAAATTTTTCTATAGGAAAGCTTCATCATTCAAATAAAGGAGATAATGCAATGTGTTTAACAATTTATAATTTTTATTGCCATTTAATGTAATACTTTACACAAACAAAGGCTCTGTGCTTGCTATATACTGTGAGAAACTGTTGTCAAGGTTTTTTCCCTCTGCAAGTAACTCATAGTAATTCAACTTTTCTGCTGAGAAGTAATTTTGAATCTGATTTAGACCTACAATGACCTTTCAGATGTGAGGATAGAGAAGAAATGAGAAAACATAATTCAGAATTTCTAAACTATGTTGTTCTCATTTTACACTTTGAGAGAATGCACAATAAAACTGACTTCTGAGTGTAGTTTTACTCCTCTTGCTACTCTACACATACGCACATATAAAATGTTGATAGCTTTGACACTAGCTGTGGTTACATAAAGTATTGATTCCTGACAAGCTCGCTGCTTTAGCACATCTGTTTTTAATAGTTGCTTTCTGAAGAAATTTCTGATAGTAGGCAGCCCTTTAATCTAGCAGACAGAAAGCATAACAGGATCCAATGGATGGACACTAACACTGGCCAAATTCAGTCTGGAAATGACATACCAGTTTTTAACATTGAGAGTAACTGGCTATCAGAGCAACTTGGCTAGCAACAGGCTGGAATGACTATCATACTAAACTTTGAAGCTGAAACATCATGTGCTCAAATAAGTGCCATGCCTTGAATGCAAGTAACAGGTTGGAAGATGAGGTGAACTTCCCCACTGCTCTGCCTTATATGTGGCTTTAAAATAAATTATTGTATTTTCTGAAGTTCAATTGTAATTCCTAATTTACTGTTATACTACCGTATATGATTCAGATTAAACCGTCTCTGATTACTGAAGGTTCTGTGGTAAGCCAAGAGAAAAATAATGATTCATCATGTTTTCAAGTATTCAAAACTAATGGCCCCATGCTCGCTTGTGGCACTGGTGTACTTATCCTGCAAGAACCTGAATTGCTGCTGCCGTCTATAAATAGTAACACTATATTGTCTTTTGCATTTGATGTCCTTCTTTTGGCACTGAAATCATGTCTTTGGGAAAAGCTATTCTCATGTGTCCTGGTCTCCTTAGTAATCTCAGAAAATAAGAAGGGTTCAGCACACCCAATCATCCATTTTCCTAATATGTCACATCTTAGTATTCAGCTTTTTATTGGACACCATGTCAGGCTTGAAGATGTTAGATGTGCATCTGTGTATCATGGATTTAATTTTTTTTTCCTAAAGATTAGACAGAAGTTTT
Source organism: Aramus guarauna (assembly GCA_013400195.1). Taxonomy (NCBI): domain Eukaryota; kingdom Metazoa; phylum Chordata; class Aves; order Gruiformes; family Aramidae; genus Aramus; species Aramus guarauna. Next base: position 172,489 of record VXBL01006287.1, on the reverse strand, counting down.
TCAGAAAATGAGGTGGTGAGCATGATGGATTGCAAACTGAATGATATCATGCTGTTCTGAAAAAAACAATATTCTGCATTATATTCAGCAGGTTTGTGAAACAGTTGTTCTGTGCTACTTGTCACTGCGAGACCAAGGATATGAAATAATAGACTTCAATTACAGCAACAAAGATTCGTGGTTAGAAAGAGGATCTTTCTAGCATTGAGGATGGAAAGTCACTGAAATAGCTTACCTGGAGATTTATGAAGTCATGAACATTACAAGTCTTTTAACAGGTTAGGCACACATCCATCGGGAGTGGCATAATTGTAGATGATCCTGCTTTTGTCAGGAGAGTTGAGATTGGACAACAGGAGGGTGAAGAAAATGTGAAGGCCAAACTAGTAATTAAGGTTTCTGCCTGCCATCCTCTCCCGAAATAAAATAATGCTTTCTTCAGGTAACCCATAATATCCAGAGGATTCCAGGATCTTCTGTGGCTGTCTCTCTGTATAAGCAGTCAAAGAAGCAGCATAAGTTACAGAGGAACTTCTCTATTCTGCTTCCAGGAGACAGTGACTTTAATGATAGAGGCAGTAGTTATGGGCACAGTTGTAGGACTGGCAGTTGGCCACCATCTCAAATGAGATGACAAGAAGCATCAGAAGCACTGACATCTTGCCTGATCCTGTTCTTTCTCGCAGTAACTATAAAAAATAAGCAAGTCTGGCAGAGTAAAAGAGAAGGGAGCAAAAAACTTGTATAGCATATATTCTCCAGAAAACTTGCTGTTTGGAATGACCAGTTATCCAGTCTACAAGGTGGTCATCACCTTCACAGACAAAGTATTGTCTAAAGTCATAGGAGGCCTCACTTTCAAAGTCTCAGATGGTAGCCAGGATCAGTTTGCACAGCACTTCTAGAAGCAACTGATATGGCTTCTCTTACACATTAGCAGCAGTTTCATTTCAACCTCCGATCATTCACATTTTCCCAGGGAGTGGAAAATGGACCTCTGGAGGACCTCCCATTTGAATGGGTGGAGATACTTGACTTCAAAAAGAATGATGTATTTTGTACCCTGAAGTGAATGAGGCAAGCTATCTATTCCTTAGGGGCTTATATCACAGCACCTATATATCTATATCTTACTTGAAAAATTCATGATGGTTGTGGGTGATTCTTTGGAATTTTGGTTATCCCAGAAATGAAAGCAAGTCTGTAGCTGAAGACAAACCATACTGAACTCACCCCACCTTTATGGATAAGGAGTAATTTTGATAGAAATACTACCCCCCAAAAAAAAGAAGCTGAAGTTGCATGACTGTGGCACCCATCAAATCTCTCTTCAGAAATCTTCTGGTCTACCACAACCAGGTATGGCTATGAGTGAGGTTGTCGCTCATAAACAAGTTCTTTAGCTTTTTACATGACAGCGATATCAATCCTCAGTTGCAAATCCCATTACTCCTTTGCTCTTCACAGAGCCTTCTGACACGGGTCTGTTATAGTAACAGGTTCTCTTAGTATCAGAGTGAGAGGAAGTTTCTCATCCGAATCAGGAAAAAACATCACCTGGATTTCAAAATATCTTTTTCTCTGTCTTAGAAGCATCACTTGATATTGTAGTAGTTCATAATTGCTACCAGTTCAAAGTCCTGTAGATATTCACAGCAGAACACTATATTTTGGGAGAAACAGTGTATAAATATATCTATAAATTTGAATACAGTAGCTGCTTTTTGCAGGTGTCTGATTTTATATCACTTTGCTTGGTTTTGGACTTAATTTGAAAGTAAATATTTAGCAACTAAACCTAATAGCATCACCTAGGAGCCTTGAATTTTGCATTACTTTTCTTAGGACAAGTTTAGGGCCTCATCAGCCTGATTTTGCTATTGATAGCTAATTCAGCTGAGATGATGACAACTCACAGCTCACATACTGTACTGATCCAATATGAAGCTATAATATCACATTGCAACATAGATCCATATAGTGCTGGTTAAGATTATTATGTACTCTTGAATGTGCTGGTCTTTATCCTGAGTTGTCCCATGAGGCTGCTTTTATTTTCTTTCTATACCTGTAACTATCGTGATGGATGCCTCATGGCTGGACAGGGAAGTGAATATAGATGACCCTGAGGCTCAATGCTTGGGTGTTCAGAAAAACAAATGTAAATGTATAACAACATTCTGGAGCCAAGCGTGATTTGCAAGGCCTGTAAATCCTTGGTGCAGCAAATCTTAGGAGAGCTGATGCATAGCAAGGCTGGTGCTGCTGTAGCCATGTTTGTATAAGCAAACAAAGCTGTAGGAAGTCTTCCTCCCTGAGCAGCAATGAGCTCTGGAAACAGAGTATTGGATACCAGTTTCCATTCTAGAGTATCTGTCCACTCATTCTTCAGAACAACTAGACAAAAAGACTTAGGGACACTTACCTTACGTGAGCGCAGGTGGGAAACCATCACAAAACACCATTTCAGATTACAACTGCGAAACAGCTATTTCTGCAATGCAAACTTAAAATAAAAGACCAAGGTGGGTTTGGGGGTTTGGTTTGTTTGGGTTTGGGTTTTGCAGTTAACAGCTGGACTGAAACTACCTATTCAGCCACTTCTTGACCTGTCTGTACTTTATGATTCTCTGCTAAGCCAGATAATACTTGACACATGTTATTTTGGATTCTTCATGCCTAAAGTAGTTTTGGTTCCTAGCGGTGCCATGTGTTTCAGGCAGTCCACAGAAATGCTGTGGTTTATTCTGAGTTATTAAATGCTGTCTGTAAACTCTGGTTTGACTATTATGATCAATAAAATAATAATAAAGTGGATTAGCTATTGCTTTGGGATCCTTACACATAATATGTGCATTCAGTAGATCATTAAGCTGTGAAAGCTTATTATTCTGCAGTAGCTGGACTGTTTCAAGGTGTAGTACACACAAAATTCTCTAGCCTGCCCTCTTGGGTTTGGCTTTGGGGGTTTTGTTTGATTTGTTTGGTTTTGGGGTTTTTTTTCAGTTTGGCATATCTGTAGCTTCATGACTGAAGCAAAATTCAGGCATGACAGATGTGTTCTGTCCTTTTTATGCTATTGTAGAAATTATGAGTACTGACAGAGAATGTTTGCTCTAATATTGCTAGGCATAGTGTCCTCTGCTTGGAGCTCAAGAAACATGACAGGGTATGTATAGGAACTACAACGCTCAAACTAGTTACTGTAAATAAGTTCTGTCTAACTTCACAGGACATGGGATTTCTAAGCTACTTCTGATGGTGTTTCTGTGCATTCTTTTGTCAGTGGTTGATAGCAAATCCCTGCTGTATGTACCAAAGCACTTTTCTATACAATGCCAGTCATGACCCACCACCCTCATGTACTAGTGTCCTTAAAAATGCACTGGGAGATGTGACAGGCAATGCTGTTAATTACCATAAAAAGCATCACTTTCCAAGTGTAACTCTTCTATAACATCTTTACATGGTTACTTTTTGGCTTGGCTTTTCTGCTTGTGGCAATATATGGAATTATAGCCATGTAAATAGAGAGCCAAAGTATACATGTCATTTGTAAGCTAACTGCCTATATATATACATGACTGGGCGGTTGATCAGTGAGCTAGTAGTTAATAGTCTCACAGCAGAAAGTGGAGAGGTTTGTACATAAGAAGGGGTCTTTTTTTGGCACTAGAGTGATTCTGAATCATTTTAGGCTCTGGGTTTGCGGGAGTGATCCAACACATGGAATATGGTGAATCTAGGTATTCAAAGAAAAGTGAATGGAAATTGCCATTTTTCATGACAGGAGAATGAGTTTGTTATGGTGCCAAGTAAAAAACAAATATGTGCAGATTTGTTTTAAAGATCTGCCAGTAGCACTGAAACTTCTGGTGTCCCTGGGATGAATTTCAGATTCTGAAAGGAAACAAACAGCCAGAAAAACAGAATAGAACAAAAGTAATTGAAAACATGTGATCCCAGGTCTTGTGCACTGATTTAATTAAGATCTCTACCTTCTAGTGCCTTTGCCAAGCAGTTTTTCTTGAACCTTAAGCAAAATAGGTTGGCTAGTCCACATTGGAGGCACAGGCATTAATTTTCATGGTACAGAGGGAATCCCTTTGTTCAGAACTATGTTACTTCAAACAAGTATTTCATTAGGGTGAATATTTATGTAAATTTTTGATATGCTCTGTGTACTGGAAAAACTCTTCCCAAAAATATGCGGCGCATCAGTAATGAGTTGTTGTGGTTTTTTTCCCACTGCCTTGTACCGTTCTTAGAGATGTAAAGCAACACATCTTACGTTTCCTCCCCTTTTTGCACACAGAATAGAAATTACAGCTACAGCTTAGCTTGTTTTGCTTGTGGATCAATGCCAGAAAGCAGTTTTGAAGGTGTTTTAAAATGAAGACATCTGGCAGCTGGCGTACTTACAATTCATTTGCCAGAGACAAGTTGCATGCTGTTGGAATTTTCAATTGAAGGTCACGCACCAGGTAAAAATCAGTCAGGTGGAGCTCGTGTGTGGTGAACCCACACACTTGAAGAATTGTTGGCTCAGGGATGTGTGGGTGGGCTAAACTGTGAAGTATGTTTGTCTAATTTTTCCTCTTTAAAATGTGAAACTCAAAGCTAAAAAGAGGTCAGTAAAGCTGACAAAAAATCACAAGGCTATGATATTTCAGTGGAACCACCATCAATTAGTTTGAGCAGAGGGTGCCAAAAAAAAAAAAGGGGGGGGGGGGGAAACATGAATAACAGAATCTGACATAATGTTGGACAAACACTCTGCTGTCAACTGAGTGGTCACATAGTTTTTACTCTCATTTTTTCAGGAAGAAATAGCCTAGAGGATTATTTGTACACAGCTTTCAACTGACAGTGAATTAGTAACAGTGTGTCATTGTGCATTCAGTTACTCAGTGACAGCTCTGAGACTAAGCTGTTTACATTAATTGATGTTTAATGGTATTAATGCAGTATGTTTTACCATTACAAACTTTCTCTCTATCAGTATAGTTACTTACTAAGATATTAGTATTTCTAAACCAAGGGATCTGCACCCAGAATTACTTCACATATGTTTACATGGAAAATGCATGTCCTCTTTGCGTGACAAGGGGAAATGTTCAGTTTTACTGCTGCGAAAATACAAGCACAAGGCCTGAATTCTTCTCTCACTTAAGCATGTTTTACATAAAAGAAACTCCTTTTGCTTTAAAAGATGTACTTAGGACTTGAATTCATGTCAAAATTGGAAAATCAGGTCTAGGATACATGTATGCTGCATTTTTAATAAATGTAGCACATTTTTCTGTGTCTTGCTAGATGGAAGTTTTAATGTGGCATTTTAAAATGTTTTGCAGTCAGAACTTTGTTAGATAAACGTAAGCCTATAAATGAGCTAATTCCTTGTGAAAAGTTTGGACAATATTGGGTTTGCTGAAGTATGAGAATAAGAAAAACTATCTTCCCTACTATTTCTGAGAAGGGAAGTTCAGAAATTAATTGAGCAGCATTATTTACTGGTAAGGTCAATACTACTCCTTATCAAGCAGTGGAGATATTAGTGGTTTCTTCCGCTTTGTAAGTACCTAAAAAGTTACTTTTATCATATTTTACCTAAAGCTCTTTAGCAGAGGGACCAGGGATTCCAACTATTCCCTACAGGTCTGTCTTCTGAAGCTTAGCCCTTAAACTCTTAGGCTGACTGCAAAGACATTGTTTGGACTATGACCTTTCTGCACATCTCAGACAAGGAGTGGGAGAAATAAGGAATACCTGATTGCAGTTTGCAGTGCAGGCACATGAACTTTTCTACTTTAAAGGGAGTTATTTGCAACTGTTTGATTGCACTGCAGTATGAACTTATGGCTAAAATCCTGAAGGGTTCATTGGAGCCAGAAGCCCTCAAATCCCACTAGAATGTTATTTATGGCAACAAAACAATTAGAAGTAAACATCTCTAAGACACTTGTTGTCAATGGAGAGTAAAATTACATGAAAAAACTCCAATGAATGTTTCTTTTAAAACCCTTAAATCTGGTTTCTTGCTAGGTAAAACTCAAGCTATACCCTTCCTCTTTCTTCCATTAAATTGTAAGCTGACACTTTGGTCCTCAGATTGTGGACAGCTGGACTTTATAACAGTCCCTACAGGTTCTCCTGTTATGTCTTCATGCAACCTGCAGGTCAACAGTAGCATAATGTGGCTGAAGCCTTGAGCATTACTTAAAAGAAATCATTGGTAGTTGCTAATATGAATTACTTTGAACCAAAAACTTTGACTGGCATTGGAATTAGGTGTACAAAAAAAGGTGAAACTGTTTCATTTCTTCTTGAGAGGTGCTACGTAAATTGTGTAAATGTAACGTAGTGTAAAATACTGGATAAATTTTTTGCTTCATGTAAGAGGGAATGCAGAGTCTAAAGATGAAATATGAAACTGCTTTGAGATGAGGATCTAGAGAAAATGCTGATGATTTGTCACAACTGTTCATCATTGCGCTAAACCTGTTTTGTTTTCCTGCTCAAATTCCTGACAGATAATGGCAATCTGACATTCTTACTGTTTTCATTTTACTGCAAAAAAGATCTACAGATAAGAGGCTGAAACCAAGTAGTGTTATTACATTGCAAGGCTCTTAGTCTCTTACGATTGATTTCTTGAGTAACATAGGCTGTTTCTACTGCACTCATGTGAATATTTTGAAGTTACTCTTGCTTAATGCGAAATTCCATTACTGATTGGAAGGAGCCCATGGTTACCCTGCATAACCATCTCCAGGCATATGAAATAGGCAAGCCAGGGGAAATTATAAATATTTTGCAAGACATCTTCAAAGTAATGCACCTAAGGAAGCATTCAAATGATTGGATTCTAAATAAAAGATTTTGTTAGTTCACCTTAGGCTGTCAGGTGGCTGTGGAAAAGTGTCTTTTTTCGTAATTTTTATGTATGGTATGATGCTTGCCAGCCTTATGCTTGAGTGCAGCAAGACACGCGTGCCTTTTTGACTCTTAGATTCACCATTACACTCCTTTGTATTTTATCTTGAAACTCTGAGCCTGTTGCAATAAGATACAATTGAGGTCTCAGGGAATTTTACAGATTTTACAACAGCACTCCAAAAGGTTTCAGCTGTATCTACTTGAGTCTAACATTTGCTTTTGTTTAACAACAGACTTGGTACTCAATGTGATTGTGTCCAAAGTTATAGCAGTGTCTTTCCTCACTGTTTCCCATGGGAGGTGAGATTCCCTAAGCCGCTCTGCTACTAGATCTTGGTTTTGCTGACAAATTATCAGCATGAATACTCTTGATCCTGAGGATCACTTCACCCTGGGTGCCAGGAGATCCAAAGTTAAACTTCCCAGAGTATCTTTAAAAGCTTTGTGTAGTGGAAATTCTACTTCAAGTGGTGTATCCATAAGGAGTGTTTTCATTAATGATTTCTGAAGCTTTAGGGATGAGGATACTGCCCTCATGTCTGTGTTCTGATTATGCTGAAAGCTTAGCTGTAAATTCAGTGTTTTTATTGAAGTCTTTCCTTGGCATAATGATGTATTTGGTTTAGTTATTGTTTCTGTTAATTCTAATGCCCCCTGCTGCTGAGGAAATGACATGTGCTTTATAAATGGCATTATAAATATGTTAAAGGATACAAATTCTAGTCTTCTAACTATACAAGTGGGTATTTGGGAAGTAAGAAGTAATGTTATATTAGAATGCAATAATATCTTCTAGACAAAATAGATCCAAACACATACTGAAAATATAGTAACAAATAACTACAACCACACAACTACTGTGGGAATGTATACATATGCATATATATGTATATACATGAACCATTTTTTACTCATCTCTTGTGATATAGAAGAAAATAGAAGGATTGGTATAAATAAATTTTAAAAAAAGATAAAGGACCATCACTGGAAAAGAGACTAAAGCCACAGCTAAAAACTGCAGAACCTTCAGAGATTTTTTCCTGTTTTTATTTTTTCATTTATTTGCTTTGTTTAAATGCCTTTTTTTTTTCCTATTTGTGTGACACAAGATGTTACACAGGGAACTTTTAGTCACAGCATTTACTCTTCTGAATTTAATAATCTGGACAATTTCATATGGATTGAAAATTGCTTGACAAACAACAAGATTGCTGGTAGTCATTGTCCTAAGGAAACAGGGAGCTAGAGCCTAAGGACTGTTTGAACAAGATTGAATTTGCTTAAAGATCCTGAAGAAGTATTTCAGTGTTATTTGAAGAGGAGGTAAAATTCAGTAGCGTTGTGAAAGAAAATTAAGACTGTAGGTAGAAGAAACCAGTAAGAATGCAGTATGTAGATATGCTGTAGATCTAAATAAAACTTAAGAAGAATGAATTTTTGCTGAAAAAAAAATATATAAGTATAGTGAGAAAGATGATTCATTAATGAATATTCATTGGGAGAGAGAACCTTGGAAATGAAACCAGAGAAAATTATGCATGGATAGCAAAGAAACATAATGGTCAGCAATAATTATTAGATAGTGTAGTGCAGTAGTCACATACAGTGGTCATCAGAAGAAAGCCCCTTGACATTGTGTATGTAAGGTTGTACCATATAAAACTCTCAAACATATAAAGAAGTAACCCATCTATTTATTGCAAATATTTTTTAACCCATCCATATTTTTAATCTATTTTAACATAAATTCTTTTATTCTTGTATCTCATTTGTATTTCTCTATGAACTGCATTACTGGAAGTGAGCTTCTCTTATTTTAGTCTTCAACATAGATATCTGATTGAACTAACTTCTCTGCTTCTCATGAGGTGTAGAGAGAGGAACCCCTCTACCCAATGATTAACCCAGTATTGACATAAGAGCTCTAGTAGGACCAGCCCTATTTCCATCATTCTTATTTGTATAAAAAATGGTAAATTTGTAATTCTTTGTCATTTAGTGTATGAATTTCCAACACTCAATTTCTTTCTGTTTAAATTCCTCATATTTAGAGTCTTTCTCGCAGTCTCATTCAAAAAGAAACTAATATATGTATTTTGTGCACAATGGATGGCTTAAAACAAAATTCATGGTCACTGACAGTAGGGATCCAGTAAAGGTTTGGGGTTTTTTTCATTATAAATTATTTTACATTGGCAACATACTAATTGCAAGCTGGGTAGTGAAATAGGTGGGAGTAAAGTCTGGACTTGGGTGAAGGGAATTAAACTCTGCTATTTAATAGTTCACATACTTTGCCATTAACACATCCTTTCTTTCTGGCAATAAAATGTGACCGGAAGAAAGAACCTCTCCTCTCTGATACAACTGTTCTCTTTAAAAGACGCAGGGGCAGTGTTCTTTCCCACATCCAAATGGCCACTACATGGCATGGAGGAAATGACAGCCATAAGATATGGGCTGCCTGCTCCCCTGAAAACAGGTACAGACTTACAACCTACATCAGTTACAGGGAACTGTAGAGGAATTCAGACCTTCAGCTGTGGAAGTGCCCAATTAAGAGCTCAGAAACATATTAAAACCAAAGTTACCTAGTTTATGGAACTTAGATATGTATTTATTTTCTTTTTTGGAAAATGCACAATATGTATGTATTCCTATATGTATACATATAGGAAATACACATAATTATATAAATTAGTGAATAAGAATTGAAATTAATCTCTTACAGTCCTATGAAATATCAGTTCAATTCCTTCAGTTGTCTCTGTAAAGAAACTTCACTGAGCCTGATAATGTCAGAGCATTTGTATCTTAACATGTCTGGAAATGATAATTTGTTTTCTTATGAATCACTCCAATGGGTCACTTAGTACATCTCCAGGGAATCACCATTTCCAGCTGCCAGTGAGGTCAGCAGAAGCTGAGGGAGTCCAGTGTTATTAGCCATGATCTCCTGGACCGAGCCTGCTGGCACCCTCAGCTTAATAGTGATTCTAAGTGGCTTGGCAATTTGGATCCACATTCCACTTTCACATTCAACACCTTACGCATATATAAAAGAGCTTCAAGTACATACCTGAGGGCATAAGCTGGCTCTGTGTGATTAACGCATATACCTTATTCGCAGAACCTTATTCGAAAATGTTCGTAATCAGTATCAGAAAGTTTGGATAAGTGTATACTCTGCAGTATCTTTACCGCAGAAATTTTCAGTTGCAAGCTGCCATGCTCAAGTATGCATTTCTTTTATGAATGAAGGTCTTTTGTGCATCAAGATTAAAATCCTCTGCCTCTCTGCTATGAAGGGGAAAAAAAATCTCTTTGAGAGTGCAGTTCATGTAAACCATTTCTTTAAAAACAGAGCCCTTAAATAGCTCCAAGTACATTTCTGTGTATGACACATAAATGTCCACTAATTGCATGAAGGGAGAACTGAGATTCCAATAGCAAATTCTGTAAAAAGTAGATATACAAAGAAAAGTGGAAGCATCTGTTTAATATATACGACATTAGAATTTAATTTTACCTCTGTGATGCTTTTGTGTAGCTGCAGTGTTACAGAGGAGCACATAAGCATAGTAGTGCAGTGTCAGCAGGTGCATGCCACCAAATTACTGCTTTTAATTTGCATATTCATCTGCTAAGAAGCATGTCATTATCATATCAAAGGGATACTAAGCAACATCTAGCTTCGAGAGATGTGGCATAGTTTCAATACGAGCAATTAATGCAAGATGAGGACTCTCTTTTTGTCGTGTCTCCTAGGGCTAGCTGTAATCGGGCTTATTATTGGATACCAATAAGACTGAGGTACCAGTTGGCAGAGAATGGGAGAAGTACAGAAAAACAGAGCTGTATGAGGCGTCTTAACTATGCACTTGATAGCAAACCAATTCTCTGGTCACTTTTTAAAAACAAAAGCTGCTACTATCTGCTGAATATGTCCGATCAAAGATAAACATTATACGTGGCATATCTTTAAAGGGAGACTAAAGAGAAAAAGTTAAACCAAAATAGAGTATATTTTCCGTGAAATGAATAAGCAAAGCTGACTAATGAAATGTAGAATCAGGGCTCTTAGTATTTTATGCTCTTAGTGAAATGGATTTATAAGTAAGCTTTTATTTCAAAGATTTGTTGCAATAGGTCACACTATGAGACAAAGGAGGTAGTTGCAGATCATACATTCAGGAAGGATGGCAGGTCTAATGTCACTGTTTTGTGGGAGGCATTGTGCTTTGTCAGCTCTCACAAATAATAGCAGGAAAGTAGACGGAGTCTTAAGTGTCGAACAAATTAAGTATTCAAAAATAGTTTCCTAAGGGTGGAGATCACTTTGGTGAACTGTTTTGAGAAAATATGCCAGGAAAAAAAAAAAGAAAAAAAAAAAAGATTACTCTTAAGGGAATGAAGAGATGTACCTAAGGATATCTTGGGTCAGTCTAGTGCCTGCTGTGCTCAGCATGCTGTGTCCAATATGTAGGGAGAAAAAGAGGAACAAGGCAAACATACAAGGGTGTTTCTGTCAGCATATCCCCTGAGCTTCCACTGCTTTGCAGGGTCCTCCCAAGACTGAGTTGACATCTGTGTTCAGCAGCTGTGGGTAAACTTTGGGAACGAGTTTATACTCCAGCAAAGACAAATGGCCCCTAAAATGTGATTGATGGAAGATTCCTCAGAGTGGAAGAGTTCTCAGACTGGTATTTCAGGGCGACACTTTAGCCATGAACTGGGTAATAACATTTCTGATTTTGTTCAAGAATGTTTCTGCCACCATTTATCTCTTACAGTTTAGCTCTTTGAGGAACCTAAGCTCCACAGTTGTCAAAACGCAGTGAGTTTTCATCTTCAACATCTGCAAATCTGATCCATAAATGCAGAGAATTTGAATTTTAGTTTTGCCTGTGTACAAAGAAACCACTATACTGTACAAAGAAACACCCTGCACTGACCAACTTCACTTCTTCAAGGAGAGGGGAATTTTTCCCCTTTCTGTCACTGAGCTATCATCTTCTGATAGGTACTAGTTGTATAAGAAGTCCTCCTTTACATCTTTTAGTATTTTTAACTCTATGCTTGCCACTGAGATTAATTTTCGTGGATTATTTCCAATAATTTCAATACAACTGGGATTTTACCCTCTTTAGACACTATTGAATTGGATTCATGGCAGTAGCTGCCCCAGCCTCATGATAATAATCAGTTGTTAGTGGCAGTTAGTCATTATAGTGTGGGAATGAGAAAGCAGCTGTAATGTTTAAATATCATGATTATAAGGTTAGTAGTAGTCTTTCGTGATTTGTGCAATTATGTATAGGTACAATGACATGTGCTTCATGTCAGCAATATGAATACAGATAAACAAAAAGATGTGCCACATACAGGATATAGGGGCTTTTGTAAGCTTTTCTAAATAACTTTCATTGTGTTTCATAGCAGGTGTTAATAGTCAACATTTTACAAAATATCTTGGTAGACTTAGTAGAAGATAATTTTGTAGTCCTTACTGTCTCAGTGGAATAACTGGATAATCTTAACGTTGGTATTTCCCTCCATCCTGAACACTTGGGAATTGGCTGTTAAAGTTTTCTCTCTGCCATATCTATAGTAGTGATTGTCGCATTGTGATTCACACAATGGTTGACAATAGGAAATTAAAGGAACTTAAAAATTGTGTTAATAACCTTTATGAGATCTTGTATACCGTTTCAGTGTGTTTTAAAATCTCATAGGCAAAGCTATTACCATTGCGATAGGAAAGTGATATTTACCATTATGATGGGGAAAAATAGAAACTAAAGCTTAATCATATACTGTATTGTTACTCTTCAGGCTTTGCAGTTAAGGATTTATACAGTGATGTTGAATACTTAATTTTTCGTTCAGACTCAGTTTTCTCATCTGTAAAATTAAGTGATATTCTCTACTTCTGTGAAGTATTATGAGCTGTTATTATTTAGTATAATAATGTCATATAAATCACAGTTTTACTGTACTTTTATTGATATAACCTATATGAAAATTAGGCAACTATGATTGATATTTTTGTCTTCAAAAGTTGAGTCCAGAGTGGACTCTACGTTTTGTGAATTTATCCTTTTTGGTAGCACTAAAAGAAGGGTATGGAAGTAGTTGGGGAAAAGACTTTTTTGAGAGACTATTGTTTATTTACTTTATTGGGTTTTAACACAGTAGAAACCACTATGTAGTAAACTTTTGCAAGGTAGAATAGAGATAGCGAAGAATTAAACTATTGGGGGTTTTCCTTGATATATTACAGTATATAACTTTTAATTCTGCTTATAATTTGGCATACTCTTGTCTATGATGCTAAACCTCACTTTATAGCACAGGTAAATAACAACTCTCTATACTCAAAAGATCTCAAAGTATTTCATAAAATGGTTCTAAAACATATTACTTAGAAGATATTAACTATGTAAAGGTAAAAAAGCACTCAAAGCATTACAGAGCAAAACTGGACAACCTCTTTCAGTGTCTTACACGGAGCTGTGTTTGCATACATAACTTCAGTCTCATTCTCAGGTCACCCTTTTACTGGATGTCAAGAAACTGCTTTAGTTTACTTTAGATAAACATTATTAATTAGGTGATACACGAGTAACATTTTCAAGTTTATCAGTTGGATGCTTATGTTGTTATTTCTGATGTCACTGTTGTAAACATTGTTACACATTGATTTCTTTCCTAAAATTAAACGGAATATTGATATGGGTCGCGCCTTTAGCAGCATTTCTCTCCAAAACTGAAGGTACAGTACAAAATATATGTTTAATTTTAGCACAGTGTGGTTTTACTGAAATGTAAGTGTAATACAAAAGTACAGTTAAAGGCAGTCACCTGTAGTGCAGGCTGTATCATGGTGTCATCCATCCTGTTTGCTGAGGATGTAACATAACTGTAACAGTTTATGAAATGCGTCTGTGAATTGTAATAGATTATTTGTGCACGTTTTTCTGATGCATACTGTGATAGGAGGACTAAATTGAAGTATCTAAACTCATTTTTCCAATGACATTTTAGACTTGGAGGTTGAACTCCTTCAAAGGCCAGAACTGCCTATCGCAGATCTGCTGCAGTAACCCCTGAGGATATACAGTAAAATTTAAGCTAGCTCTGTTACTGCAACAAATGTTCACCACTTGTGGAGCATTTTCCTTACAATCTTTCTGGTCTCACTAACAGGGTCTTATTGTTTAGACTGGTGGTTGGCTAGAGCCAGCCAGGGTCCAGTCCTGCCCCGGTAGTGAGTACCCTCAGCTCCCTTTGATGATTTCAGTGGGAGCTGGAGGACCTCACAGGAGGGTGCTTGATGTCTTGCAAGATCAGACACTGATAATTGAATCAGGCAAGACAGTGGTACAAGAAAATTGTTTTCCTTCCAATTTTACTCCGCCGAAGTCAGACAGACTTTTCACAGCATGTTTGTAAGTGCCCAGGGCCAGACCCTACAAGATGATACTGAATATTTGCGGTTCCTGTTTGCTTCATTAGGAACGGAGGCCCTCAGCCTGTCAGTGGTTTGGACTTTTTTTTTAATTGTATTTCATTATTTCTTGCCATTGGCAAAACTGATATTTCTCTCCCAATCTATTGAAGCAAATAGTCTTTCTCGCGGAGATCACAGATCATCTTCTGATGATGAGAACTGACCAGAAATGACACTACAGACTATGTACTACTAGGTATTATTATTCATAAATAAAGTTTAACATGCATTTAAAAAGAAGCAGAATTTAAGCAAATTACAGCCCCAAATTTTTTGCAGATTTATTTAAAAATAGATGGATGGTAAATGCTTTGAAATAATAATTTGCTGGTTAAAAAGAAAAGGTTGATGTACGAGTGAATTAAATCACATAATTTTAAACATGATCTTTCTAATACAAATAGAATTACTATAAATAGACTGTGGTTATATTGTCGAGTAATGCGTGCAGTTATGCTAAGACTAATAAGTCCTCAGCTATGTATTAATCTACATTGTTTTAATGTCAGTAAATGTTCTAATCGGCTCAGCTGTAGCTTGTGGACATAACACAATAGCTGACTATGAAAAGTACATTTTAACTTACCAGTTTTCATTTAATGTTTGCATTTTTATCCTCTCTTTAAGACATATCAATGCTTCTAATAACTTTTTTCCTGTAGCATATTATCTTTGCTAATTCTGCATGGTAGAAGCATCTTATTTTTCAGTGTCAAATGTTTTTAGCATAGTCTTTCATGTATGAACTTCTCAGTTAACAACTGAGAACTTGGTGAGATGAATAAAGTTTCATGTTTTCAGTCTTCTCCCTTACTGTCATTTCTCTCTAACCAAGACTCAGCAGGTGAGACTGCATATTTTACTTCAGTCCCACCAATACCGGGCTCTTTTTCCCTGGGAATTAACATCTTCCTTCCAGCTGTGTCCTGCTTTCAAAAGAGATGTGAAGCCATTCTGGAACTTGAGACATGAGTGATTCCAAGGAGAAGAAGAAATCAGAAACTGCCTCTGCTGTGATCATTACAAATCACTCATGAATGAATGCTTGGAGATACTTAACCTCTGTATGACTTCATCAGTTGTTCAAGCATTAATTCTGCTAGGGCACTGATGACTTCATTCACAGTTTGTGGAGAGCGTATTGAAGCCCTTCGATGAAGTGATTTAATCAAGGCTGTATATTAGACCACACCAGAGCTAGCACTAGATCCCAGGAGTTCCTGATTCTTACACTTAGACCTTTAGAGGCCTAGAAAAAAGGATGACTAGCTGAACAGGCATGTGGAATATTTGCAGCCCTCTCCCCAAATTAGCTGACTATAGTGGTCATAGTGACCATAGTGACCATTTTGAGTCAGTACTAAATGGAATAGTTCTATGACAAGATCTTTTTCCCCTGCTGGCACCATAAATGCTAGCAAAGATGTTCGCACTGGTATTAATTTCTCTGCTGGCACCAGGCATGGTAGATCTTATAAAGAAAAGTCAGTCTCAGCTTGAAAGTGTATTGCTATGCTTTTTCTGGGAGGGGCTAGGACTGCCTGCTTCTTCATATAAACTGGAGAGTTTGGAGACTTCTGGGGATTTTTTTTTTTTTTTTAAATGTGGTAAATGAATGGAAAGATTCAATACAAGAAGCAATAAAAAAATACAGGTCAGGTTCTGTATCATAGCTATCATTATATGTGAACTGGGAAAATTATTTCGGTATTAATTTATAGGATTTGAGCCAATGCTAACTTACTGGCTTCTCCAGCAATAAATAGTCTCCTCCCTCCTTTTTCCAAACTCCAAAACAATGCCATCAATACTGGAGCATTGAGGCAATGGAGGAATGTTAGTTAAAGTTCTTCTAAGCAAGCCAGCAGAACAGATTGATGAGGCAGACCTCATCTTTTAGGAGTCTGCCAGGTGTGACTTAGCAGTAAGATATCCCCAGATAACCCAGAGGCCATATTATCTATTCATGATCTTAAGTTTTGTGATTAAATATGAACTCTGAATATCTGTAATCCTCCCTCCATATCACTTTTGTGGTGAAAATGTGATCTGGTCATCAGCTGATAATGCCTCTCAGGTGGTTTTATGCTATCATAAGTTGAAGTTGCTTACATTTTCTTTGTGAAAGTAGACCCACTCATTCTTTTATGAGTGGGTCCCACACTCTTCTCCCTCCCTATTTACCAAACAAGTGGTCCATTCCCACCAAAAATAAAATAAAAAATCCAAAGCAAAAAATCCCAACTCTCTCCTATGTGTTATCCATATAATTGTAAGAGTGACTTAGACATATAACAAGAGAACAAGAATTTCTAAACTCGATGCAGTCCATTGGAAACTTGATTTTTATTTTTAAATTTTTTTTACATGGAGGAACTGCAGGTATTATGGTGATTAGAGACAATGTAAAATCCAAAGGTAGGTAAATGGATAGTGAAAGGAAGGAAGGGAAAAAATCAAAACAAAAACTCATACTGGAAACAAACAACCCCAAAAAGATTAAAATGCATGCCCTCATCTCTAGACAGCCATTCTATTCTCTTCACAGCCCTTATTTCACCTTTCTCACTTTTCTGCTGTTCAGGACATGATTTTATTTATCATATAAGATGTTTGGGCCTGATCTTATTTTCAGAAAGAAGTCTGTCATATTTTTGGGTGCTGAAAAGAAACAAGAGTCCTAGTGCTATAAAACTGATTAGTGCTGCTACAATATGCAGCACATCTGAAGGAACCAGCTCTGTGGTTGGCTATATGCTACCTCACCTTTGAAATGCTGTCCATATCTACACATAGTTTCTTTGTCACCACCTTAAAATAAACCTTCCTTAAATAGTAAAGAATCATTATTAGGCTCAATATAGAAAAATAATATTGTAAATATTCTTATGACATTAATAATTATATAAAACCACCTGCCAATGTTTAGATGAATTATTTACTTACGTCATGTCAACAGAGAATGACATCATCATATGCAATTCCATTTTAGGGTCTTCATAACTTTTTGAAGGAGAGGCTGAACTATTCTAAGCACAGAGTAACACGCCATTATTCACTGTATAATGCTTCCATGCTTGGTGTTCCTCTGAGTTTGTTTTGCACTATACCAAGAGCTTTTCACTGTTGAAACTATCTTTGAGTTATTCCCATCCTTGGCTTTGAGTCCAAGTAGAATTCAGCTGGCAGTATTTGTGTTTCCTGTCTATTTGACTTGGAGTTATTGTTGAGATTACTGAAAGGAGAAACTTGAGTTTGTTCTACTGAAATGTGTAGTAGAGTTGAAAGTAAAGTCATAAACACATTAGATGGTAGCCTCAAATACTGATACTGTTGGGATTAAATTGGTACTTTGGAATTGGGTACTAGTATCTGGAAATACTTTTTTAGCATTTACTTGTGAAACCATAGCTTGCTTTCTGAACATTCTCTTTCACGCTACAGTCATCGACAGGCAGAGAATATGAGCTACTTGGCCTTTTAGCAAAATATGTTCTTCCAGTCTGAAGGGATTTATTTGGTTATTTTCTCTAATCACTTGGAATAGGATCCCATGCAAATTTCTTACAGTGTGGATGTGGCAAAGACCTGGGGCAAAAGTGGTTAGTTTCTGTGTAATGAATGCATATGGAAAAGTCACTGTATGTATGTATATGGATGAGTAGTTACTGAAACCTCCAGCACCCATGGACTGGAGTTCATTTGCGTTCCCTGTGGATCAGAAGTAAAGATCCACAGCCCGTCTGCCAGCGAACAAATGCGTTTCTTATTTTGCGCTGACGTACTGTTTCTCTGATAATAGGCCTCTTAATAGCATGAATTTGTAAATCAAAACTACAGTAAATATATCAACTGTACAATACTTTCCATGTCTAAATAAACAGGTTTTTTCACTTTCACTTCTATCTTCAGGATGTCAAGCAAGAGATTAGAAGGCAATTTTCAAACTGAAGGGGGGGAGGGGAACCATGATGTTATTCTGCAGAAGTTATTTGATTGCTCTTCATAGTCTTTTCATTACAATTGGCATTTAGAAACTCAACCACACATGCAGCTCCACACCTTTCTACATGATACTGTTTCTTCCTGTTCTCCTTATCTGTAACTGTGATGATGCACAGCTTTCTCCTATTTCTTTCTTGTGGGTTTGTGCAGTTTCTTGATGTTTGTGACAGGCCACGATAGGGGAAGCTTTTATCACTGTGGGGTTTGGAGGCCTCAGTAAATTGAAAATTGCAAATGAAATCCACTGGGCTTGAATTCATCAGCTATTATGTCAGATGACCTTTGGCAGCTGCTGATAAAAATGAGAGAATGTTAGCTCTGATCCAATTTTCAGCACTAACCATTCCTTTTCAAATCCATTCACAGTCAGGCAGCAGACACATGGGAAGTGAAAATGATAGGGTTTCAAGAGAGCTGCATTGTGTTGCAGATTAAGATTTTCTCCCCCTATTTCTAGAGGTCGGCCCCCAGGCCCCTGTCTGGTATCTACCTATTGTCCAATCAGTTTCAATATCTGCTTCAGAGGACATGTTAGCCATCCTTACAGATAAGTGCTTACAGGAGAAAATGTTGGACTTAATAGTTTTGCTTAGGAGGCATCAAGGGTCACAGTGTACCAATATTGACTGGCACATGTTAGTTTAATCTGACATTCTTAGGAATGCGACATTAGATTCTTTCGGAGTTGTTGATCTCTCTGAGATTTTTGTTCCCAGGTCTAGGTTTTATAAATTTTATTTTCCTGTAACTGTTTATATTCATGAGCTACTGATATTCATGCAAAAGTCTGCCATAGCTGGGCCCAGGTGTCCCTTACCTTATATTCCTATCTTACGGGTTGCATAAATTATGAAACCAAAGCTGCATGTTGGTACAATGCTTTTTCTTGTTAGAGAAAACTGGTAGATGTAGCCATTTTGTCTGCACTTTCAAATTATCCACGTTGGAAAATTAAACACTTAATTAAGCTTTCAAAACAAAATTAATGCAATAAATATATATTTTACCTGGGATAGACATGAATTTTGCCTTCAAAGGCCTTGGAGTCTGTGCAGCCCCTCCCTCTGCCTTTGGCTTCCTGAAAAGTGAGCGCACTCAGCACCTCCAGAAGTTGCTCATGAGCTCAAGGGCTGAACCCTAGTTCAGAATGACCTATTAAACCGATGCTAACTGATGCATCCCATTCCCTGACAGCTTTTCTTCTACCTAATTTAATAAGGAAAAGAATGAAACTCCGGACTCTGTTACCTTGGAAAAATAATGTATGTCATTACAATTTCAAAGTTTTAGAATAGTACCTTCTACTGCTTAGTTCTTCAGTTTTTACAGAGGCATAGCTTCCATTGAATTCTGTTTTTAGAAGGCAATAATGATATGTAGATTGGACTTGTTTGGACAAGAATTCAAAAATCAGATTCCTTGACTGATCACACTGTCATTCTTCAAAACATTGCTATTAGGTCTTCTTTGGAAAAGCTATTCCTAATATTCTTACCAAAATGTTTCAAAAGCACAATGCCATCTTAAAATTATATACATTTATATTTAACATTTTTACTGATTCTTTTAGCTAGAATATGAATAAATATTCAGTGGCTCAGCTTAATAAATAAACAGATTAAGCTTAATTTATATGATAGGAAAAAAACATTCCTAAGAAACTTGATATTAATATTGCTAAAATCAAAGTGCTAATTTTTAAAGTACTAATTTTTCTACAGGTATTAAATAATGGAAAAAATATACTTGCGTCTGTGTAACTGTTAGTGGTCTGAACATTGAAGAATGAGGAACAAGTTTTTAAAGATTAAACTAGAATAATAAGCATGCATTGCTTGTGTGTTCTTCATTAAATTAAGGCTAAAACTAAAATTAATAAATGACATTTTATTTATTTCTCTATATAACAAAAAATAATTTAAGTCAGTTATGAGTCTAGCTGTACCCTTTTGTCATGGGCAAAATTTATAGTTGACTCTGAAATTAACCACCTATTTTGCATAACTACATTGTCAAATTTTACAAATTATCATCTTAAGATATGAAAATTGCATAACAATCACTATTATCCTTGGATCTGTTCATATATGAATCTTTAGGAAATCTGCAGATCCAAACTTCTTCTCTCTCTGTCTCTACAGATAAAAGAATAAACAAGTTCTGTTTCAATTTTCTTCTCTGTTCACATGAATTTCTGACCTCTGCAACAGTCTAAACCTTTCCTAGTTTTCCCATCACAAAGAAGGAATTTTCATCAAATGTCAACAAAGCTGAAGCATCTATCTGTTAAATATGTGCTTATTTAAAATTGTGGTGTTGATTCAAGCTATATTAGAATAAGATTTTTAAAAAATAAAATTCCCATGGAAGCAGCCATTTATCAAGCCAGCAAGCAAAACTGGCTGGAGCTTGCTATGAAAGAAAAGGCAAGGACCAGGCTGGTTGGTGGGCTGGAGACTGTTTTAATTTCAGTGCTGTTTGTGGCTTGCCCCAGGAGCTCTACGATTGTGTCTATTCACACTGTCCCAGGAGATTGACTTTTCTTCTAGGAGTCCTAGAGTATAAGGAGCTGCTGCTGTTCATTCGTTTGCTTTTAAGTATCATTATAATCTTCCTGTGACTATCTTCTTTTATGGGGAAAAACTGGAATTAGTTTGGGTAGAGGAAAATACTCAGTATAGGTGAGATTTGGCTAACTTCTTAAGTATCCTTCAGCTGACCGTTGTTACTAACATTTTAATTTTGGTCTTTAATAAGTCAATAAATATTGCAATTGAAAACAGTTACCTGGATTTACAGTGAGAAGAAACAACTTCAGGTTATGCTCACAAAACATATTTTGGCTAAACTTGATTTAAACATAACTATGGCTACTATTCAAAACAAATATTAAATCATGAAAGGTATTAAACAACATTCTAACAAAATTTAATATGATTCCTTGAAAGTTATTCCAGAAAACAGAGAATGCAATAATGAAAGCAGTTCTTTTTTTATGAGGGTTTTTGAATCTTACTTTTGGGCCTATATTTTCTATTACACATTCCAGGACATCTTAATCTATTTAATATTTTATTGCATTATATGATATTTGAATTGCTGTATTCTACTACTTAGAAGAGAACACTGTTTTCTACCAAACTTTTACAGATTTTATTTTGACTGTTAGGCAAATTATACTTAAACAGTATTAAAGAAACTTTCCTTTAAATCCTTTAAACCTGTTCCAGTAGTATGTCTAAAAGGTTGATGTCAGTGATTACAACACCCTTAAAAGTGTTCCTATGAAAGTGCAAATAGGTCACAGCAAGCATCTGATGAAACAAAATCCAAAATGTCTCTGTAATCTGTTATGTTTCTGAAATGCCAAGTATACTTGGAGGGCTTGAAGTGCCAGGGTGACAGAACAAATGGATTTCTCTTTGAATAAGCAATGATTTCTGTGCAGAAGTCTAATGCTTCCCTATCTATCGCCTCCCTGC
This sequence comes from Aramus guarauna, assembly GCA_013400195.1. Taxonomy (NCBI): domain Eukaryota; kingdom Metazoa; phylum Chordata; class Aves; order Gruiformes; family Aramidae; genus Aramus; species Aramus guarauna. The sequence goes on along the minus strand of VXBL01006287.1, from coordinate 150,550 downwards.
CCAGAGAAGTGCAAGGGCTGGCCCAGGGACCACCTTCTCTGTTATGTCCAGTTTCTTTGTGTCTTCTCTTAGCTTCTTTGTGGACCCAGTTTGGCTCCTAATGTTTGCAAAGTTTTCTAAGTCTCAATGCTAAAAAGTTATATCCATCAAAGCATGCATTAGAATTTGTTTAACTTCCTGTGTTTTATATATATTAGTGATTTTTTTAACAAATAATTAGTAATCAGCTAAGTCTAATTCTAATCTAAGCAACAGTAGTTTGATGATTTCTTTGGAACGTGTGCCTTTTATAGCATGATTGTAAAATGAGGTTAAACCTGAAGCTGGAAATGTATTAAGGAAACTATTTAAATTCTGTATTCATATCCTTGTTTCATTATACAACAAAGTTTTGAGGAATCCTTGGTCAAAATGAAGACCAAGTTCCCCAGTGCTACTTCGTCACGAAATGTGTGATGAGAAAGAATAGAACATTTGTCTTGCTCAGCTTGCAGTTTAATTTATTTACATAAAACAAGGAGTAGCAAGGAGTAGGATTGGTGGAGAGGAGAAACAGGCATGTAAATGTGCAGGAACACAGATAACTTTATATATATATATATAAATATAAATGTTGTGATTCTAACAAAGTGTTGTGGTCAGGAGAATAGGTGAAGACCACAAGACCATGCTTGAAAATATTTTTGCCTGATCCATATTACTGATTAGAATATGGACCTTTTTAATTTACCATTTGATTTTGTTTTGTGTGTCATCTCCTAAAGATAAACACCAACTGTACGGCAGAGAAGTACTACTTTATTTTGTTTTTCTTAGCTTCTGTTGATTCATATGTTGCTTTTCATAAAAATACTGTTTCCTAAAAATGGTAGCATAATAAATATTTGTTATGGTTAAGACAGTTTTACCAAGTATTAGTCATTCCCCCAGATGACTTTTTCCTGCAGTGTCCAACATGACTCACTTCATGAAAACTCATTTTATAAACAATGTTTTTCTCATCCTGGTATTGAAAAAATAAAATTGTGTGAAGAATTATAAATACAGTATTATCTGGGGAGGATTTATCATATGGAGGTTGATGTTTGTCTCCTTAGGCTGTTTACTGCTTAGGAGAAGAACTCTAGGTGTGTAGACAAAAATCCAGAATAACTTCACTGAAGTCAGCGGCATTATTCTAGTGCATGTTGGTGTAACTAAGATTAGATTTTGGTCACCTACTGTTTCCTGTATTTTTCACAATGTGAGATATGTAGTTGCCATTTTAGTAATCATGCATATATTCACCGGGAATTTTACCAATGCCGTGTCATGCAAGCAGTCTGTCTGCTGTATTATTTCTTGCTCTAGTGTGTTTAACTGCTGACTCCATCGATGAGCATTTCATGTGTTTGTTCATGTCTTTTTTTGAATGATGCATCAATGATGATACTTATCCTGAAGCTTGTAGAGCAATTAATGTTGCTGCTGTTAAAGAAAATGTATTTGCATCTCTTTAATGAAGACATCTGGGGGAAATGCTGATCCTTCTGTTTAAAAATCTTTCTTTGAATGTTCAACTTTGAAGGGTTATAGGCAACATTCCTGTATATGCAGATGGAAAATATACAGAAAAAGACTAAAACGTACCAAAATCTTATTTTGTCTTGGGAGCAACCAGTCATTCAAAATTAGATAATATATTTGACTTTGTCTCTTTACTTAAATTAGTTAGGAGTCCTTAAATTGGACATGAATGTACACAGAACCATCCTTTCGTATGGAAAAATCACAAATGGAAAAAATGCAGTTAGCTTCCTAAATATTTATTGCTTTGTAGAATGAATATTACTGTCAAGATGGAAACTAGTAGATTAAGAAGTCTAAGATGCTCAAAAGTTCTGCAGAGAAAATAGGCAGCTATCTGATAAATATGGTATTTTGGCAAAGTTTCTGCTGCAGTGGTATTCCCTTGGCTACCTTTCCATAGTGGCACCACGTGTTCCTGAAATCTTTGCTTACTGTGAGGTTTAGGTGTATCTACTCATTCCAATTTTCTGCGATGCAAAAGGTATGAACTTCTTCGCACATATGTACTTGAAAAGTTGCTATTGACAATGAAGTGGACTGGTAAGCTCCCACCACCCAAAGGTTTCAGCCTATAAGGAGTATCAGTAAGGACCTGACAATTGGCAAGCGTGTACCAAAGCTTCTGTTTCTTCTTCCTAATTCCTCCCTGCGCAGTTCTGTGCCACAGTCACGTGTAACGTAGTGCAGGTCTATATGATTTTGTAAGCTAAAAGACATGGTTTTCAGCAAGATGTCTTGCTGAAATTATCAAAATTGTTGGATGATCTATAATTATAATTTTCTATCTTCATCAGGTGAATTGCAGATTATTTTTTTTTTAGAGGATGCAGATGCTTTGCAAATGACTTCTGAAAAGGAATTGTACAAAGGAATCAAGTTGATATCGTAGTCTTATGTGTATGTGATGCTGATGCGCTGGTAAATTTACATGGTTAACAGTGTAGGAAGAAGGGCAAAAAGCCAAGATGTCCCAGAATACAGTTCAACAATCAGTAATTTTTATTTCTTTTTCAAAGTGGTCAAGACAGTGACCTGAACAAAAAAGAATGAGAGCTTCGTTTGTTCCTCCTGTTCTGATTTTATGTTGGTTGTCCTTGCTCTGTTGTTCTATAAATAGCTATGAAACGCAAGTAAGATTTCTAAGATTTGTGACACCAACCTTCCTCTCTGACAAATGTTTTTCCTCACATTTGGGAATGAATGAATGGAAGGAGAGCAGTTTGTAAATACCGTAGATTTGGGTCAAGATCATCTGCAGTTGACTAATTTTTTTAGTTTAATTCTTTGTTGCTCTTGTATGATTTACAAGATAAGAAAGGATTTGCTTTTGAATTCAGTATTTTTGCTTTTGAATTCAGTATTTTTGCTTTATGGACACATTCATTTACATCTGAAATTTGATAATGTATGTTCTTCAGATCAGTGAATAATCTGCAATTCTCTTATGAAAATTGCTACTCTTAAAAATTTTGGTGAACTGTTGCAAAACAAAGGGATAACTGTCTTGAAGCCTATCTATGATAGATTCACAGGCTGAACAGCATAGGTTACAGTGATATTGAATTGTAACCCCAAATTCACTTTAGTTAAATTGAGTGAGATAGCTCATCAATGGCTTCTTTCCTGGTGAAATTTACGTAGGGTTTGGTTTTTTTTATCTTATGCTACTTTAAAGAATAGATGAGCATTACTTGCTAAATCATATTTGCAACATATTAAGTGAGGAGTAAGAACAAGGTTTGTAATTTACAGATGAATTAATAATTCCTCATTTCTTGGTCTCAGGCCTGTTTAATTTACCCTACTATTGTCTTTTGATAGCTTCCATTTTTCTTTCTTTTTTTATCATTTTTCAAATTATGAATTTTTCCAAAGCACATCAAATTAAACCCAATTGATTCCTTCACTTGGCTTTTATATCCAACATTCATTTTAAAGAATAAAATTAGGTTTCTGCATATATAACTGGGAATGGTTTCAATTTCATAAAATTACATTAAAACATAGTATTGAAGGATGCAAAAATCACCTTAAAAAGTTGTTTACAAATTCAGCATAAATTTTGAGAATTGTATTGTCTCTTTCTTTGGTTCAATACAGCGATAATTCAATTTCTACATAGCTAGCAATTGCTTGTAGAAAAACATTTATTTTAAGATATTTTTTATTGTTAGATTTTTATACTCACTGGAATTGTTTCGGTGTGTTGTTGTTATTTATCAGAGCTCTACAAGGTCTCATTCTGCTACAGTCAAATGCTGTAAAAATGCATGGCAAGCCTGGCAGCTGGGAGCGTTGATGCCACACAGTGTCTCTCTATCAGTGGCATCTGGATGTGAGATTGGCTTCCTTCCTAGGCTCTTGGCTAGCTGCACTGCTGCCTATTCAGATGTATCTGTACTAAAGCGCAACAAATTTACATACATTTTGCATAAAGCTTTCAAGCTATTCCTTCTGTTTCAGGTTGTGGACTGCTACATTGAAGATTAATCAGAAAACAAAAGTATTATACCTATCAACCTATTATTCACAAAATATATTTTAATCTGTGCATTTTTTTATAAATGGATCACTCGGGACTTCTATATTTCGGGTGCAGGAATAAACTAAAATGGGGAATAGAATGACACATTGGTGTAAAATTTAGAGATAATGTTTTCATGAAGTGTAGACTGGTGGTTATTCCCACCTTCTTTTCATTATTAAAGGGCAAATATTAGATGTACTTAAATTATTATGCAAGTTGTGGGAGCTGGTGGAGCTGGTACTCATACTGTTTTCTCTCTAAGTTCCTCCTCTGTCTTCATTTCCACTGTAAAAAGAATGACTAGGAAGTTTACGGGAAGTTGTTTCATACTGAAGTTATCAGGTGACCTAAATGCCATCCATTTATGAAGCTCTTTTCCCAGAATTTGTCTTCATCTGAAGAAGAGCTCATGCAATACTTCATGCTTAGAAAGAGGTTTGTAATCAGTCAGGACCAAGAAATGAAATCGTTCTTTTCTGCTGTTGTTAGAAAACATTGAAACAGAAAAAACATCCAGGTGGTTAATACAGATGTACGGCTGTGACTCTGGTAGAAATAGCAGTGGGCCAGTTCCATGTCTTCAGGGTTTTCCATTAAAGGTTCAAATTACTGGAATTTTTCGTGCTGTAGGCAAGGATATATATTATTGTTTCTCTCCTGGAACTGATATAAGTAGTAACTTATTTTCCTTCACGTGTCTGATGGGCTACATGATATAGGTAAGTCTCTCCATGTACATTATATTTAACTACGTTTATATCCGAAGATGTTCTGGGGAAAATGTCGAACTTTATTTTTCTGACAGACCAATCTTAATGCATAACATATCTGATGTTCTTTGAGATAAGAAGGTTGTAGCTGAATATATTGAAACCTCTTCAGTAGAGCCACAATTTTTCAGCCTGCAAGTTCCCTTTTAAATTTCATTTCTAATTGGCAGACTGGGAGGAGCTGTGTTGTGATGTGTTATCTGACCAACTATTAGATTCTTTCACATGCAGATGTGAAAGTCTGAAGTCATTACTTCAGATTTGTTTCATTTTTATTTGGCCCATTAAAAGACTTGTAAGAAGACAGTGACATTACTTCATGTTTAGGGTTTGAGAATGACATTGGATTGGTGGGAAATTCTGAGTTTACTGGCTTCTCTGACTCTGTGTTCATGTCTTTTCACTTGCTATGTATAGACTTTCTAATGCAGGTCTTTTTGCATAAGAATATATATTTTACCTAATCAGCATATCTGTAACAATGCATGAGGATGAAAATTGTGTTTTATGCTATCCAAAGAGCATCCTGATACAGCTGTACTTGTATCTGGGAATTGATTAGATCCTACTGTGCAGAGCATGGAGCAATCCCATAAACGGATAACTTTCATGCCCCATTATTATATATTACAGGAATTTTTGAAATCTAAATTAAAGAGATCTAAATTGTCCTTCAGAAGAAATCCATGCACCTTTGGTGGCAGAACGAAAGAAATACTGATTTCCCATAGCAGTCAGGTGTATGTCATAACCACTGACATTAGAAATAAAACTGAGTTGACTCTTAGAATTATAGGCTTTGAAAAAATACCTATATAAATATATATAGTATATTGGTGCAATATTTATGATTTTATCTGTGTAGGTTATATATGTATATATTTAGGTTCTTGAAAGAATATTTGGGAGTGTTGCTGTGAGCTGGACATGGAACAAACTATTTGTGACTATTCTAAATTAGTCTGCAGTTGTGAACTCTGCTAGGTCATCTTGTCAAAACACAACTTTGAGCTCTGAAATAAATGAACAGAAGAGAAACAAACATACCGGATTAAAACACTCTTCCAGTGTTGTCAGATAATTACCAAAAAGAAAGTGCCTACACTGGAAATATCAATACCTGTAATGTGCGAGATTTGTTAAAACACGCAAACTCGCTCTCCACTGACTGTCACTAATGTTTATTCGTCCAGTGACTGTTAATCACACCAAGTTTACAGTCCCGTATAGCACCTGTCACAGGTGTTGATCATTAATCAGCTATTACAGCAGTTTATTCTGCTGCTGACAACTTGCAATTTTCTACTGATTCAGCTAGTTTGTCAGGTGGGAATTATGGCATAGCACATGTGACAAAACACATCACACATTTCTCTCTCTCCTCTCTCCCTCTCCCCCCTTCTTTTTTTTTTTTCCTTTTTTTTTTTTTTTTTCATTTTCAGGCTTCTCTCTCTTCCTCTCTCTCCCCCTTTTTAGACAAACAATATCTGGGAACTCAGAAGTAATAAGGCGGAATGTATAATTAATTACCCAGCTTGCTCTAATTAGGGATGAATAAGTTGTGTCCCTCTCATCATCACAAATGTGGTGATGGGTAATACCAGTTTATGCTGTATTAACTGCAAATATGCAATCCTTCTGAGAGCACTTTTGTTGATGAATTTGATGAATGTGACAATAATTAGCAGAGACAGATGAGAGCTAAATTACTACTGACAATGTAATGCTATCCCGCTCGAGGGTCTGAGAACGTGGCAGGCTAACATGGCAGGGACCAGGGCCTCGTTTCTAATTAATAGTCGTCT
>VXBL01006287.1:115158-143833 GCA_013400195.1 Aramus guarauna | reverse complement strand
TTTTTTTTTTTTTTTTTTGCCAGTGGGGAAAAAAAAGGAGGAACGGTAATTGTTTTCGTCAAAGGCTGCAGGGAGTTATCAGGGTAATAAAGTTAATTAGCAGAACAAACATCCTTTCACTGCCTTACCAGATTGAGGAAAAGAGGGTAATTCAAACTGCAGAAAGATATGACTAGATGAGATGATAAGGAGAAAAATTTTACACAGGAGGCTAACATAGAAGAATAAATTTTTTTTCTTCATTTCTTTTGGCTTAGTCCATGGAAAGGAATTATACATTCTCTTCTTTCAGCTCATAAAGTTGCTTATGTATAAAACTTTATTGTTATGATTTCTGCAATGGATGGGAAATGAAGTGAAGAAAGATCATATTACATTGTTCAATTTTTCCAGGGCCTTCCAAATAGCAATTGTTTTGTTACATTATGTGAAATTTCCTTTTTATTAAAGTGACTTTTCCTAATATCCACGGCACTGTATTGATCTCATAATGTTCTTCAAAAGGAAACCTGTTTTTACTTCGTCTCCAGGTTTTCAATGGACTCATTGAGTGTGGCCATTGTACTAGGTTCTGAAGTAGCTAGCTCAGAGTTTGAATTAGTTGATGGATTTCTTTGAGCAGCATTTCTTTTACTATCCTCTAGTGTAAGTATGAAAAGAAAGTCCTTGTTCCTGCCAGCGTTAATGCATGTGACTAGCTTTATGCATGAGTAGTCCTATTACATTTGCCTCCATTCAGTTACTTGTACACATAGGCAGGGCCAAGGTCCAAAAGGAGAGACTTTCAAAAGTAGTAACATTGAGGTTTTTAGGTTACTTTGGATGGCAGTGCTTATTCTTGTGTATTTTCAGTGATGTTACCTACCATTTCTCTTGCAAGATTTTGGCCTACCTCCATGATATGGCTGGCATCATACTGTACTATGTTAGTACACACTATTAATACATATGGGCTTCCAGCAGGTTTTTTTAAACGCAGAGGGATCTATTGAAGCAAAAATGTGTTCACGTGATAAGGTACTGGAAAAATTAGTGCAAAAATAGCAAATTAGGGTGCATCAGCTGCTGCTCTGAGATGTCTGACTGTGTTACACGCTCTTCCTGTCCATGGTAACTATGAGGTCACTCAAGGTGGTCTACGGTCAAGGGAGACATAAGCAAACTACCTTGCATTTACAGCAAAATAAAAGTGAAAGTGTAAGTAGTGACTAAAGACCAGCTGATAGCTGTAAGGTTCCACCCTAGGTTACCCAATGGTATAATGTGCTTCTCTCTCTACCTTTGGTTATAGCTATTGCATTGTCCTCTTAAACCATTGCGAAACAACTGCTGACAGAGATGCTTAGTCTCCTCCTGGCATGTGTGGTGGACTGCAGTATGGAAGGTTTCTGTAAAGACTCTGTGGGTCACAGTAAGCTGCGGGGCTCGCCTTTCCAAAGAGAAGGAAATTCAGCTGTCTTAGACTGCACAACATTGAAACAGGATCCCAAACTTGGGGGTGATCCAGGTCTGATATTTTGATGTGTGATGCAATGACGGCGCTCTATATTTCTACTATCAAGCAGCCTCTTCCTTCAACACAAGCAGAATGACCTAGAGATTAGGACTAGGAAAACTCTTGGTTAAATTTAGTTATTTGTTAGAGTTTTCCTGTATGACTGTTCCCAAATTCCTTAGGTTGACCTTCTGAACCCCATGTAAGACTACTGAACTTAACATCAGGAAAGCTGGACTTTCAGCTTTGGTCTCTCTGGATCTTTCTCCCCTTTAATAGGTAATAATGTGCCCTGCCTTTACCTGCATCTACTGAATGTAAATACACAAAGATTGTGAGGCTCTCAGTAGCAGAAACGTGTCATATAACCATTTGCAGTAGATAAAGACATAATCCTAAGAAAGTTTCCCACAAACTTTTCTCATAATTAAAGAAGACTCAACTTCTGTAATCAGGCTGAATATTTTAATAGGTGCAGAACTGGAATACTGGGACTCTAGCAGAGTGGGTGAGGCAGTTAGTATGGAGATGCTCAGGATCAGATGCTTTTCCACAGTCCTGTTCTTCATTAACAGTCTGTGCAGGCAAAATGCCCTATCAGGAGGTAAAAGCAGCAAACTGTAACCAAACTATTAAGAAGGAACTTTGCATTATCTCCTTTAATAACTCCTAATTGTAAACATAAATAATTTATTAATATAAAGGACTATAGAGTTGTGCATTCCATATGTTTGCTTTCTGTCTTCAAACTCTAAATGATCAGTGGAGAAAAATATAGAACTCCAGTGGCCGTGGTATTTTACAAGCCCACAATTTAAGGCTGACTTTAACGTTATTGAAGTAACTTAAAATGTCCTCTTTGCAGAGAGCTCTGTTCTGCAGGTTCAATGCTAAAGGCATTACTGAGTGTAGTTACCAAAATACTGTAGTGAGGAGTGTGTTCGCTACACTTTGAGCTTCCTAGTGGAGCTTCCTAGACACATCAGCACTTGACCTGAAGTCTTTCCTGTCTGTGGAAACCCTCTTTTAAGAACATCCAGTGGTTCTGCCTATCTTTGACACTCTCCTCAGCACTGCCCCACACCACGCTGAAGCTTTCTGTCCACATGCTGAGTCCTGCATGACTGTGTCTTGCCCTTTTACCTGCCGTTGCCCAGTCACATCCAGTTGCTTCCCCATCTGTTCTCATCTTTGCCCAGTTATCAGCTTCTCATATGCAGTGTAGCATCTTCTCTCCCAGTCTCTATACGTGAAATATTTTTGACCTGATATTATGTGAAAAGTCCCTTTCTCCTCTGCACTCATGCTTCTTCCTTCAAAGATTAGAGAAAGCAGAAGAAATACATTTTTGATATAACATGATTATGAAAATAGTCAACCACCATCTCAACTACTCAGTGTATAGTGTCTCTCTCTTTTCAGTATCCCCACGTCTTTCCATTATAATGACCTGGAGAAAGGGACTGTGTGCTTTTCTTTTTGACAGGTGCCCAGAGTGCCGCTGTGTGTGCTAGCAGGTCAGCAATAACTGAAAGAATATTTTAGCTCAGTAAGTTTTCTTGTAGAATTATTCATTTGAGAGCGGGAAACTGCCCTGTTATTTCATTCTTGTTTTTCCTCTCTGGCTACCACACTTGACGCTAAGTCTGATTTTCTACCTGAAAATGGATAGAAGAAACCATCCTGTCTAAATCAGCTTGATATTATGAGGTTCATTGGTTAGTATTTATACGTCTCTTGACTGTACCTTTTTCACCTGGCTCATGAAGGGAGTATCTCGTCATGCTTTTATTGATCCAGGGGTGCTTTGTAGCCACAGATGAACTGAATTTATGCTTTTAAAATGAGGTGTATGTGAGGAAGTTGGAAGTCCCTTTATATGTAACAATTCATGGTTTCTCAAAAGAGTCTTTAATTGGAAAAGAGGCTATGGAAATTGGCTGTACATACTTTAATTATGAATCTTACCTTTATTATTACTTTAGGAAGTATATTTACCACTGCTGAAATCCTGTTCTGTTGGGTTTTGACTATTTGCTCCAGTGAATAGGGTTTGTCCACAGCGTATGGAAGCTTGCTGTTAAGATTAACTCAGATGTGCGTAAGAATATAGTTAAACAAACGTAAAGGGCACAAATTAAAAAGATTTTTAATGATCAAATTATTTAGATGTTCTTTTGTGCAACTGAGGTTCTGTAGCACTGTCTAATGAAATGACAACACTGCCTTAAAATCATTAAAAACTGCATGCAAGCAAATATTTGTACACAAGGTGGTGATGTTAGCAACCAGCTTCTTTTTATTAACAATCCATGATAAATAACAACATATTGTTTTGGCTCTGAGGTATCATAAGCTAACTTTGGGTACTTGTATAGGGACAGATCTGAAATATCAGCAAGAAAACTGTGAATTGGGCTCAAGGTATCAATGAAAAATAACTGTGGAGCTTAAAAAGTCTTCATATCTTTCAGGGCTTCTCATTTTCTTATGACATAATTGCACCATGAGAATCATGTAAAACTTCAAATATAATGATGGTAAAAGCAACATGTATCAGAAAAGGTAGGTAACACAACCTTTTATTAAAGATATCTTTCATATTTAAAATATTTCTCATTCTAAAACTAACTGGTGTAAAAATAGCAGCAGTTAAGACTGGCTGGGAAGAAACGAAAGTCTTTTTAAACTGACATAGAACAAGGATAGAGCTAAAACCAAGGAAAGGGGTAATAAATAATGACAACAGATGTTTGTAAACCTTTTGCTCCTGTGTTCACTGTTTCCATGTGTTTTCTTGTCTTGATGTGCTGTCAGCCTCCTCTCACCTGGGACTAGTGATATCTTATCAAAGCCTAAGCAGTTCCTCTTCACAACAGGCAGATAATAGTGCCTTTCAATTTATCATACTAGAAGTCTAAAAGAACCATGGGAACGATTGGTCAGGTGACAGTTTGATGGACAGTTTGACAGCCCTTAAAGCATCATGGGAAATGGTTGTCACCTGATTTTTCAGAGCAACTGGGGAGATAACCTTCAGTATGACAGGAAAAACAAAAATCTGAATATTTGTGTAGGGTTTGCTACCAGCCATAATGCTCACTTAAGTGATAATGAGGATGAATTTAGATTACTTGAAATGGAGTTATCTGAGCTGTGATCTGTTTAGCCTGTAAATGTTTTTGACATCTTTAGCTGCTTTTCAACACTTTTGCTGAATATGTAATTCTTCAGACAGAGGTAACGTAAGGAGTGCAGATAGATTATTTGGTTTGTATTTTGTCAAACTCTCCCCACAACATGCATATTGTCTGTTGAATGAAATCAGAAAAACTCCTAAAAAATTTTGCTTCTTGCTTTTTCTATTATTGTTCAGACTACTGAAAAAAATCAGTCCTTACTGTTAAATGAATCTCTCTTCCTCTACACTTTAGTGTAAACCAGACAGATGTTTGCATCTGAAATCACCAGCACAATGGCCACTGCTGTGGGACTCCTGCTGAGATTAACAAACAGGTCAAATATTGACCTGACAAAGACAATATCCTACTCTTAGGTCAAGACTGAGGCCTTTGAAAGGAAAATATGTAAATGCTGGCATTGCTGCCACCCTGGTTTTACTGCTGTGGATAAATGCAAGATGCAGTTTTCTAGGTCATGTAGTTCTGGTGGTACTTGCAAACACTGGAGGAAGAAAAAAAAGATCTTGAAAAATAAGATCACAACTGTAGGTTTTGAAGGAGAAACTGGATGGCAAAAATGGTTAAGCATTTGTTTTTATCTCCAAAACCTGAATATACATTGCATCTGCGATACATTAAATCAATGTAGAGGTCTCACCATTGTCCTCCAAGAGGAACCAAGGATGTTGATGTGAGGGGTGAACTCCATTTGGGAAAAGCCGATAGTATGACTCAGCTGATCAGCACAATCAGGAGAAGATGCTTTGGAAACCATTCTTATTTTAAAACTACAGGGATGGTTTCAGCAAGTTATGGAAGTTTCTCATGGTTTTTTACATCATATTCTATTGCACATTACAGACTGTTTCTGTCTCATTCTCCCCCCATCAATCTAACCAAGATGCCATTACATTCCCTCACTCTTCTTGTTGTATTAGTGATGTACACACCACCTTCGACCACGTTTGCAGTCTTCCACTTACCTTCTGTCAATAAGTCTTTGGTTTCAAGGTCTTGAACAACTGAGCTGCTCTTGCAGCTCTTTGTGTTTTCTGTTCCCTCATCTCCGTTTTTTCTGTTGCGTGAAAAATGACAAACACAACTCCTTCAGATGACAGAGCCTTGTTCTATGCAGCTTTCAACTAGTATCCTGCCATCTTTCCACTTTAGAGTCCCTCTTTTAAAACATACTTGAATGCTTTCTCTAGTGAAGTTTGTAAACCACATATTTCTTCCACAAGAAGTCATAATAGCAATATTGTTATTCACTCTCTCTCCCCTGCTGAGGGAGAGACCCTGTAGACACATATTTATGATCACTGACTGACAAAGAATAACACATGAACTAAATAAGAAAGAGGTTTTTTTCAGCATTAAATACATATTCTCTCCTTCTTGTCTTTCCAGAGAGAAATTTTAATATATCGTCAAAAGTTTTAACAAGTTGCAGACACTGTTGGAGTTCAGCCATTAGAAATGTCAAAATTTCATTCAGAGCATGTTTGGTATTTATAATGTTGTAATATAGAATCTATTCTTAGTTTAATTATAAATAAAAACCAATGTTGTCCAGATAATTTAATGTTTTTCATATTATAACTATAAACTATAACTAGGATTTTTCAGTAAAATGGATATATTTCATAATCTGAAGCCAGCTTGTTAATGGGGTTGCAGTTTAAAATAATGGTTTAGGATGTGACTGTGTGCAAGCACGCACAATGTGTCTACACACACGTCCCGCTCTGCACCGCCTGAATATCCGTATAGCAAGGTACAGGATAATTGCATGCTGGTTGTGCCTGTGGATGTCCACAGTACTGAACGATACACTGGCTTTGGGCAGGCCATGGCAGATGGTGTGTTTGGATGTGGGTTTTTCCAGATGAAGGTAGAGAAATCTCTCTTTAGGCTTTCACAGCTTGCCATGTAAATACTATTGTTCCGGTCAGCTCTGATTTATATCCAAGGCTATGGTAAGATAAAAAAGGGCCCTTACCCTTCTGTCACAAACTCCTCTTTGTTGAAGTTTCTTTTGTCAGATAGCTCATACTCTGACTCATCTTTTTTAATACTGTATTTAGTTTCAGAACTCAGTACTGTTTTACTCAAAATATACTTTAATTGCAAAGTTAGTATTTCCTGAGTAAAAATTGCAGACTTACTATTTACATCAGATTTAGTATTTTAAAGTTTGAATATCATTTTTTGCATATTGGTACTGAAAGAATCATCTAAGTTGGGCTTTTCTACATTGCCTTTTTTAAATAATAGTAAAATCTCCCACTGTAAATGAGTTTAACAAAATATCTTTGAGTGTATCCACAGCTTCTACAGAAGGCAAGTTGCAACTGAAGGTTTTTCCCTCTGCATTTTTGCAAACAAACAATGTGGTTGTCAGAGAACCTAATCAGTATTTGAGCTGACAAACAACCAAACAAAAAAGGTATTTAGCAGGGCCTCTGATTTCCCTAATGACAGAATATACCCATCAAGGAAACTCAGTAGCAGCTGCTCCATTGTGTTAAAGATTTGAAGATGTCTTCGTGTTGAAAAAAGTTTGGAGGGTTTTCTTTACTTTCACCAGAGAATATGTAAAGAGGCGTTTTTATTTCTTTTTGATGTGGGAAGAGAGAAATCGGCTGATTAGCCAACTTAATACTGCTTTCTCTGACTGTATGTACTGAGTTCTTCAGTTTCAAAACTACATCTTGTGTGTCAATTGTGATCAGATAATTGCTGATAAGAAATACAACTTGCTCACTGGGCTCTCACATAACATCCATCTGGAAAAACTCCAACGTGCACCTTGAGGAAAAAAGGAGAACTCTCATCTGGTTAAGGGTGACAGTTTGTTTCTTGTACTTTAACTCACATCCCCTTTGAATATTAATTATTTTATTGTGTCTGCTTTTATAATTTAAGTCCATAACATAAGTTGCCACAATGTGATGAGGCTTCCAGATAGTTCTAATGAAATACATATAATACTTGCATGGCTGGGTGAACATTTAGATCTGTTTTCCCCTTGAGGTGGAAAATTGATCTTGTGTTAAACAAGATGGATATTGATAAGAACACCGATATTAAGCTCAGTTGAAATCAATGTTTTCTCATAACTGATTACAGAATTCTGTGAGTAGCAGCTAAAGGAATTCAGTAATAAAAATGTGAGGACTTGAATCATCTGGGTAAAGAGAAAGAGTGAAGTGGTGAGTTATAAAATCAGAGTGAATGACTTGAGCAGGAGAGGGAATGCAGGATAAGCCAAGATTAGTTGTCAATAAAACTGAGACAGGAGAAATAAGAAGTGGTCAAGGAGAATGAAACAGCAGATTAGAATGGCTTCAGTGAAGAATGGCTGTGTTGGAAATAATAAGAATAAAAATTCCCAGGTAAACTCTGGAAGTTTGACTGGGGCAGTAAAGCATGCTTGTCTGTCATAGCCTTCAGCCCAGAATTTTACAGTGTTCTAGTTATATTGACTTCCTGACTTCCATGGATTATGGAGACATGGACAGAGACTCCAGAGGTCCATTTATGCCTCTCTCAAATTGGTAGCAGCAGTGTCTCGTATCCAAAAGAATCAGAGTCTTCAGAGAAGTCTGGGAGAATGATGCCTGCAATGGCAGCAGGAGTTTACCCAGAAAATGAAAGACTGAAAGGGGTTTCTATGTTACATCATGTGTCAGAAGTAACTATTTTCAGATTGTGAGATCTGTAACACGTTGGCAGAATTAGATATGCTTATATTCAATGGGTGACGGTGGCTTGCTATATTCTGAACTTGCTCTGGAATAAGAGGGTGGATTCTTAGTTATAATCTATGCAGTCAGGATGTCTGCAGTATCGGTCGCACTTACGAATATTTGGAGGAGAAACGGGAGAGCTGTTCACCAAATGAAGTACTTGACCACTTACTCATAAGTGCTGACAATTCCTTACAACACTTTTACCAGTCAAGAAGAGTGTAAGTAGGACTCATGCATCTTGGATATGTATTATTTAGAATATTTAGCACTTTGTGAGTGTACTGAGCTTTAGAAAGAAGAATAGAAGCAGCATTTGTTTGCTGGCATAGGATGCGTCCTCACAAGAGGAGCTCTGTGAGTGTACATATCTACCTGTTCTTTTTTGAAGTGCTTCACTGCTGCTTTTCAGTGTTTGGTGTTTTGCTGGTGACCTGTAGGCACTTAGCTCTACGATGAAGCATTGTCTACCACAGACAGCTCAAAGGACTTGAATTTGTAGTTTCAGTAAGAGTTGAGTTATGAAACAATAAGGTATAGACATGTCAAAGTGGATGACTTCCTCGCCATTTCAGTCTTTGTTTCCTATTGTTGCTGTTGATGTTCCTGCTGCTCTCTCTTCATCTGGCATATGTTATGAGAAAGTAATGTATATATACATATATATTTTATATAAATAGCTATATGAGTCCCCTAAATACTTATACAAAAATTCTTTAGTATTTATTACAGGAGTCCTTAGAATTGAATTGAGTTCACGGGTCTGCTTCAATGAAAATTCAGTGGTCTTAATGAGGCGATCATTTCCCTAAAACAGTGGCTCCATTGTCAATTCTTGTTTGTTTATATCTAATCAGGAAATTAGGGTCAAAATTTAAATGAATCTACAGGTTCATCTATGTCTGCTTTTTCAAATCTGAGAAAAATTATTGAAGTAATGCATTTGGGGAATTGTACGGCTTTTGCCTTATCAACATCCCCATCAGTAAGAAAGTGTTAGTGAGTTCATTTATGAACTCAACATTGTACCCCGGACACACAAATCTATATTAACTTATTGCTAGAATGCTGAATTTAAATTAATTTGTCTTAATTGAGACAGCTTTTTTGGATTTGATATTTGAAGAGAGGATTAATTTATAGACATCTCTTATCTTATCTTGCTTTGGTTAATGATAGGCTCGGCGGTTTGGGGAAATGAAATGAACAGGCACAGGGGTCACTGTCATTATCTGGATCATTTCATGTGATGCAAATTAAGTCAGGTACATCGCTGCAGCTAATACCGCATATAGTTCATTTAGTGAAGGCTCTCACATTGATCAGTTTTAATTTTAGTTCAAAAGGCTCATTCTGCTGTCTTCAAGGCGATGTCTTAGGTACTAGTCATGTGCAAAGAGTAAACAGTAGGTGTGGTAGCTACTGTCTTTTGTCTCTTCTTGATTCTTTAGAGAGTTTTTGTGGATTTGGGGTTTGATATGGAAACAGGCATATTGATCATGGGTGTTCTGAAGGGAAGAAAGTTTACCCAGTCAGGCAAATATTGTTATGAGCTGCAGTTCTGCAACCTCTTTGCAGCTGTAACTGCAATTGATATGCAGGAAGGTGATTTAATTCTTGAAGTAGTAGTGGGAGTGCTAGAAGCACAGCAATATAGGGATGACTATAAAGTGATGTTAAATCTATTGAATGCAGAAACTGACAGTTACTATGCAATTTTTGACTGTGAATCTGCAAACACTTCAGTGACCCAGTTACACTTTATTGTTTATTTTGCCTTTATTTTCATATTTAGAGGCATTTCTCACTTGCTTGGCCTCCAGTACTTAGTATCAGATTTTCTTACCAAACAAACAAACATGAGATACTGATTTTTTGCTTCATTATACCTGTCTTTCATCACTTTGGTCATGGAAAGGAATCCCAGAGCCAGTGCAGGGTATTGCCAGAGCGTGATAAATACCCTTCAGCAGAGATGAAAATTGGGCTCTGACATGTTTCTGGCACAAGCAAAAGCTTTCAAACAATGTTGCTGTTGTTGTTTTGCTTGTGAGAAGCTCTTACCATAAGACTAAATCACTTATCAGATGTTTAATTAAAACTTCAGTGCTTTACAAGGTAGAAATCTTCTCTCCTTAGCAGAGATGGGAGCTGAAAAATGAAGTGACTTAATCAGTGCCCTGTAGTGAGTCTTCAGCAGTTCTTGGACTTGCATGCAGGAATCCTGCTTTCCAGTCTCATCTGCTTAATATCTTCCTTCTCAGACTGACTGGAGCTGTAGCAGTTCCACTGGCATTATCCCTGGCTTGCACCCATTTTTCAAGGATCAGCTCTAGTTGGGGATATTGCGTTAGTGTGTTCACATTTTTATTAGCTTTTGGTGCAAATGGCCTCAAGTATTTTAATGTTCTCTTTCCTTGACTAAATAGTTCAAGGCTACACCAAATTTATTAATATTATTATTATTTTGCTAATGCACTGTATTGCGTATTTGATAGTAAGCAGTTTCACATCTGTGGCTGAATGATAGAAGCTAAAGCTGATATGGATTTTCTATTTTCCATCACTCCGTATCATTTGTAAACTCTTTAGTTCTGTAAAAGATCTGCTTTAAATAAATAAATGTATCCTGACTAATCCTCTTTGAATAAGTGGAAAGCATTTAATCCCATGATTCTGTAAATCCAGGGTAGCTGTCAAATTGTGTGTTCATTTTTCTGTATTATCTAAATCGGTTTGTATCAGATCTTTCATTGACAACAACAGTTTGTTATTTGGATTAAACACCTCTCATGCTCTATAACCTTTCATTTAAGAGTCATTTGCATCCCTTTTTTTTGGCTGCTACTTCAATCATCTGTATTTTAACAGTTCTTTAGGAATATTTGCTGCTAAATATTCACCCTGCGTTTAAAATTGCCTTTTTTTTTTTTCCAAATTGCTAACACTTCTTCAGGATCTGAAATTCAAACTATTTTTGTTTGTTTCACCAAGAGGCTGAATTCATTTATCAGTTTTCAATTTAAGAAAATAAAAATAGATGATTCATGAACTTCAGTTCAAAATTTTTTAAAGTGGTTCATTAATTGAACAGCAGCTGGGGGGAAAAAACTAATCAGCTCATTTCAACTGGAATAGCTCATTATCATTTTGTCTGATGAAATCTTTGGAGCCTGGTTTCATGGGAAATGGGTCCTTCATACAGTTGCCCCTCAACTGCCTGGAAAAAGGTCAATTGACCCCATACAGTAATTAAAACTCATATTAGGGCATGCACTTCCATTTTTTAATTGCTAGGGATAGAAGCCCTCTTGTTGCCTTTTGACACGAAGCAAACGTTTGGGTTCTTTCAGTTCTTCAGAATAGTTTCTAATGGCTCAGACTGAGGAATACCTACTTCTAAAAACAGAGTAAGAGTAAATATGAGATGTCTTGTCCAAGTAGCTGAAACACTTGTTTCTGCTGGCAAATCTCTCAATTTTAGCCATATGCATGTAAGGGATTGCTTCTCAATTTTCGCTTGCAATATCCAGAGTTGGGCAAAACTTTAGTCTGGGAATCAAGGAGATTTTGGAGATGGTGCATATAATTCAGGGCCGTATTTTACCTCTTGTACTTTGTAGTCTTAATACCATTGCTGTAGGACAGGCCTTGTTTTTAAATATGTTTCCCAATGAAATAATATAGACATAATAATGACTGCAAAAGATGGAGAGTTAAGATTCCTGGATTCTGTTCCCTGGTGGTGTTTGACTTGGGACAAAATTCTTTTGCCTCCTTTTGAGACTGTTAAAATGAAACTTTCCTATAACCAGTGTTATGTTAAAGTTAGATCCGTTGTTTTTTGAAAAGGGCTTTGAAATGGCTACATGAGTTGTATGAGAGATATATATAACTGTAGTAGCCATAATTTTAGTATTAGGCTTGTAATGACTTTGCCAGTGATCAACATTGTAGTAGAGTAATAAAACTCTCTAACTTTTAGAAAGTAATCTCTAACTGTTCTTTAATGTTAAAATATCCAAACATACTTTTCAATATTTCTACTAAATGAAGAAAAACCTTATTATTCAACTGTAGCTTTTGGCACTTGATGATAGCATAATTATAAATAGCAAAGCAAAGTACTTTTTTTCATTATCTTGGAGACTAAATAAGTTTATAAAGTAAGATATAAGCAAGTGATTGATTGTATGGTTTCTCAAGTCTGTCATGTATCCATGCAGTTTCTCTATTTCAAACTGTGCACACCGGCATAACATAATTTAGGTCATGAATAACTAATAAAAATTTTTAAAACCCTGACACACTCCTTAGCTGACTAGTCATTTTTAGGAATTAAATGTATTGTACATCTGCTGTGAAGTAATTGATGAAAGATCTACAAATTTTGTAATTAAAAATTGCAAGCACTGAAAGTACTGAAAAATAAATGTTTTGTTTGAGCTTCCACACTGGCACACACTTTCAATAAGGAATACAAGGCTGACTATAAAACTAAATTCTAGTTAAGATTGTTTAATTCCAGTTAGGGTGTGAAAATATTTTTCTAAACTTTTTGCACAATAAATATTTGGTTTCTTCAAAAAGAAAATCTTTATTTAGATTAAAGTATTTTTTGTGAGTGACTTTCTCCAGAAAAATTTATATAAAAGCAATTCCTTTCTAATCTTTCTTTTATACTGTTGGGAAAATATCTGCTTTAATAATAATACTGTGTATATGTCTTTTGTTTATAAAAGTTGTTGGTACTGCCAGCATGTGGTGGAAAACTTGAAAAAATTCTTTCTGCTTCTCAAAATTATAATTTTACTTACTAACACCACCATTTTTTCACAACATTTCTTTTTATTTGCCTTTTCAATTCTGAACAGAGACAGTTTAGTGGATTATATTTTCTAGTTTCTCTCTGCCACCATGAGGGCAAAAATTTACTTTTCCAGGACAAGTACTAACATAATCTTACCTAAGAGCTGAAAAGTTGTCAGTATTTCGTGTGCTTCATAAATACGTACTAAAACTCTGAGATGCATCAGTAGCATGATTAAATGAAAATCTCCAGTGAGTGTTATTGGCCTGGTTTCCGTCTGGTTTCTCAGTACCTGAGAGGAAAATCAAGGCTCTTTGGTCTTCCCTTGGAAGCATCACACAGGACGAATGAGACTGTCCTGGGCAAATATTAAACTTCAGCTCAGCCCCAAACCCAAGCAGTAGGTGCTATTTACATTTCAGGTACCATCCTCTGTGTACTAAATATGGGCTGAAGAATAATTACGGAGCACTGCGTTTGGAAACTATTTAAATCTGTCCCTTTATGTGCACACGTGAAATGTTTGCCTGATAAAATGTGGGGTTTACTCTGCTGCCGCTTAGCCAGACTTAGTGGATTTTACAGACGTTTTCATAGACATTTTAGTAATGAATGATCTGCTATGATTTTGTAAATAGGTAATCTTATCCTACAAGCAAGTAACTTTGAGCTTTATGTATTCACTATAGGAAGAAAACTGCTATTTAACCGTGGGAAGATGAACTAGAATTCAGGGATATTGCACAATAAATAATTAAACATGTAGTATGTGGCTCTCAAAATAAATTGTCAGGTATGCAATAAGTTTAAAGTAATTTCTTGCCATTGATATATAGTTTCATTGTTGCACTGCTTTGCAGTGAAGTACCTTTTCCACCTTCTTCCATAAACTCAGTAATTTGATTCTGCCCTTATATCAGCAGCTCTAGAGGTATGTCTGCTATACTTCAATTGTGCTTTTCGAAAGACAGCTTTGTGCTTCAAGCTTTTTCTAATAATTGTGTTTTATACTAATGTTAGTAATATGAAAAACAAGCTTCAAAAGAATAGAATATAAGTAAACAAGAGTTTTTCAGTGATTTTCTTGGCATAATATCTCAGGGAGTTTAGTATGAACTTAGTTCTCCCCTTATAATTACCTTAATTATGGATAATTCCTGTCTGGGAAAGCCATATTAGAATCAGTTTCATACTTTTATCAAAGTGAGTTTTATGGGCATGACTACCAAATAGTGAAGAGATCATATTTCAAAATCTTCAAGAAAGAATCATATCCCATGCCAGTGTTAGTGCAAATAAAAGCCATTGGAATTGATCTCTTTTTAGCACTCAGGAATGTGGCTAACCTAGTTAATTTTTTTATTGCAGATTCAATGAAAATTAGAAAATGTATTCAGATATTACGCTATTCCCTATGTGTTGCATTACTTAAATATAACTTTTTCAGAATTTTAGAACATATTTAGTACAGGAATTATATATTTTGTACTATTGCCTTGGAAGCCCATAGTGACAAATTGGTAATGATCGCATGAAAGAATAAAGTGGCTTAAAATGTTCTGCTTATTCACTAAATATGTATGATTCTGTAAAGATTTCAGTAAAGACTATAAACTTCATTGAAGACTATTAATTTTTGTTACCCATGGTTTAATACACCTCTTTTCTTTTAAATGTATGCCAAATTTTCAGCATAAGTATCAGTAATGGCTGTTTATAAAGTGCAACCTCTTCTACCTCAAATGTCATCATGAGATCACTTCACCAACGGGCATCTCTCTGTTTCACATAACAGAGGTGTTCATTTAAATGCTGCTGAGGTGACAGACACCTGAAGAGAAGCATCTGATGAAATGATGCAAGTGTGCACAAACTCTGTGTTCTCATGGAATTTCAGAGTGTTGTAGAAACAGAACTTTTGTATCTTTACATTCCTGTAATATTCTAGTTTTCTTTCACATGGATGTGTGTTGCAATAAGCCAGTTTCAGCATTGCATTTGTCAGGAGCATCAGAGGAATTGGTGTGGCTGATGCTCATAGTTTCAACTTTGAGTGACTGGCTCCCGTTACCAGGGCCTGTCCCTAAATGCGGCTCTTCAGCAACCTGGCAGACCCCCAGCCGCGGCCCCTCCTAGTGCCACCGCAATCACACAGTGGGTTGAAACACCTGCAGTATGGATCTATGGAGTAAAAGTGACGGTGACAGATGTGGAGTAGTGACTAAGTGCAGTGTGATGACTTCATTAGGTGCTCCATTGGATAAAATGACCTGGAAGGAAGTGGCATTTTTGTCCTAGGGAAAAGGTGTTCAGAAAAGACCCCTGGGCTTAAGCGATATCCGTATTTTTTATTAGTTTGCTTTGGTGGGGATTTATGTGAATGAGAACTTCTTTGCCTTGTTCTAAGCTAATAGCTCTGTGCAGTCCCTGGTTGCTGCCTGGCCGTGCAGGCAGCGCGGGGGCAGTGCGGAACACGCCTCAGGGGCCTCCCCGAGGTCTTGGTTGAATTCCCCAAGGAAATAATGCGATATATAGGATTTCAGGGCTGCAAAAGACACAATCCCCAACTACTGTGCACTCCTGGTCTAAGCAGTTACCTATGAATTTTACGTGCCCGAATGCTCTCCATATTTAAGTCTTTCAAAATGCACCTTTTGAATGGAATTGTTGGCACTTTTGTGAAAGCGTTCTGTTGACGGTAGGCAAGGTATACTCAGTAAATCAGCTCCCAGTAGCTTCACCAAGCACTGAGTTGAATTAATGTCTCATTCTTGTCAGTTTGCTTTCACAGCTTAAATCAGAAACCATGCCTTTTTATTAAGATTTTTTTAGATTCAATCCTTAGATTTTGTACAGATGAAATTTTGCCAAAGCAGAGGAGGAATGAAAATTTCTGTATTTTAAATAAAAATTCAGTGAGCATAATTTTGATGACAAATGAATGTCCTACATTCTCTTCAAGAATCTGGAAGTTAAACACGTTGTAAGTTAAAAGAAAAAATATGATTTATAATTGTTATTCAATCCGGAAGGAAAAAGAACAGCAAGATTTAGAGTTAATTCAATTTTAACCAGGTACACTAGTCATGAAAAATTGATATTTTATGGAGAAAAAGCCCTCATGCTGTTAGCTTTAGTTAGGAATTAAATTTTTCTAGATATTTATGTGGGGTTTTTTTCTTGGGATATACTTCTTTCATTCTGTTATTTTAAATGGCATTAAAAGAATTTAGGCTTCTATCTTGAAATAAAATTCATAATTGATAATCTAAACAAATATTTTGCTTTAAATTCTGAGAATTACAGGTTGATAGTCCAGGTTGATAGTCCCCTTTAATGAATTAGAGTCCTTTGAGGATGGAGCTTGTCATTAACACACATCATCAGCCGATGCATTTTAATAATACATAGAGTTGGAAGAGAGAGGAAGTGTAAGCTACTGAAGCTTGCAAAACCAATCCCCTAAAGCTTTCATGTTTTATTTGAGCATATGTTTTGGAAGTGGTGGTGTTGACACTGGTGGCACTAATCTCCTCTTTATCATGTTTTGATTAAAAGGATATTTGAATATTATTTTTGGCAAACTTTTATCTAGCCTCAAAGGGGTTCCCTTGTAGCAGCTACAGAGAAATGGCTATAATAAACACATTGTATGATACACTTACATCATACATTATAGCCACTGCCGGTGTACTCCAAGAATGCAAAATACTCCCAAAAAAATCAAATGAGTTTGTGTTCAATACCAAGCATGTGAAAATATAAAATTACACTCTATCATTTTTTTTTTTGTTTTGTGAACCAAGCTGTGTGAATTACTTAAGCTGTGTAAAGGAGACTGCATTAGATTATCCAATAATTCAGTTAGTAATATATATGGTTAGGAGACAAAAGGTTTATGGCAATTTTATGACAGACTGCTAATTTTTATAAAAGCCGACATCACCTTTTCTTTACATCATTTTCATCTGTCAGATGGCTGGGTTAACATTCTCTCAAACCTTACTTTTTTTTATACCTAAAGTGGTATGAACAGTATAAAACTTAATTTTCAAAATACACAACAAAAATGTTTTTTATCATTTTTCTCAATAGAATGTGCATGCGTAACTGTCCCACAGAGAGCGTGCACTGTGCAGATCCATGCATTCTCAGTTACCACAGGACAACTTACAGGGTTCATTACAGGATTCACCCATTTAATAAAATATCACAGTTTGGGAAGATACCCATGTTCTGCTGTCCTTTTGCCATTTTTTCGCTCTAAGGCAAAGGGCAAAGAGTACAAAGTAGATGATCTTGCCTATGTATTTGGGTATGACAAAGCCTCTGATTTCTTAGGTGCTGGATCAAACCTCAGGTCTCCATTTCAGCATTCAGCATTGTTAGCATATTACTTCTTCATCCCTGTGGAATTTGTTTATAAATAATATTGACTGGGTTTTGAGCTTGATTTCCTCAGACCCCATGCTGCTTATTTTGGTTCTTAAATATGGATTAAATTGTCTAATTTTAGGTTTTTAATTGCATATGGGATTCACAGTTGCTCAGTAAAATCAGATCACTTTTTTATGCACTTAATTTCAGATCATTTTAGTTATCCAGAGCAGAAACACATCCCCATCTAAAGCCTGCGGTGTGGATTTGTGAATACTGGGTCTTATTACTGAAGGAAAGAACAGAATCACATTGTGTAATACCATGGAATTATTGGTGGCAATTTATTTTACTTTCCATCCTATTGTGAACATTGTGCTTGTTTGATTTCTCAAATTATTTTTATTTCAGCAGAAATACTTACTAGTTCTTATTTCTTCCAAAGCTGCAAGTGACTCTGCCCTGTTAGTCATTTGTTTTTTTACAGATAGGACCCTCTTACTGTTGTTTAACTTCTCAGGGCTCGCAGAGGGTGATGTGCTCCCACTGGCTGATGCTTCTCTGCATTTGGTGCCTCTTCAGAACCCTTCTGTTTGAGAAATTCAGAGTTAGTGTGATCTTATCCTTCTCATTTTTGTTCTTTTTGAAAACTTATGTCTTGGGACTGTCTTCTGGTCACATTCAGGTATTCAGGTCGCATATGTTGCCTTGCTTCTCTGTGTGGTACATAATGATAACACTGCTTCTCTTCGCAGAATGTTTCCTCTGACTCAGAACTTCCCTGATTTTGTCCTTGCTGCTCTGTTTTGTAGATTACTTCCACGGGCAAAACATTCAATTATTCTGATTCCCTACATTGTTCTGTCTTGTTTGATATGCTGCTGTAGTTATGGTCCTCCTCAACATGCCTGCCCTCAGACTCAAAGCTCACATGAACTTGCTTTTGAGTTTCAGCGGTTAGGAGTGAAGTGCTCAGGTTTTCTGCTTCTATACATTTATGTTCCTCTTCCTTTGGTACATCAGAGAAGTCCTGTTCCTCATTAAAAATTGATTTCTGAGACTCTGAAAACATGTTGTCTTGGTTGTTGTTTTTTGTTTGTTTGTTTGGGGTTTTTTTGTGTTTTTTTTTTTTAAATAGATTATTCCCAAAAACAAAACACCAAAGTGTTCAGGTCAGGTTCAGGGTTCAGATTGTTGCTGTCCAGTGCTTGGTACCTCATGGTCTGTTTGTAGGTTGCAGTGTCAGCACTCACATCCTTCTGTCTTTTCTGGTGGTTTTTTGTAGTAGATTGCGTTCAAAAATGAAGCGTTTAGGATTGCTGGTTCCAAAGACTGTTATTCTTTGGAAGAGTAATGGCAGATTCTGAACTCATTTTCAGAAGGAATTTTGAATGAGTGGCAGTTGTAAATATTTTTGTCTTCTCCTCTAACCCATGTCTCAACATCTTAACTATCAATGCCATTGAACAATAGTCGGAACTCTAATCCTCTCGCTAAGCGATCTTTGACTTCATCTTCTATGTAGCAAAGACTGTGTCAGTCTTGAAGAACCTGTATTAAGTCACGAGACCCAGTAGGGACTATCGTGTTAAATAGCAACAGTGCTACCTTCCCTGAAAGCAACAAAACCAGTAGGTTGTTAAATTTTCAAAGCTGCAGCAGTCCTGAAGACATTGCCTCTCTTCCTTGCTGACAGTTGTCTCTGGTAAGTCTTTGCTACGCAAGCTCTCCTTGTTCATACTCTCAAACACAGCACAGAGAAGGAGCAGAATAAAAACACTTGGTTTGATAGAGATGGTGACATGGAGAAGAGAGTTTAATTTTCAAGTACTTTAGTATGATTAAAGATAAGTTCATATTAAAATAAGAGCTATGACTACTGTCTGAACTTCATCAGCTTTTAGGAGACGATACCGAAAATCTTTCCATTAGTCTATAGCATATTGTTTGAATTGATGCCTATAAAACATTCAAAAATCATATTGATGAGTGTTAGTAAAGGGGTTTATTTAGATTGATAGAATCTTTTATAATAATGTTTATAACAAAATCCTTAGCATTTGGAGAGAGCAGTGCCTTGGTTTCTCAAAGCTTCTGTTGTTTTTAGATCCTTTATGGAAAGTTCTGTTGTTGTTTAGTTATCCATTTGACAAGTAGTTTGTTGGTATACTTCTAGGAGAAGTCACTGCATAAGTTACTTCTTTGTTCCACAAAGATGCAGTTAAAATATTTGCTATTCGTGCAGCACTTCACAAGCAGTTGCTGTCTTGCAAATGACCAGACCCTTGAATTGTCTAAACAAACCCCAACCTATATTTTGACCTAATAAAGTTTTTTTTTTTCCTTTTTTTTCCTTTTTTTCAAACTTAACACCCAAACATTATGTATTTAGTTTTATACATGGATTAGGTATTTCATAGGACATGTATGTGTTTTATATTAATCATGAAACCAAATGAAGCACCCTAAAAGAACAGAAGTGATAGATGGTTTTCTGGCTTCTATTCAAAACTCTCGTTATATTGTGGAGTGCTTACCATGAATGCTTGGCAACAAAAAGGCAGAGATCCTATATTATACAAATACTTAAAAGCCTGCACCCAGAGACGAGAGAATGAAACAAGAGGTGGTTTCATATATGTAGTCCCTGCTGTCTCCTTCACCTTTCCTGGGAAATAGTTATGACATAATAGGATTTGAAGGTTACTCTTCAAATTTCCTTTCACCTTCAAGTGAGTAACCCATGTCATGCATCTCAGAAAGCTGTCATCTTGACATCTAGTGATGCAAAGATGGCTTGAAATAAGTCTTTCTGTTAGAACGAATTGGAAATCAGACTTGCAAAAGTTAAAACTTTATTTTTTCTTGTTTGAATTTCCAAATCATCATTCAGGGTAAGAAAAAGCTGAACTTAAATATACATGTGTAACAGCGCATAACAGCTTTGAAAGCCTCCAGTTTATAGTTTTCATGTGTGAAAATCAGTTGTATCTTTCCTTTCTTGCATCGTTAAACTGTTTTCTTGCTGGGAAGCAAGAATGCTATATTATTTCAAAGCTATTGACATTTAATCTCATCTTTTTAAATTACTCAAGAAATATTGCAAGTAAATATTTGGAAGTTTTGTCCTACAAATGATTACCAGAGCCTTTTTTCAGCCTCTGAAAAGATAATTGGTCTAGGAAATGTTCCTGTTAGGAATATTCAAGAATAAATTTATATGTGGACAAAGATGTTTCCTAGAAAGAGTTATTAATCTGACAAAGTGTATTTTGGGACAGTTATAGCTGATTTCGGTTACAGTTCTTCCCAGCACAAATTTGTATTACAATTGTGGTTAATTGTTTAAAATGCAATTTTAAATCAACTAAAGATGACCCTCACTGTATTTCCTTTTTATTCTCTGTTGTGCCTTTTCAAATCATATTTATATACATTATTAGCAGCCATCCTCCTTCCATCTAGTTAGCACAGCAGTACACTAACTCTGTAATTTACTGATTTAATGCCAGCTATTTCTCACTGGATATTGGTACATGAGCATAGAATTCTTTGAAAAAGTAACAGCAATGAAAGAGATTAACAATATGAATTTTACATCAATAATTTCCTTACTAGTATTCTAATAGTTGTCGTAAAACAACTGAGATGCATTACCTTCTGTATTTTCTTATACCTTTCTTTTCCCCTAATAATAAAGGGTTTTTATTCTCAGAAGTCTTTTCAGTAGTAGGTAATTGCAGACCATGGTTAGTCTTCTTTTAGGTGAGCTTTAGTCTTTTGTTGGAGGGTGGGTTTTTCAAATCAAATCTCTTCTGATTCTTTTTTGCCCATCTCTTTTGGATACTAGTACAGGGAAGAGCTATCCAGTAGTAATCTTGCTGATAGATTCAGAGAGGAGAAAATAACTGAAAAGAATGTTTGAAAAGCATTTGCTCTACTATATAACCTCCTGTTTAGATCTGACGTGACCAATATCTGATACCAGAGGAAAGTATCCTCCATTATGCACCCACCTCTTCAGAAAGGATCCATCCAAGGTAGCATAACATTATTTATAAGAAAACTCCTTTCCTGACTAAATTAGTGAAGACTAGATGGTCCTGATGTTTGCTTATAACCAAAACACAGGAAAGCTTAAATTTAAAAGCTAGTGATACTGGTGACCTGAAGTGCCAAAAGTTCATAGAGCTTTCCAGCCTGCAGAAAGTGATGCAAGTTTTAAAGGACATAATTTGAACTGGAGAGGATCTGCTAATGGTTGGATCTTGTACTGTAAAGTAAACAGGTTTTTTATAGCATTACAAAACATTTTGGGCATACCAAAACAGAGCTAGATTTCTGCTTTAGTATCTAGTTAAATAATAAGAAATAACAAGTCTATTTTTGGTTTTATTTTAATGTCCTCTCCAAGAAGGAACAAAACCCAATAAATCATCTCTGTCTTTCTCAGCAATATATTTAATGTTCTGAAAACTGCCCTTAATTGTACAGCAATCAAAAGTTTTCACTATCTTTCCATGCAGGAGGTAAAAATTCTGATAAAGTAAGAGGGGTTTGGGTTTAGAGAGAATTGCATCTCTTTTCTGTCTCAACGTCACTAAAACCAGCTATGGGAACAGTGCCAAATTCTTATTAATACACTCCAACTATTGCAAAAATACAAGGACAAATTTATTTTATTTTGTAGTGACAAATACTTTTCCCTCCTAATTTTGTGGGAGTGTTTCTCCCCCTACAAGGAATAAACTGCACATTCTGGAAATAAGTTAGTCATTCTGAAGTTCAGAATTCATGAAGCTGTTCCAGCAGAGAATGGATACGGAATTGCAGCAAAATCTCAAGGTCACTGGGAATATTCTTTGGGGTATTCTTATGTGGCTTATCTGTGCTCACATGCCTAATTTTTTTTTCAGTGCAAAGAATAGCCACTTGCAGAGAATGGAAGCCTTAGCCCGGCCCTGTGCCATCCCTTATTCAAGTTCTTTTATACTCCTCTTTTTAAAGAAGCTGTCAAGTTCTTTTCTGAAGCTGACAGGAAAGGCCAAATCTGCAGTACAGGAAGAGAGGCAAAAAAGAAACTTTTTGTGTTGATGTTTTACTAAGTGAGCTAAGGAGAATTTTAGAATCATGTAATTTACTCTGGAGGCATTTACTGTACATAGCTATAGTGATGGTAATTTCTTTCATTGTGGAAGTGAAAAGATAACCATCAATCAGTTGTCAATTGGTCAATTGCAGAAGTGATGAAAAGAAACTGGTAGGAACAATCACTTCTGTGGCTACCTAGACTATTTGGGGTTTTAAGGAAAATATGGGAACTGGAGTCTGTAGAAATGGAGTGAGGTTGGAACGTAAAAATAATCTATGCAGGAGTAAATGGATCCCCAATAAATACTGTTTGGGGTTTTTTTTCCCCTCACGGAGTATAAGCGCTGCAAAAATAGACAAAGCGGAGTTTGCAGCGAAGGACCTTTGAACCGAGCGTGTTGAGAACTGGAGATGTGATGCGGTGCAAGTATATGGACTGTTTAAATGGAGGTTTGAAAATAGAATAATGTTTTTTTAAAAAATGAACAAACAACTAAATTAAAATATTGTTATATGCCTAGCAATAATTGCATTTATAACTTTATGTGTGAAGGAAAATATGGTTTGTGTTGCTTCAGAATGAGACACGTTATTACGTTTAAGTTGCAAAGCGTTGTAAGGAATCATATGAGGCCAGGTACAGTACTGTTTTTAAATACATAATATGGAAGTTGTTTTTAAAATGAGCCTCATGGCACAGGATGGCGTGAACGCTGTGCATTTAACAGTTATTTAAGTAGTGTGAAAGGCACATATTTCATGATATATGCATATTGCAGTGGGGGGGTGGTAAGCTTAGGACAGAAGTAGGAAAAAGATTAATTTATTTATGAAAAGAGTTCAAACATTATCGATACGGGGTGGTTTATGCTGTGGTGTTTTGTTTTGGGTTTTCTTCCCCCCTTCTGTGGTAGGTAATAAAAAGGATTACAGGCCCTCCAGAAGGATGAGATATCATCAGTTTGTAATCCAGCCCATGGTTTCCTAGATACCGTATTGTCTATTCTGTTCCGCTATGTGNACATTTTAATAATACGCAGTTTTCAGCTGAAAAATGCTAAAATTATCCAAATGTAACAAAATATAAAACAAAGCATATAATAAACCTGAGAACTACACTATAAATTAAAAAAAAAAAAAAAAAAAAAAAAACCTACAGCTTTGGACAAAAGTCTATAGCCAGTGCATTCGTAACTCCCCATGCACAAGAGCTGACTGTGGCTCTGGGAAGACATTTTACTCATTTGATTTCTTTTTTCTTGTAGTCGTCTTGTCCAGTTCTCAGGTGTTTACCACCTATTAGAATTTCACCTGTATGGGTCCTGTGTTTGAGAAAGTCCCAGGACTTGTCAGCTGCATAGGCCTCATAAAAGACAGCTCTGTTCAGGGTTTGAAAGGTAAGCTTTTGCCTAAGTCCTCTGCTGTCTGTGCTTTAAGATGCTAACTTTATTGGCCTAGTTCTGAAACTTTGCAGCTTCTCACTTATTTGGAGCTTTTGTAGAGGGCGAGCGAGGGGAGCAGGTTTCAGCTTAACAGGGAAAATAACCATTCTTGGAGTGAGAGGTGGCGGGGTTAGAGAGGGGATGGATTTGAATGAAATGTGCCTTTCCTCTTACAGAAACTGAATTGTAACTAACTAGTGAAAGTAAGGAGTGTATTACCTGCACAATGAGGTGTTTCGAGAACAGGTATTCTGCAAATAAGTATGCTCCAAAGACAGGGTAAGAGTAAAAGGGAACGTATTTGACCTGTGGGCATGATATTTCCAGGACATGGGTAGCACAGACAATCGTATGGTTTTGAACTGCCTTGCCATAAGCACTGAATTGTTGTCTTTTTTTTTCTTTCTTTCTTTCTTTCTTTCTTTCTGTCTTTTTCTCATTCTTTTTTACTGTGGTCTCAGAACTGTCTTAATGTTTTGTGGAAATGCTATTGGGGGTGCTGTTTGCTTGAAATAAAGTGGGCGGAGAACAATTGAGGGTAAATAAGATTCGTGATCAGAAAGATTCTGTCATTAGTCCAATTTCAGAAAGAATTTGTGGGGTTTTCCTCTTCAAGTTTTTCTTAAATTTATTAAAGCAATTCAACAATAAGCAAAAGACCCTACAAAAATAAGAACGTACATATGTATAAACTGCAGTGAACCAGATTAGATGCAGAGTAAAAATTTATTTGGGAATTTAAAAGTGTATTGTTAAATGCTTAACTTTAATATACGTATTTTCTGTTAAAGTATGTCTACCTTTTTAATTACAAATTGTTTTCCATATATCCATATTTCTATTTTGATCTTTTCAGTACATAAGGTTGTGAATTATTTTAATTCCTTGGAAAAGTAACTTTATAGGCAAATACTTCCGCGCTTACTGTAAATGCGGGAGGGGTTTTTTAATGGAGTAACAGAATTTCACAACTGCTTTATTTCTTTTAAGTAATATACTAATACTGCGATTAGAGACCAGCTTCCAAAAATCCTCCAGGCATTTTTGTGTCTCTGTGGAAGATTTTTGTGGAAGATATGCCAGCTTTCACAATCTTCTCTTTACTCTGCTACATGAATGTTTTTCCCATTCCCCCTTTTAACCTAGGAATTAGAAGAAAGTACAGATGATGCTTGCTTAACCCTGCATTTAGTGCCAAGCAGTGATGTGCTCCCTATGAAACCATTTCTGACCCTCTGCTTGCAGTGGTGAGCCTGAATTTTTCCCCTTCCTTGCCCATCATTGTCGGTCAATTATGGGATGGAACTGAACCAGAAAATCTGGTACAGTCTGGCAATTAGTACAAAGGGTTTCCAGTCTAGTGTGAAGACAGAGATGCAAGAGCCCCAGCAGCTAGAGAAATAGTTTTGATTGGCCATGGACATTGCCTTTTAGTGCTGCTTGGTTACTTCCTAAAGATACTGGCTCTTCTACCCTACAGGTCTTCTCCTTAAAGTACTGCATTACGGGCCTACTTTTTATAAGTCTTTTGGGAAGTGTGTGTGTGGGGGTCTTCTTTTTTTAGCTCTCGTTTCTCCCATTTGCAGACTGTCATTTTAACCCATCAAACAGACACATTTTGACTTGTACAACAAAGAAGCAAGTTATCAACATTCACAGAAACTGACATTTTTAATTCAGGCTTCATTATGTCTTCGGTTTATGACAGTGAGCTACAAAGACATTTAAAGGTTTTTTTATTTTTTTCATTTTAAATTCAGCATTGGGATGTTTATCTTTCTTTTAATGCTCGTATTTCCCTTTCTACCTTTATTCTTTAGTAATATATAATTAGCATTATCAAAACCATCAGCTATTATCCACTATGACTTTTGACCTTTGTTTTTATCCATCTAGCATTTTCCAAAATAAATTGCAATACAAATTCTAACTGTTTATGTTACATCATTATAGTAAAATGTAATTAGTTCAGCTCCCTAATACATTCATCATATAAATAATCTCTTTTGATATTATTAGATTTAATGAATGAATGTCTACATAGATGTAAACTTGTTAAATATCTGGTATAGTAAGATAGGAATTAATAATGAAATAAAAATTGTAATTCAAAAATAATATACCGAAGTCAGGGCTTTTCATATGTAACCAACACTTTTAAGAGTTATCACTGAGTCTGTAGCTAACATTTCCTGCTATCCTAAGAGAGAACAAAAATCTGGTATAAGTTTGACTGAAGTTTAGAAGAAGAGCTAGTTGTGACAAATAAAAATTTTAGACTATTATTTCCAGGAAAGCTGGTAACTTTGCTGAATATATGAAGACAATACTCAGTCAAATCTTGTTCAAAACTAAAATGCAGTATAATTAGGTAGCGCTGCAAGCAGTTGCCAAATAGGAACATCAAGCATTCAACCATAACCATAGTGTTTTGTTTGTGAGAGTTTTTGTTTTCATACAAGTCAGCAGTTTCTGGTTTATGCTTGGATAACTGTGTATTTGGGATGTTGTCTTTTGTAGTTGTAAAAAAAAAAAAAAAAGTAAATGTGTGAGCTAATCTTCATATGTATACATGAAATATTACAAATACACCTTCAGGTTTATATTGTCATTTTTTCTTCATTCTGTCTGTCTCTGCACAGTGGTACTATGGGAATCCTTGAAGGCGGCTTTAGGCACATGGTAGCAGAATATTCCATTCCGGAGTTAAATACTCTTTGGCTGTATTAATGGCAAGAAGTATAGGAGGGGGGGCTGTAAATGTGATGACAAGATTAGTACATTGCCCACTTCAATCAGGTACCTCTTGTTTTTGTATTTATCGCTCATCTTTCTCGGTTGACTGATGGCTGTCACTCAATAGCTTTGGCTAGAAAGAGAAAGAGCTTTCTTTAAAGATGTCAGCAGTGCTGTTGAATTCCATAATAGGTCATTTGCACTGGAAGTCTACATAGAGCAACAAATTAGTAGCTTCTCTTGTAGATCTTTTGATAACGTACATGGGAAATGATGCGATAGCGTTGTTTATTACACCAGGAAGAAGATAGCATAGTGTAGGTCAAAATCTAATCTGGTTACCCAGAAACACATTGCCCAAGGATGCACTGATGATGCTTTAGACAGGAATTATGTAGAATAATTATCCATATATTAATATCTGCCAATTTCTTGTTTGTTTAGCAGAGAAACGAACAAAATTGTAACTTGCTTTCAAGTGCAGAGGAAAAGAAAATGGTAACTAATTGTGTCTTGGCATAAAGCATTGATTTAAAAAGACACAAGAGCAATTGAAATTTCTCACCACTTACAGTTTAACACATAACCAGTAATGACACTGAACAATGCACCCATGAAATGCACTTTAGCTGGATTTTTTCCATTGTTTTTAGTTCTGTTTGTCTTCAGTGACCAAGAAAATTTGACATTGAACAGGGACTATCCCATCTTAATTTGTAACTCTTCAGACATGGTATTATGTCCTTTGGGTTAAGTACTTACACAAACATGGTAGGGCTATGAGTTTTGCTATTGAATCACTGGATCAGATTGTTTAATTATGAAGTTATTTTCAAGGAGATAAAGATCTGTTCCTAGCTTTCATCACTTTTCTACCACAGAATAATTTTAGTTCTATACAAGTGTTTTCCTCTTTCCCTCCAAATGTGTTTTCCAAACACTACTATGCTTATTAAATATTTACCTATAAAAAAAGTTTCAAAGTGCCATTTTTCATATGAGAAAACTGAGGCATAGAATGTCTGAGTGACAACATTACATCTTGGTGTGGATTACTGTTTTGGCAATGTGTTTGGAATATGTTGGAGATCTTCCCTCTCAATGTGTCGCAACAGCTTTTTTTCAGTGGTGACTACTTCATAACTGCTTTCTGGATTTTACACTCTTTTTATCGTAGGATGGTTTGGGTTGGAAGGGATCTTAAAGACCATCTAGTTCCAACCCCACTGCCTTGGGCAGGGACACCTTCCACTAGAACAGGTGGCTGAAAGTCCATCCAACCTGACCTTGAACACTTCCATGGAAGAGGTATGCACAACTTCTCTGGGCAACCTGTTCCAGTGCCTCAACACCCTCATTGTGCAGAATTTCTTCCTAATACCTAATATAAATCTACCCTTCTTCAGCTTAAACTGATTACCTCTTGTCCTATCTCTACATGCCCTTGTAAACAGTCCCTCAACAGCTTTCCAGTAGGCCCCCCTTAGGTACTGGAAGGCCACAATTAGGTCTCCCCAGAGCCTTCTCTTCTCCAGGCTGAACAACCCCAACTCTCTCAGCCTGTCTTTGTAGGAGAGGTGTTCCAGCCCTCTGACCATCTTCGTGGCCCTCCTCTGGATTTTCTCCAACAGCTCCATGTTTGTCTCGTACTGTGGACCCCAGAGCTGGACACAGTATTCCAGGTGGGGTCTCACGAGTGGGGAGTAGAGGGACAGAATCACCTCTCTTGATCTGCTGGTCATGCTTCTTTTGATGCAGCCCAGGATACAGTTGGCTTTCTGGGCTGTGAGTGC
>VXBL01006287.1:71069-113735 GCA_013400195.1 Aramus guarauna | reverse complement strand
GAGCCTTCTCTTCTCCAGGCTGAACAACCCCAACTCTCTCAGCCTGTCTTTGTAGGAGAGGTGTTCCAGCCCTCTGACCATCTTCGTGGCCCTCCTCTGGATTTTCTCCAACAGCTCCATGTTTGTCTCGTACTGTGGACCCCAGAGCTGGACACAGTATTCCAGGTGGGGTCTCACGAGTGGGGAGTAGAGGGACAGAATCACCTCTCTTGATCTGCTGGTCATGCTTCTTTTGATGCAGCCCAGGATACAGTTGGCTTTCTGGGCTGTGAGTGCACACCCCCAAGTCCTTCCCCTCAGGGCTGCTCTCAATCCACTCTCTGCCCAGCCTGTAGTTGTGCTTGGGATGGTCTTGACCCATGTGCAGGACCTTGCACTTGGCCTTGTTGAACTTTGTGGGGTTTGCGTGTGTCCACCTTTCAAGCATGTTAAGGTCCCAATATAATATTTACTTTTTTAAAAAAAAGTCAGCTGTGAGGAGATGGCTAGCACAAATAATATAAATTAAAAGAGGATATGGAAGATTTGCAATTTTTTGGAAGTCATCTTCCGCTATCTTACATGTTGCATGGACCCTCTGCTAATCCACTGATCACAGGCTAAGAAA
This sequence comes from Aramus guarauna, assembly GCA_013400195.1. Lineage (NCBI taxonomy): Eukaryota > Metazoa > Chordata > Aves > Gruiformes > Aramidae > Aramus > Aramus guarauna. The sequence goes on along the minus strand of VXBL01006287.1, from coordinate 113,128 downwards.
CAGTGAACTGCATGACCATCCAAAGTGTCTTGCAGACCTTTTTTTTCTATGATTCATTGGCATTGTTATGAGGAGACAAATTCTAGACATGACTTCTCCCTCACTTCCATTTCACCCCTTCCTAGAATAATTCTTAATTTTTTCATTTACCCTCTGTGTCTTAGTTGTATAGCTGATTGTTATTTCTTTCTGTACTTGTAATTATCTTTTCAGTTCAGTCCTATGGGTTTTCCCTCTTCCAAACTGTTTAATTCTTCATCTTAGTGTAATATTCCTTGCTGTCCTTCAGCCCCTATTTGTTAGAAATTTTCTCATGCCATTTTCTGAATTGGGGAGATAGCTGAAAAGTGGTGCTGGTTTGTAATGTTGGCACTGACTAGAGGAAAGGTAAAGTAACTCTTGACCTGTGTGAGGTTCTGTGTATCTGTAAATATAAATGTGTTGATGAGGACTAAGAAGAGATTTCATTCCTGATCCATGTAGCTATTCTGCCAGATACCTCAAAGACTGGCACAGATACTTGAGCAAAACAGCACCTTTTATGTTTTCATTGTGTCCTTTGTACTTTTTTTTTAATAGAAAAATAATCTCAGAGATGCTAATAATTTCTCATTATTAAAATGCCATTTTCAAACAGTCATTTCTATAACTTTCTGGCTAAAAATGTTCAAGAAGTTGTTTTAAAAATTCTGAAACACTGTACTAGAATTTANTGCTATGCACAAGTCCAGGTAGATTGTCTTTCACCTCCTAATAACTGCCACCTCCACAAAGTGAATTTTGGACAAACTCAGCAGCTGCAGGATCCATTCTTACTACCACTAATATTGCAGTTCTCTGATGATCAGACCTTAATGCTTAACGCCCACAACAGTCCAGCTCTTGAGCCCCATTGTTGATGGTCTGTCTCTCCACTGAAGAAGTTTCTCAGTTGTTGGTTTCATTGCTGTTGTAAAAAATCAGGCAGTATTTTAGTAGAGCTCAACTGGGAGGTAGCTGTGTGCCATAAATGAAGTGATGTAAATAGCATTTAAGTACTATATTATATGTATATGTAATAACATTTATAACATCAGGAAACAACTGTTCTTGGCTTCTTATTTTCTATTATTCTCTTTTCTGAGCTTAAGAGATCTTTGCTGAGGGGAAGGGGAGGAAACAACAAACCCATCATCATCACAAAGATCAGGAGTGTGTAGGGTAGCAGTGATATGAATTAGCTTGCATCAGCTTTTGTATGCACCCAGGAGCAGATCTCAGCCCTTACATGCTGAGGACCTTCAGTGAATGTGTAGGAGTTTCTCTCCTCAGAGAATGAGGTGCTCAACAAGCTGGTCTCCAGTTTGTCAGCTTCACTCTTTGTTCGTACTGCTTTTGCCCTTACTCCATGGTTAAATTTATCTGGCAACTGACTGCTGGTTCTGTTGCTTTGGGAAATGAGTTGAGCTAAATGTACTGGTAGAAAATCATAGAGACAGTGCAGTATGGGAGAGAATGAGAAGTCAAGCCCATTGCCTGAGCCGTGATCTACCAGCTTTGCTACTCCTCGAAATGTTTCCTTTGCATGACAGGTCCTCCTCAGCCCTTCTACTCATGCCTCTTCCTCAGAGTGGGAAAGCAGCTGAAAACCTCACCCTGTAAGAGTTTTTTAGACACATAACAGGGTTTTATGCTCCCAGTTCCCATTGACTTTCAATTCAATTATCACTTAGATTAAATTCAATAGGAATAAAGTACCCAATTCCTTTATGCCATTGAGAACTTCCTGTCCTGAGCCTTACAGTAGGCTATGGAACAAATGAGCATTGGCTGTTAGTGGAATGTGACAAGTATGAAGAAATAAGATATTAGATCAATGTATTTCATGGGACTTTATACAAATTTAAGCAACTGGCATTTCATATAAAATTACTGGTTTCATATAAGGGAGAAGGGGAAAATTACAAGTAAAGACATGATGATAGCAGTTTCTCAAAGGACAGGTACCAAAGTTACAAGCAGAAACTATACCATAGCAGGGGATGGTATAGTGTACTGAGGCTGTGTACTGAGGCACATCCTTTGTTAAACCATAAGCCTTACCCAAAGATTCAAAAAGGAATTTTACAGGAATTAGATTATTAATAACAAGCCTAAAGGACTATCATGAGCCTACAGAGATAGAATTCAAGTAATCAAGACACAAAAATGGAATGTGACCAGCAAGGTGCATGAAACCGCACTGTATGAGTATTCACAGCAATAGGGAAAGCAAAGTATAGGCTTGCTAGTCAGCAGGAGGTGATGTCATTGACAAATGAGACTGAAAATGAAAAGGTACCTAATACCTGCAATATATAGAATCATAGAATGGTTTGGGTTGGAAGGGATCTTAAAGACCATCTAGTTCCAAACCCACTGCCACGGGCAGGGACACGTTCCATCAGACCAGGTTCCCCAAAGCCCCATCCAACCTAACCTTGTACCCTTCCAGAGATAGGGAAGCTTCTCTGGGCAACCTGTTCCAGTGCCTCAACACCCTCATTGTGCAGAATTTCTTCCTAATACCTAATATAAATCTACCCTTCTTCAGCTTAAACTGATTACCTCTTGTCCTATCTCTACATGCCCTTGTAAACAGTCCCTCAACAGCTTTCCAGTAGGCCCCCCTTAGGTACTGGAAGGCCACAATTAGGTCTCCCCAGAGCCTTCTCTTCTCCAGGCTGAACAACCCCAACTCTCTCAGCCTGTCTTTGTAGGAGAGGTGTTCCAGCCCTCTGACCATCTTCGTGGCCCTCCTCTGGATTTTCTCCAACAGCTCCATGTTTGTCTCGTACTGTGGACCCCAGAGCTGGACACAGTATTCCAGGTGGGGTCTCACGAGTGGGGAGTAGAGGGACAGAATCACCTCTCTTGATCTGCTGGTCATGCTTCTTTTGATGCAGCCCAGGATACAGTTGGCTTTCTGGGCTGTGAGTGCACACCCCCAAGTCCTTCCCCTCAGGGCTGCTCTCAATCCACTCTCTGCCCAGCCTGTAGTTGTGCTTGGGATGGTCTTGACCCATGTGCAGGACCTTGCACTTGGCCTTGTTGAACTTTGTGGGGTTTGCGTGTGTCCACCTTTCAAGCATGTTAAGGTCCCAATATAATATTTACTTTTTTAAAAAAAAGTCAGCTGTGAGGAGATGGCTAGCACAAATAATATAAATTAAAAGAGGATATGGAAGATTTGCAATTTTTTGGAAGTCATCTTCCGCTATCTTACATGTTGCATGGACCCTCTGCTAATCCACTGATCACAGGCTAAGAAACAGTGAACTGCATGACCATCCAAAGTGTCTTGCAGACCTTTTTTTTCTATGATTCATTGGCATTGTTATGAGGAGACAAATTCTAGACGTGACTTCTCCCTCACTTCCATTTCACCCCTTCCTAGAATAATTCTTAATTTTTTCATTTACCCTCTGTGTCTTAGTTGTATAGCTGATTGTTATTTCTTTCTGTACTTGTAATTATCTTTTCAGTTCAGTCCTATGGGTTTTCCCTCTTCCAAACTGTTTAATTCTTCATCTTAGTGTAATATTCCTTGCTGTCCTTCAGCCCCTATTTGTTAGAAATTTTCTCATGCCATTTTCTGAATTGGGGAGATAGCTGAAAAGTGGTGCTGGTTTGTAATGTTGGCACTGACTAGAGGAAAGGTAAAGTAACTCTTGACCTGTGTGAGGTTCTGTGTATCTGTAAATATAAATGTGTTGATGAGGACTAAGAAGAGATTTCATTCCTGATCCATGTAGCTATTCTGCCAGATACCTCAAAGACTGGCACAGATACTTGAGCAAAACAGCACCTTTTATGTTTTCATTGTGTCCTTTGTACTTTTTTTTTAATAGAAAAATAATCTCAGAGATGCTAATAATTTCTCATTATTAAAATGCCATTTTCAAACAGTCATTTCTATAACTTTCTGGCTAAAAATGTTCAAGAAGTTGTTTTAAAAATTCTGAAACACTGTACTAGAATTTAAAAAATTTAAAAATATTTTAAAAAGTCTTTCCAAAGCACTTTAAAATTTCCTTTTTCTTTCTTTGGAATGATATTTAATTTGTCAACCACTTGTGCCAGGAGAAGTGTTAACTTCTGTGTGTTAGAGCCCTAATTAGATTAAGTTGGATCCACACTTTGCATGTTCTCCCAAGCTAATTCCCATGATCACCATGCTTTTAAACCTTTATGGGGGGGGGGGGGGGGGGTGTCTAGAGACNNNNTGTGTTGGGGGGGGGGGGGGTGTTAAAGACGCATCACTTTACTGTTGTTATTCATCTGACAAGAAGAGTGGATTCAAATGTATCCTTCTTTCAAAGCTGTGTTTGTCACTGACCTCAGATGTTGAACCCAGAAGAGAATTAGTTTCTAAGCACTGCACTGTGTGTGCAGTGCCAAGAAAACTGGAGAGTTCTGACTGGCATCCTTCTGAGAGGTGATTTGAAAACCTTATTGTCTTGTGTGTTACATCCATCAGAGCCAAAAATACTTAGGTGTTGTTAAAAGACATAGAGATTCAAAACTGGCTATTGTCTCTCTAGCAGGGAGTTGTCAAGATGAAATGAAGGAGGCAGCACTGTGGAGAAAGAAGTCTTGGGATCTCAGTTTGAAAGAGGAGGTTATGTCTAGAGATGTAGAAACTTCCTTCTTTGATTCATGAGGAAAGTGGAAAGAAAGCGACTAGTGAGGTGGCAGTCTGTTGATGATACCAGGTTTTTCAAGACAATAAAGATGAGCACACTTAGCAGGGCTGGCTAGAGGATCTTATGAAACTCAGTGAGTAGTTCTTAAAACATCCTATGAAATTCAGTTTAGACAAGAGTTAAAGTGATGCATGTGGGAATAATCAAAATTTTGCAAATAAAATGGGGTTTTAGCTATCTTACTACCAAGGAATGAGATCTCAGGGTTATAAAAGACAGGTCCATGAAAGAATCTTAGTGGTTAGTGGTGTTCAATGAATGTTAGGAATAAATAGGAAAGGAATAGAAGATAAGTAAGGAATACTTACACCAGTGTATAAATCCATGGTGCACCCACATCTTGCATATTCACTGCCCCTACCTTTTCAAAAAGTTCACAAGAGTGCAACAAGGATGATCATAGGAACAGAGAGATTTCCATTAAAAAGAAACTAAGCAAAATAGACTCTTTGTATGCCTAAAAAAAAAGACTGTTGAGAGAGATGATGAAGGTATCTAGTCTAAAGCATTATAAAGAGGGTCCCTACACATGGTTTGTGCACGGTCTTTGCCAGGACAAGAAATGACAGATATGACAGCTGGAAAAGAACCAAAAGAAGATCTTTAAACATAACATAATTAAGCAGCCACAGGGTACTGTCAGAGTTTAAAGTTTATATGGGTTCAAGGGCAGTTTGAACAAGTTCCTAAAACAGGAATCCATATAGGTTAAAAAGACACATGAACCTTGTCTGGCTTAGGTAATCTACAGACTCAGATTGGTGGAAACTGTAAGAGTACTTGGGGGAAGTCTTACTATGTGCCTGTTCTGTTCTTCTCTAGGCACTTGCTTCTGGATACTGATTGAGACTGTGCTTGGCTAGATGGACATTTGGTCTCACCCAGTACAGCCATTTTATGTTCTTATGATACCACTAATTTATGTCCTGAGCTCGTACTTCCTCTTTGTATCCAAATGAAGGACAGATCTGAAACTGTGGAAGTAACCTGGGCAAATAGTTTGAATACTGGAATTTCTATATTCTTTTTGCATATATCTTTCTCTTCAGCTAAGCTAAGGAAGGATCTATCTTTTACAGTGCACCTAGTTGGCAATCAGAGGGAAATACTGACAATCAGAGGCATGTTTTTAAAGCTCCCAAGTTCAGATTAATATGAGTTTTAAAAACATGGAGACATACATGAAAAATTTATCAGTATATCATAGCTGAACAATCTCTCCAGGAGACTTTAATTTCTGCTTCTAATCTTTTCATCTCAATCTTCTGGGTCAGCTTTGCACTTCTTGTGTGCACAATGGGGAACAATGTTTAGCTGATGACAGAAGTGCAGGATGGGAATTAAGTACCCCCAAGCTCTCTGTATTTTAGTAATGGTATTGAAAGTTCCCCAGTCCCTGATTTTTCTTCCCTCCTACTCTTCCAAGAAATTAACTTCTAAATCTGAAAATCAAGACATAACTTCACTAGGCAGGGAGAATACACCCTGCAAGTTTTCTTAAATAGTCCTTTAGAAAAAGCTTAAGTTTGATTATTGTAATTGATTATCTTAAGTCCCTGAGTGTCAGAATTCTGCATTACAGTCAGCATGTTGTTTGATGAGAAGCTGGATTTGGCAGCAGTCTTAGGTGTCCTCACCTCACCACTCCCACCCACCCACTCACTTCTAGTCCATGCTCCACGTTTGCCCCCCTAACACTAGATACAGGTTCAAAATTAAGTTAATCTAAATATTCACTGCTCTTAAAAGCACCAGTTACAGTGTGCTTTATCTCTGTCTTCCCTTCTACCTGTGACAGCACAAGTGCCATGGGACTGTGTGCTTAGAGAAACCTGAGAAGTTTTTTACAAGGGTCAGTTTTCAGCCTGATCAGCTCATTGATACAACTGAGCACTAGTGCGAGCACATGGCAGCTGGAGGGAACACATGGTTTGGGGATGGGAAGGTGGCCTTCTCTTAGGTGGTAACTCAGAGTTGGGAAAGTTTAAGCCTACCATGAGGTTGCACCTCCTGTGGTGTATTGTTTTTAAAGGTGCACAGTAAGCTGGAGTCTCGAGTCAATCTAGGTGTCCTGGTTTTGGCTGGGATAGAGTTAATTTTCTTTCTAGTAGCTGGTATAGTGCCATGTTGTGGATTTAGTGTGCGAAAAATGTTGATAATACATTGATGTTTTTAGTGGTTGCTAGGTAGTTGTAGTGTCTACACTAAGTCAAGGACTTTTCAGCTTTTCACACTCTGCCAGGTGCACAAGAAGTTGGGAGAGCACAGCCAGGACAGCTGACCCAGGCTGGCCCAAGGGATATTCCTGTCCATAGAACGTCATGCCCCGGATAGAACTGGGGAAGCTAGCTGGGAGGTGGGATCACTGCTCAGAAACAGACTGGGCATCAGGGCGGAGGTTTTTTGCGTGTGGTGAGCAATTGTGTTTGTGAATCACTTGTTTTATTTTTTATATTATTATTATTATCATCATTATAATTATTATTCTCTTCCTTTGTTATCCTATTAAACTATCTTTATCATAAGGGTTTTTTCCATTCTTCTCCTCATCCACTTGGTGTGGGGGATGGAGAGGTGAGCAACCAGCTGTGTGGTGCTTAGTTAGTGGCTGGGGATAAATCACAACACTGGGTAATAAGTAACTTAGCAAACAATCTCCAAAAGAAGTTGAGAAACAACTTACACAAGTGACAAAAAGTAATAATAGCCTTTTTTTCCTAGCACATCAGGAGCATGATTACTGCCAGAAAATCTGTAAGATGCTCAAGGCATGAAAGGAGCATTCAAAAAAGATAAAGCCATAGCAGAAAAGCTGTGATTTTTTTTTTTTTTTTTTTTTGCACCTGTGCTTACCATGGGGGAGGTTGGAGAGATTCCCATCTCAGATTCTTAATTTATGGAATGCATTTTAGGATTTGTTTCAAATTGAAGTGTCCATAAATAGTTTATAGAATAAACGGACAAAACAAGCTATAACAACTCATCAAGAACAGAGACATTCACTCAGAAATTCTAAAGAAGGTCATGAGAGAAACAGGTGATTGCGGTGTACAGCTTCTCAGTTGAAATCATTTTGAGCCAGAGGACTGAAATCTGACTAATGCAGCAACAGATTTTTAAAAGGGATTCAGGCAGATCCAGAAAACTGCAGTCCAGTAAATCTGACATCTGTGCTGGAAAAATGAGTACAAGTTATAACAAATAATAGAATTAGTGTAATCTGAATAATTAAAACATATTGTTAAGAGTTGACATAATTTTTAAAATAGAAGTCCTGGCTTAAAAACATATTTAAATTCTCTGAAGGAATCTACAAGTAGGACAACACAGGAGACCCAGCTGATATCACCTCCTTGGGTGTTCAAAAGATGTTTAATAAGGTCCATCCCCAAAAGCCTTTAAGAAAATAAAATGTGCTGGAATAAAAAGGACGATCCTCACACCAGTAAATAACTGTTTGACAGTGGAAAGCAGAGCATAGGAATAAATGGTCAGTTTTCACAGTGGAGGTAGGTTATCACTGAAAACCCCATGGAGATCTGTGCTATTCAGTATATTCATAAGTGATGTGAAAAATAAAGAGGTGAATAGTGAGGGAACAAAACTTGCTGATGGCACTAGGTTACTCAGAGAAGTTAAGATAAAGACTAGCTATGGTGTATTGAGAAAGACCTTACAATGCTGGCAATAACAGACAAAAAAATTACATGAAATTCAGTGCAGACAAATGCACACAGGAAAAATAACTCTATCTTTACATATAAAGTGATGGGCTGGGAACTAACCATCACTTCTCAGAAATGAGATCTTGAAGTTAAATGGATAGTTCTACAAAATTGTCATGTCAAGAACAGTTGATCCAAAAACTTAAGAATAGAGAACAAAATAAAAGCCATCATTAATACCAGCCTCCTCATCTTAGAAAGAAGAGAGTAAAACCAGAAAAGATTGAAAGACAAGTGGCAAGGATGGTCACCGTGGCAGAATGAGTTCAAGGAATATGACTAGGATCCAGCAAGCTGGGAAGGATATGACCAGTGCTAGGGCAGATTGATAGATCTTGACCAGTTGAAAAGTTTGTTTTACAGTATCACGACAGAAACAAATACACTAGCACAAGTGAGAGGATGATGGACTTCCAGTATGAAAATGGGAATGAAACAGAAGTCCTAAAACAAGTGCCTTGCTGAGCTACATCAGAAAGTTAGAGGAACAAACAGTGTGCTAATGCTTAAGAAACTGGACAGAGAAGTATTCACAAGGCACTTAATTTGTCCAGTTGAGTCTCATTATATCCTTTAGGCTTTCTCTGCAATCAATGGAGGGAGAGAGTCTCTCCATTTGGGTAATGAAGAGCACCTAAATTAGGATCCTTTTCTGAGCTGGACTCCAAAGGACCCTCTCTGTCTCCATTAATTAGAAAGGTAGCACAAGGAGAATGGCCAGCCAAGGAGGTGACGCTGGTAACCTACCACTGGGTGACACGGATGCCAAGATAGGTCTGAGAGCCTGTACTGGTTCTATGGACGGGTATATGGAAAGCAGCTGCTATCATGTTATGACTCCTGTTAATGGATTGTTGTGAAGGATAGAAAGCTCCAGGTGAAGGATAGAAAGCTCCAGATCTCATCTAGAGCCTCTTCTCATGGCATATTTACATAACTGTGATTAGGGGTTGAAGATTTGTTCCTAGAACAGCATTGTATAACTAAGCAGAGGCATTCAGAATCAACATTGTAATCAAACCTCCAGGTACCTCTATCCTATACTAGACTGTAGATAATTTTTCTCTGCTTGTAGAAGAGCATCTCTGCAACTCAGCATACATTCCATTCTTTAGGGATTGCTCTTACCCAACAGCATTATAAACTACTGACATACTCCAGATAGGAACATTGTTTTATTTTCTGCCTGAGCACTGTGGCAGAAAACAACCTGTTATGAAACCCATGGAGGCTACCTGGAGTTAAAGGTGTGACAGCAATGTCTCAAACTGTGTTTCATTTTGAAGCATTCACAAAATCAGTGTGAGTTCACTAACGACTTTTACCCATAGTTTTATGCTGTGTATTTTTCGGCGGAGATTCAGTTTTTCTAACTGAAACAGGAAGCCTTTAGTATGTATTGAGGGAACACTCTCTCCCTAAATCTCCAAAGATAGTGATGCAGGTGAACAACTTAGTTTTGAAATAAATTGCATTTCTTTTTAAGTAATATTTGCCTGCCTTTTTTTTTTTTTTTAAGATTGCATTCCTTCAGTTATTTCAATTCATTTCCTCTCACCATTTTATTTTTGGTAGTTTTTCACTCCTTTTCCTTTTAGTCCTTTTGCTACAAACCACAGTCCTCACTATGGAGAAAATGGGGGCAAATGAAGTTTGAGATCAGGGCAGACTTCTGAACCGTGAAATTTGAGTGTTTCATTTAGTGCAGACAGTTTTGTCTCTCTCTAGTAGCTATGCCCTTTTTAATATTGCTTATAGTTCTGATAATATTTCTGAATTGGGAACATAAATACTATTTAAAATTACACTAGAAAGGCAAAAAAAGGTGTAAATCTTAACACTTAAGCCATGCATTAGTTGCCAACAACACTCAGGCCAATTCTTCCTTTCTGCAGCAATACAAATAGAATGTAATAATCGTTTATGGTCAGTATTAGTATAGAAACATCATCAATCTTTGTTCGTCATTATTTGGAGGCTTCTGGGTTTTTTTTAGAATCTTCAGACATGTTAGTGAAAAATGGTGAATTCAGAGAAATTAATGTGTGGTTTTAATATAGCTATAGTGAAGTTATTACTATTGTAAAGTTTCTTCTGTGGTTTGTTTTACTTCTCACACATAAGCTTTCCACTTAGACTTGCTTTGCAGGGTAGGCCTGGGGGTTTTTTGGTAAGTTTTCACTACTGACAGCAAATTTTGACAGATTGTGCATGTTTTATGTCAGCTTTTGTAATGGCCTAGGAAGCAGCTTTGAGACAATAAATTAGCCCTTACTTGATTTACTGAAAGAATAAATAACTTCAAGAGATTTTGTTAGCAGATTTTTAGATCATTATTTTTGCTGTCTAATGTTGCACACCTTTACTGTAACTTGTTCATTTTTTGTATCTGAAGGAGAGGGGCATGTTCTAATGAAGAAGTCTCCCTTCGCCATGCTTTAACATCTATGATGGCTTATTTGAGTATCAAAGAATTTTGCTTATAATTCTCTGAATTGTAATTAAAACAGGTACTGGAATAATTTAAAGTAACTGAAAATTATTATGTAAAATTCACGCATGGTGTCTTTTTAATAAACAACAACAACAAAAATCATTCAAACAAATGAAGCAAACGCCTCTAGACACTTGAATTTTCTTTTAAAAAGTTGAGTTAGTCTTAACTTATTGATTTTGAAGACACTATAATAACGAATTACTGGAGGAAATATTGCTTTTACTGTTTTCAGATAATGCTTAATGTTGTTGCAAATTATAAAATTTAATTAGCTATATAAATGCCAGAGGAACAAATAATGTGCTATTGTCTTGATATCTTTCCAGAAATTAGTCTTTTAAAACAAATTTGCCATATTAATCATCTAAAAATATTTTTGATCACTGAATTAATAGTTTGCAGCCTGTTTTCAGGTATTCATTGCCATAGGTGATTGCCTCTTAATTACTACATGGGCGCTTTCTATTCACTCTTATTAATTCATGTTTTCTGGCACAGTCCCAAAAGGCAGCCTTGCCCTATATCTTCTAATTACTTCTATAATTGAATTTGCCCACTTTTTCTAACCTATTTTTTAAACTGACTGTGTTTGTTCATGGTTTATTGTGTCTTTTTTGTGTCAGTTCTCTGCAAGCAGAATGTACATTGATTCTTTCCTCGTTTCTCATTAATTTTCAAGAGCTTTGCTGCATGTCTGTTTTTTCAGCCTGTCAGACCTATTGCTAGACCAAAAAAAGATTCTTATTATTAAAGGTTAGGTAAAATAGACTGAAGTTAATTAATTCATTAGTAACTCTGAGCCAATTACTGAAGCCTTCTCTTATTTATATACTTGTTAACAAGACAGAGATGAGAAAGGCCTATTATAGGCACATGTCCTTCAGAAGTTGGGCAAACCCTCTGGAGCATATGCATTTAGTTCCACCAAAGAGAAAGAATTGATTCCAAAATGAAGACTTGAAGATCTAGCTGGCAAATACTTCATAACCTGATGGACCTTCTCGTGGCCATCCAAATGTTATTTTTGATTCGATCTTTTGATCACAAGGAATAAATTTTAATGATAAGCCTTATGAAGTGCACCCATAATGTTTGAATATAAATATATTGACTTACCAGCTTCCCTAGAACTATTTCTTGATATGTTTGGAAATAGTTGAACAAAGAAGAATTACCCATGCATAGCCATGCAATTAAGACACAAGTTGCTGATTGTGACTTCACACATTTTTTGTATTGATAAATGCAAGGAGATATGTAGCTGGAAAAAGATGAATTTTTGGTGAATACTCTACATATTATGAACCTTACATGAGAGCTGAAATAATTCAGAAGCTACAGCCTTATAAATAAAACAGGGAAAGTATCTAGTGGGTCACTGATCAAGGGCAGATGTTTATATTAATGACATCAGCTCTTATTTTAAGCATTGTATTAAATATCTGACCTTATATTTCTTGAGGCTAAAGCATCACAAAATACTGTTCTCTCTCACTGAATTCATAACAATACAACTCAGCTTGCAGTGCTGATACAAGATTGTTGTTTTTAAAAGGGTTACTGACACTTTATTGGGGAAACAAAAAATCAAGCAACTCGTTGGGGTTTTGTTTTCTGATAATTCAGCAACTTGACCAGAGATCATCAGAATTAGAAAGCCTTTATGATAATTGTTTGTCAAGTGTCTTGCAAATCTGAGCTGATATCTAGATTTAGAGGGAAATGATGCTAAAGTTAAGGAATATTATATGAGCATTTTAAGAAAAGAGACAAAGCATGGATTTAGAAACATCTTACACTTAGGTTCTTATACAATATGAATCCAAAAATAAATTTAAACAGAAAGAGAAAAAGTGTTGGAACCACTGGGGACCAGAAAACTTGGCCTACCCAGTCGATTGTATTTTGAAAAAAAAAATTGGTTCGTAGATTTAGATTTAAAATCATACAAGAAGGGCAGTTGCTAAATTATCTGGAAGTCCTAGGCCTGTACTCCTTGCCAGAAGTAACTTTAGATTAAAATCTTCAGCTACCACTATAGGAATTATTCTCTGCTCCACAGTTATTTCAAACTTGAGAGGCAATAGGAAGAAAAGGAATAAACTAATACAGCATCTGACAACATGTGCTCCTCACGCTGTGCTGAAATGTCGATTTGCCTCTGGGTGTCATCTCCTGGAACACACAGCTTCCTCACTCCCCCTTGCATGCCATACAGCTCACTGCAGAATGGGGTCTTTATTACTCAATCTTGCCTGTTCATGCTCTTCTCAAAGTTAGCTAGGAAATAACTGGGTGATTGGAACTGGTGATATCTTGATCAGATCATTATTATTTCTGGTATGAAATAAATAACTAATTAATTATGGAAGTGCTTGGGCTGATCTGTAGTTAAAATAGCTTTGAGATTTGCACTTAAAACAGATATTCACTTCTTCATTGTGTGTGAATTATATGATGTGGGCTTGCCAAATTTATGTTGTTTATTTGTGGAAGGGGAAGTTACTTGTTTCGAGAACTTTTCAAGTACATCTTTCAATTTATTGTAGTTATTGGCAGTTATCTTTAAGACTCTGTGCAAGTGAGATTCTCCAGATACTTGGATCCTTTCAGCAGAAACAGTGCAAACAGGGTTTTGAAAATTTTATGAGAAGAATGGTACATTTAGACAGTTCAGAATTGTGATGCAATTAAAGAGGTTCCCTTAACCCTTCATTTTTCTACTAATGAACTGTTATCAGAATGAGTCCTATTTTATGTAATAGTATTGAAATATTTTTTCCATTATAAAATGTTATGAGGAGAGGGTCACATATCTGCCCCCGTGTTAACATTTTTTGCAGTTTTGGCAGAACTGACGGCTTTAGTTCCATATGGACAGACCCTCTAATAAAGTCAGTAAGGTTTTAAGCAAATGATCTGCATTTCTGTATCATCAGTTGTGCTGTCAGAATCAGGGTAACTTAGAGATGTTAAATTCGAACTGTTCATTGAAGTATCTTATGGGCTTTGTGATAGTGTGCATTGACAGTGACAATATTATCAAACCAAAATAACAGAGAGTTTGTGGTGGTTACTCTATGGAGAACAACTGTGGAGAGAACAGTTATACCATTTTCTTTTTTCACAAGACAATGCAACATAACTCTAAAATTATAAGAGCAGTAGCGAAAGAATAAAAGGTTTACTGAAAAATTCCTAGTTTATTAAATTTTTTGTAGTTCTTGCATGTTTTATAAATTTATTTCCATCCTTTACTTACGTACATGTTATGCTGCATTTGACCCTACTTCTGTCATATACACTGAATTGAAAAAATTCAGTTAGCTATTTCCTTTCATAGTTATTCTCACTCTTACTCAGAGTACCCTCTAGCATGTCTTGAAAATATTCCTCTGCCTGCTGTTCTTATCTCACACCATGTGAATTCATTTTGGCTTCTGCACAAGCCACTGTAGCACTTTTTTACTTAATTCCATATCTTTTCAGTAACTTCATGTAGTCATCAGGGAACTTGTAAAGAGTGTATTGACTTCTAGGAACATGCTTGTTTATTGTGGCATTTCCTTTAATTCATTATTGGTTCTGCTTTGTAGAACATCCTATGATCGCAGCAAGTGAATAGGCTGAGTTGAAGTTGTAAATCATAATCATCATTTACATGCAAGAAAGCAGGGTTGCTGAGGTTTTGTGATTTTCCATATGTGACAAGGGGAGGAATGGGGCAGAGCTAGCAACACAGCACCCGTTGCCTGTTGGATAGTCTGAGGCTCTTACTGTTGGACTGTCTTTTCAGTCCTTTCTAGTACACACTCTGATGATTAGATGAGTAATATGGCAATATTAAAATATACGTATATTGTTATAGTGAGTAGAATCTTATAATTGTCAGTGGATTTGGAAAACTTGTTATAGAAGAAACATTTTAAAATATTTTCTGTTACTTTTCATGAAATTGGAGCTTAAATAACTTTGTTTAGTATCTTGAATATTAGAACTTTTTCCCGTATATCAGAGACTTACCTGAAAATGAGTCATCTGATTGAGTAAAACAGTGAATGTCAGCATCATTGATCAACAACATTCCTGCTTTCCTGATGGTGTCCTCTTTGTTGACTTTCAGTTTAACAGTATTTAATTAGAATAAATAGACAATATAAAATAAAACTGTGACATATCAGAGGGAAGAAGGACAAAATCCTGTTCAAAGATTTCCTTGATAAAACACTTTGCACAAGGCTCAGATAGAAGGCAGGGAACTCAGCATCCAGTGCTGGCCTTAGGCCAAAGTAGAGTGATTGGGCACTTAAGGTTGTGTGCTGAAGTTGACCTTTCTGTCTGGATCTTGAAGGAAGAAAATCATTAGATCTCCCCTCCTTCAGCACTAGAAGCAAGGCGCTAAAGAAACTTCTTTCCTAGTTTCACCTACCACAGCAGCAAGCTCAAGCATAGAGTCTTGCAAAAGAGGGAGCAGTTTCTGTATTAAGATGTATTCGATAAGCTCTTTCTTAACTGATACTTCATTATCTTCCTGAGCAAGCTGCAAATGTTTTAAGAAATATATTTTCTCTTACTTTAATCCTCAAGAGGCCAAGAGGTTAATGAATGCTTTTCTTTTACTTCCAGTCTTAGTGCTTGTTCCTAGATTTCAGAGTTTCAAACAAGGCAGGAAGCCACATGAAATCTATTGACCTTTTAAAGCCTAAGACCATTCCTGGTCTTTCAGATCAGTTTGTGAGAGCAGATAAGTTATTAATTAATAATAAAGAAAAGATATCATTGCAAATAGAAGTTAATATTATTTTTAACACACAGATTTAGTCAAAAACATTGGCCCTGTACTGATCACGTGCACTTCAGGGGGACAGGATCAGTCCTTGTGTTTGTAGCATCTGTTTCAGGACACCTAGAAATGTAATTGTGTCCCTTATGGGTATCCAAACTGCTAATACGAAACAAATATGAGTAGCTATTATCTGCATGTTGGCATTATGTATTTTACATCTACAGTAAGTGCCACCACTCAAATGCCAAACCTGTGCTTAACATTGTGCCAATTGGCCTCCTCGCTGATAAACCTTGACAGTGCATTGTTCTCTTGTCAAGGGGCATTATCCTAGCAATTCAGCAAAAATTTTTCTTCATTTGGACAGTGCATCTTTCAGACATTCCCTTCTTCTATTGATTTGTTTTCTCCTGTCCCTTTCTCCTTCTTTTGTTTTCTTATCATAGCTTCAGGTTATTAAGTGCAAAGTATTGATGGGAATGGATGGTTTTGGTCGATGGAGAGCTAATGCATCCCTAATCCCACCATTGTTATAGAGTTATGCTTTACTCTGGTTCCTGATGGGGGAAAAGGTGCAAAGCTCTTGATCCTAGTTTTATTTGTCACAAACCCATCCATCAATCAAGCACAAGCATGTCTGAATGCTGAATGACATGTGGGTCTCAGCTGAAAAAATTCGATAACACTGTATTGTCAGGTTGCTCACTCTTTTTTTTTTTCTTTTTTTTTTCGATAAGAAATACATTTGACTGAAATAGATAAGCATGCAACTACTAAAGACTTGAAGAGAGAGAGTGACATACATGGCACCAAAGGTTGTCGATCTTTGGTATTAATGATACTTATGAGTAAATAAAATAGAAAAAAGCTCTAGACATGCAACATGCTTAAATCCTGTAGATTTTTTTTATTAAGTTGGGGTTTCAAGTTTTTAATCTGGACATATAGCCTGCCACCTAGGTCCAAATGCTCATAGAATCTATGACGGAATTTATATTTTTTAAAAATTATATTGGTTAATATAGCAGATATTGATGAATAGAATATTATTTTAATATATGTTGAGAAATCTACCCATTTATTATTTCTGAATAAGCATGAAGAGATATAGACATATGTATATGTAAGTATTATCCTTTTAGGGTTTGAAAACATTTTAAATATGTAATTATAGTACACATACAAAAATATTTTATGCTACACAAATACGTATGCATGTAATTTCAAAAACATCCTTTTAAATTGTAATTGTATTTTCAACTATGTTTTTGGTATCTCTGTATACTAGTTATTATGTGATGTACATTAATGCATAGTGGAAAGCTTATCCCCTTATATACAATTTTCTATTCATACTCACTAAAGATAATTGCATTTAGGAACTTTTAAAATATTGCAATACTCCGTCTGTACACTGTAAGTTTGGGAAAAGTAATCAACAGATCGGAACAATTTAGAAAACCCTTTTTATTTTCTTGCCATAGAAGTATACATGTTAGAAGGGAGAACCGCATTAAATGACCTAAAAAAATCCATCAACAAAGGTAACAAAAAGACAACCCAAATCAGAGGCTCTAAGATAAACATGATGTAGCCCCAAGTACTAGCACACTCTATGAGTAAGCCTTTTTTTCTTTGCTCTGTGACTAGGGGCTACAAAACTGCAAAAATCAATGTGGGAGTGCTTTAGGTTTGTTGGGTAAATTACATGTGCTTGGCTGCTCTATTGTATCTGGCCCATATTCTCTACTAGATACTTCTAGATGGAACTGTCACATAATACATATACTCAATATTGATTTTTATAGATTTAACAGAGCTTGAACTGAACTCTGTGGTAAGCAAGGAAAAACTTAAGAAGTGCAGCTTCTCAAAATTGGGATGGACACAGAAATGTAGAAATACTATGTAATGTTTGTGTCTGGGAGTCTCCTGGCCCAGTTTTCCTTTGGTGTGGGCAAGATCAGCACTAAGTAATCAAAAACTCCTGGCATTAAATATTTGTTGGTTTATCTTTAATGGTAATTTGATGATGTTTATCTTGTGTGTATGGTGTTGGTTTTTTAAAATTTGTACCAAGGGCAAGCGAACACGGAGAGTTATAAATATGTTTAAAAGATATTGCATATTGTCTGAATACCAGTTGATGCCAGATGAAATCCAATACACCTCTGCTAGCACCAAAAAGCACTTTGGGACCTCCGTATGTATCATGAACAAATTATTTTAGTTCCATTTCAGTGCATGCAATAAAGACCATGACTCACGGATGTAGATGTAGACACCTAAGTCTGCATTTAGACATGTGAATAGGTGGTCTCATTTCAAGTTGCTTATAACTTCTTATTAAATAAAAAAGACTAATTCGAATGTCTAAATAGGAAGCATGGAAAATTTGGCTGCTTTTGAAAATCTCCGTGTTAGTTATCAAACATGATGTAATCAAATGTAAACAGTTTGCTAGATTTTAGGTCACAACCTAATGTGACAGGACTAATAACACTCCCTAATAAACCTGAAGAAGGCTCATATTTTCTCAGGGGAAAGCAAAGATATTTGTAACTTTAAAAAGCAAAGTAAGACCGCAAACGTTAGTTTGCCTTCATTGTATTTGTGGACAGTGTATTACTAATGATATGTGTTCAAAGCAATTGCATCTTTAAATACTGGTCTCCAGAGTAGTGCGTGATCAGACGATACTTGCTGTAGCTCAAAGAAACACAGTTATAATCACTTTAAAAACAGATCCTTCTGGCTTCACAGCCATCCAGCCATCAGTGCCACTGAAACCCTGTCTGCTCTTCTAAAGTCATGACCCAGCCTGCACTTACCTGTATCGCCTGTAACACAGTTACAGGAAAAATACATGGTGTGGGGGTCCTGTAGTGAAGGACTTCTGGTTACTTCTGTGATGGGGGATGCTGAAAATGTATTTAAAGGAAGGAGAGAAAACAGGTCTTAAATTTCAGGGGAATGCTTTCACATAATCAGCGCTGCACCTTGTTCCTCACCTCTACCTTGACCTACTGCCATGCGATCTGCGTGGGGCTAAAACTGCAAGGTCGCTGAGACACTTCAGCTCGTCTGCCTACTTAGGGCTTTGCGTGCCTGGAGGATAGGCAGCGTGCAGTCCTTGGGTGACAGGCACCCTTACAAACATCCAGCTTGAGCCACCTGCAATTCAGAATCCTACTTTTAAACTTTATAAACCTCTTTATGGTTTTGTTGTATTTAAAAATAGCAGGACATGTCTTCAGCTGGTGTTAATTGACATAATTCCAATAATGTTCTTGTTAGGACAGCAGTTTCCGCTAATGAATATCCAGCATTGTGTCTCTGCTAGCATTCAGATGTGGTAATCAGACCAGTCAGCCTCTAAGAGTAAAGCAAAGCCTTGTCAGGGGGCCTCCACTTTAAAACTTTGCCTCTAGGTCTGTCAATGCTTGATTTTATTATTCTAAGGGCATTTTGATAACCCCTCTGTGTTTGGGTCTTCATGGTGTGAAGGTCTGACTAAATAATGAGGGTACTTTCTCTTTTATCTTTAGAGGGAGGATTTACTTATTACTGCTCATAATATGGGTCAGATTTTCAAAGGTGTGTTAACTTCACCTCCATGTTTGTACTGCATAAACACTTGCAATTGCTTTTGTATCCAGTCACTTCTACAGATGAGCATTTACCATTATTTTGCCATGCAAGTGATGCTTGTGCGTGTATTCTTCTGTCTTGTTTCTATAGATAAATATACAGAGGCACAAGTGGGTGTCATGCTTTTATATGGCATTTTGCAATGCTAAGTATTAAGTGAACAGGACAGTAACACCATTTTCATTCTCAAGATATGTGATGGGCTTGTTTTGTACCTTGAGGAGAAAAAAAAAAAAAAAAAGATTATGAATTCAACCTTTTCCCTTTTCCTTTAATTTTGTACTCTGTCTCATGTGACAAGAGGCCACGAAGGAGCTATAATCATACGTGAAATTCCCAATAAATGATTTGCCCCTCTCTATTGTAACACTATCTGCTATACTACCTAGTGGTACTGATCCCTCATTTTTATGAAACATAAATTAGTCATATGAAAAGGAACTTTAACTTTCATAAAACCACTGTGGCTCTCTTTCTTAGACAATTGAAAAAAAAAGTCTTACAGAAACAGTGGTTACTTAGCACTTTTTGAAGGAAAAATGCATGTAAATAGGGTGTCATGAACGAAAAGTGCACTTTATGTTCTAGAGTTCAATTCTACTTATGTAGTCTTAGCCATTTAACACCATGACTTCCGAGTGCTGACTGACTGAGAACTGGATGCCAGTGAAGGAAACACTCTTTTGTACCTTGGTAGCAGCTGTGCTATATCTTCAGTTTACTCTTAGGTGCTACAATAGAGTCCCTGATAGTATGCTTAGATGCAAATCAATTGCTGAAGTGAATGACAATAACATTGTTGACATCCAGTATATATTAGAAGTCAGCACAAGTGTCATGTTGGTCTATGTCTAGTGGACGTCCAGGACCACTCAAGAGGTTAAGGACGTTGTTCATCAACTGGGAATGCAACTTGAGAAATGTAAAGCCAACGGAATTAGAAAGAAAGGGCAAAACACCGTATGATTTGTCTGTTTAAGTGCCATATGGCATCTCTTTAAAATGTATAGTACTAGGGAAAAAAAGAGATTAGTGCAAAATGTAAGAGCTGCTTCATAGGGCCCTAAGGACCAGCAGTTCAAAATCCTAGAGTAACCAGACAGCCTCGCCTGCATCTTAAGGAATAAATGTCAAGCTACATAAAATGATGCAGCCAGTATTTCTTGCTAGCTTGACACATGTCCCAGAGTGGAATGATCGGCACAGTGCTGTTGCATAATTGCTACATGTGTATGTTGTACTGTACAGTTATAGCTGTTGTACAACTGTATGATTCTGCTGAGTTAGCAGGAGTGTTAATCCTAGACTACAGCTGAGGTGACAAGTTGTAGTATCTCTCTAGTGGGTTGCTACAAAGAGAGGTTACTGAGATCAATTACTGTTTTCTTATACTGCCTTAAACTAAATTTTAGCTATTATAGGTGTGTTATTACTTAACACGTTCATGCTAGTTCAGTGGGATTTCATTTGTAATGAGAGTAATTGCTGGTCTGCACACTTGCAGCTCTGTCGCGTCTTGTGCCGTTGTTGCTCTCCAGGCAGACACCAGTTGCCTCCATTTGGGTTCTGCTCACTGGATCTCATGTGTTGCAGGAGCACAGGACAGGGTCCTTGCTCTGGATCTCTCAAGAGTAGTAGGATTTCTACTGATTAATCCTATATCTGACACCTTCCTTGTGAATTGGGATAGCATGGCTAAATGAGTTTCTAACTTGGTTTCTGACACAACTTCTTCAATTTTAATTTCCTTTTCATATCCTAATTTGAGTCTATGTCAGTACAGCAAGGAAACATAGGTTTGATATTTTGTGAATTATACACATTTGTTTTATGGTTAAGACACAAGCAAGACGCTGCTTGTGATCCTAGATCTGGTTTGAGCAAAATGAATAATATAATTTCTTAGACAATTGAATATATCGTTATACATTCATATATATACACTCAAATATATATTTTTATATATTGGTTTTCATCTGAACCAGCTGAACTGATTCAAAATAACTTGCAGCCACATGAACGTAAAACAACAAAAAGTAGGTTGTGGTATTAAAATATATTTCCAAACCAATAACTTTGAGAAAAGGAATCTAGAAGAAGACCCTTTCTTAATTTCCACATCTCAGTTGAATTATTTTTAAAGAACAGGAAGAAAATCATTGACTGATCTGGATTTTTCAAACATCTGTGAAGTATTACATTATGAATTTTCTTGCAGTACCAAAAGTTATTTCTTTATTTAGCACATGCAAAATTTTAAAGCTCCATTTATTAAATAATGAAAAAAAATACACATTTGAGAAAGCTACAAATTATTTTTAAAAAAATTGAAATAGTTGTTCTTAGCTGTTTGTGGACCTGATTCTATGTCCTTTATTTTTGCTAATTTGCCGATGATTCCTACAAAGGAACTCAAAAGGGGATCTTCGAATTGGTCCCTACAGCTGTATAACTTCAGATATAAGATAAAAACTCATGGAGTGCTGTACAGCGTTAACTGAGAACAGATGAAATTGTTCCATCAACCTGAAGCCCCTGAAAGCTATTCATTTTCCACTCTTTATTCTCATGTAAGTCCCAGTAATGTCAATGAGAGCAACTTGCACTCTCAAAGCAAAAATCCACCCAAAGGCAACAATTCATAATGAAAAGGAGGAAGGAAAAAAAATAAGGCCAGGAACAAAAATTTTCCATCTTGAATTAAAACCCCCTCAACTTCACATATGTTTGATTCAAACAATATTTTGTTGGCTGTAAATTGTTTGCAATTGGAATGCTATATTTTTAGAGGAAATAATCCAGAAAAGCATTTCACCAAACTCATGATAATTTGATTGCATGGTCCATATTTGGAGCATATTAGCATATTCACTTGTGTGTACAAATATATAAACTGTCATCTCCCAAGCAGCGAGAAGAAAATTGACAGAGGAGGTTCAGATGGGGGAGAAGGAAAAGAGTTGCCAATAAGACCGAAGGCTTGCCAAAATCCTGTAAGTGAAGGAAATGAAACAAAACGCAGAGAATAGACAAGGAGAATGAGTGGCTAATTACTGTACATCCCACTCAGCTAAAAATGAAACATACAGGCACGAGACATCAGAGAGGCACATATTGCATAGGCACATCCTGACAGCAATGACAAAACAGTGTAATCACAAACAGAAAACTAGGAACCTTTTCCTCTTTGTTGGCAGTGTTGGTTGAATGTATTCTAGCAGAGAGGCTGTTACTCCCCTGTCACTGCCGGTCCCTTTTCTTTCCCGTGCAGAAAGAAATGGCTCTGGGAAAAGTGAGACTCCGGATCTGGCAGGGTTCTTGTGCCTGCAGCATCCAATTTATTTCCCATCAGAGCCAGTGGTTTCCCCTCACTCTTCCTCGATTCAGGTGGCAGGTATGTTGTGTGCTTGCACTTGGATGTGTGTAGGTCAAATCTTGATACAGATTACTGGTTATAAATTTGGGATGGCTGAGAGATCCCCACTTTCAGCATGATTTACTGTGTCATTGTGAACAGGTGGCACCTCTTGGTACTGAAGTTTGTTATGATTTTAAGATGTAGCTCTTGTTTATTTAAATCATTTGACACCTCTATAAAAGGCACAATATGTGGTCAAAGGCTTATGATTTTTCTGAGATTTAGCTGATAATCACCATATGTTCTTGTAATTCACCAGACTGATGTGTTATTTCACATTGCAGTGAATAGGTTTAGTAACTGGTCACTTCGTTATTTTAATATAATTAAACCAAATACAGCCAAATTATTCTGAAAGATATGACTGTAACTCAAAGCTGAGGAATCTGAACACTGCAGAAAATTATCAAAGCACTTTTTGTACGTGCTCATCTCGGGCACCTGGCTTGTACTTAGAGATGTGCACCAGCTAGAGTAGTCTCTATGTATGGGACTTTATTCTCATGTTTGGCTGTATAGTGCTTGTGGTCATATGAATTGGCCGTATAGACCAAACAATTAATGGATGAGTTCAAAGAAGCGTAGGCTTGACGAAGAAAGGAAAGGAATACTGTTGTATTTCCCAACAAACTCAAAAGGAGTACATGTTGCCAACTGAAACAGAAAGAAATTGCAGCTGGAAGCAGTTAACTAGGTAGTTAAATACCTACTGGCTAGTGAGATTTGCAAAACTCATGGCAAATTGCTCCAGTCTCTCTCTGGACCTCAGCCTCTCTGCTCTAAGTGGGCCAGCTCCTTGGTTTGCAGTGGATACAGAAGGGTGCAGTAATTCTGTGAGGATATAGATGCAGCCTCACACAAGTTGATCCAGGCAGCAGTTAGTTTGCATTAGTACAGCAAATGCACCAAGCTAATGAAGGTACTTCATTAGGGACCTCTGTCTTCTGATTAAAGGCCCTGAGGGTGATGTGAGATTGAAGCAAGAAACACTGTCTTAGCAAAGAAATGTTTTAGCTGTCCTCCTTTTCACAGAATGCTAGTTAGAAACTGAATAAAGGCAGACCTTTCCATATGTGACCTCTTTCCCTGGGTGAATCCAATGCCTTCCCAGTTCTGTTTGCATGGGGTGAAAACCAGTCCCCCCTTCTGAGGCTCACTCACCCCCAAGAACTTTGCAGTATGGGCAGGGAGCAGCCCTCATCTCCCACCTCCATCAGGGCTCTGTGCAGAAGGCTCGTTGCATTGCAATGTGGTTTTCAGGAAGAAATCCAGTTTGAATGGCCCTGCAGTATTGGACAGCTTCCCCACTTCCTTCGTTGAGGTGCCCAGTTCCTGTCTGAGGTAAAGTAACTGGGTTGTACGTTAATGGTACATGGCAGTTCTGATGCAAAGTGAGGGGTTCTGTGACGTGGGCAGAAACATAATCCAGTTAGCTGTGAGCCCCCTGCACACAAACACCATTTCATCTAGAGTTTTTATGATTTGTAGTTTATGCATATTTCTTATGTATTTCTTGGGAATATTTTGCTGTGTTATAAAAAAATAATCCACATTATTTCTGCTTAAAGATGCTGTGTCTTATTCTTAAGGAAGCTGTGCTCTGCAGCTATGTAGTGACTGCAAAATGTTCTTAACTTACTATAGGGCATTTATCAACACTGGTTTGAGCTCACCATTCTGCAGCACTTCTAGACTGAGAAACCTGTTACAGTGCTGAACTGTGTCTGGAGTTATGATGGAGGTACCATCTCTCCATCTACCTTATGGAGAAGGGTACATGATTGCAGTGAGTAGCATTGCTGTTAGACTGCACGAATAATCTGCAATTCAAGATTATTTAGTGAAAATATGTTTGTGAGTAATGGTTTCTACCATCTTCAGTTGGGTATAATAAGTCTACTGTTAAGTATGCCTTAGTCAGCTCCCAGTTGTACTGCAATTGCAGCATGTTCAAGTATGACTGTGGAGAAAACTAGTGTAAATGTTCCCTCAGCGGCATCGGTTACTGACAACCTTAGATCTGCCCTCTGAATGCTACACTGAATACAGGCTATCCCAAAAAATCAGGTCAAAAGTCTTAGTCCTCATGTCCATGTTTCTTGATTATCTGAGCACAGGATAACTTAAAACAAAATCTCTTGAAACTGTAGGAAAATGTTGGGAATTAATAATCTCACACCTCGTGGAAACTGCCATGAGAAGAAAAAAGCTAGAACATACAGAAGGCAATCTTCCCAAGGACTAGTCAGTCATTATGTGAACGTTTCTAAGGACCTCAGTCAGTAGCACTCACCATTTCAAATGAAAGGATAATTTCTTTCAATAACAAGGATAGTATAAGTAAATAGAAGTGGCAGAAGTTGGGAATATGTTGTATGTAGCAAAGTTTCTTTAAAATTATTGGAAAGCCACACTATAAAGAAATATTGTAATTATATTTAATTGTGCTCAAACATACATTGTGTTTGCATCAAAGATCAAAAATTAATGACATAAGTGTACAGCTGTATTTTATTCTCATTAAATTCCTACTTGTGTTTCTAAGCTAAGGAAAACAAACCTTTTTAATGAATGTTTTAACTTACTTGGGGCTTTCATGACAAAAATAGAAGTCTGTTTCAAATTTCACGTATTAAGCATGAATAATTTTTCATTTTGGTTTTGATAAGTTTACAAAGAGAACTGGTCATAAAAATGAGATTTTTAGCAACATCTGAATCTCTCAAAAAAATCATTGACATTAACAGTATCATTTTTACTGATTGAGTATAGGACTCTGGGAAAAGATAGCCTAGGAAAAATAGTGCAACACCAAACCTGATCCCTTGGCTGCACAGAGTGTTGGTTGGCTTCTGACTTGATGTGGGACTGAGAAAAGACGGGAACTGTAAAGCTGCTCTTCAGTTCTGTAAGGCTGTAGGGCTCCAAACTTCCTCTCTGGCAAGCAGCTGTCGCTGGAGTGTAGTGGCTTAGTCAACTCTTCTCGTTTCTTTTAATTGCTGCTCCCTGGTACTGGAGGAGGGATAGATGGGTTTTCAGTCTACTGCCTGCACTGCCCCACAATCCTGGTGCAGAAAGGGAATCTTCAGTGCCAACTCCTCTAGCTTTCTGTGCTTTATACCAGTCGAGTATCTACTAAATCACTAGTGTATATGCACAACTTTCATTAAGTGACCAATAGTAGCTAGTGAAAGCAATTGAATTAATTGGTAAACAGTAGATAGTAAGAAAGCGCCTTTATATCTTCATTCCTTTCTCTTGCAGACATCTTATATTTTGGCAGTAAAAACCATCAGGGCATTGTGTCAGGTACAGTCAGGGAAGCTCTGAACCGTAGGATGTGTTACTGCAGTGTTGGTCTGCAGCTGCTACATCTTGCTGCTCTGTAGACTTGACAACTTCATGGTAAATGCCATGTCAGCATGTATTCTGGATGGTTTTATCTGACTGGTTCAGAGCAAGACCAAAGTAGACATACAGTTGTCTGTACATATCAGTACAAACATAAATAGCAAGGGAAGGGTGTGCTCCATCTTATCCTCCAGGATGTCTCCGCAGAGAGAGGAGAATTCTCCTTTGGGGGGGAGGAATGTTTCCATGATCTGCACAGCAATAAACTTAAAAGCAAGATTTATTAGAAAAAGTAACTAACTCAATGGGGCAAGGATACAGGCAAAGTAAAGCCAGTTTATTCTGAATAAAAGTAATCCCACAGGGATTTATTTTACTTTAACGAATACTCTAAATCTGAGTTCACACCTTTGCTTAATTTGACTTATATTGTCCAAATGTCTCAAGGTAGACATGGCTAACGTTGTATTCAAAAATGTTAAAATAAAAGGTGTCCTACTATTGTTTTCAACTGACAGATCATCTTGTTTCAGAATCCTTTATGTTCCAGCAGGTGTTGGCAGGAGGAAGACTGGCTCACAGGCTGAAACATAATAGTAGGAGGAAAAAGACAAAGTACTTTCTGGGGAAAGACTTGAGAAAATGTTGCTATATCAGTAAGTGCTTTTGCCATTCCAACCATGTACAATTTTATTTTTTTTAATGTCAAATGTCTATCCCAAGCTTTATAAAATACTTATTGACTGACAACGTATAAATCCTGCAACATCTTCTCATCTCAAAACCCAAATGAAGAAATGGATGATGAGCCACAAATAAAAGTGAAATCCAAGCCAGATGCTCCATTACCCAGAAATGAAAGCCATTCTCTTCCTATGTTCCCAAAGGTTTGAACAGATGATGAACCAAAGATGGATAATATGATATACCCAAAGGCTCAGCAAGCTTTGGGTAATTTGGAACAAGGATCGAGAATTTGCACAGCAGCTCCTGCAATACCCTGTGCCCTAGGCAAAGAGCTTTCAGTGACATTCTCAGAGTTAAGGCCATTCAGTCCACTGATGGGAACATTAGGTTCTCTGTCAAGTCCAGTGGAAACTGTTCTAACAGCTAAAATAAATTTTGCAGTTCCTCTATTTAAACTTTTGATGGAAAAAATAGGAAGGAAGAGATAGCTGAATGGTATGGTTACTTGCAATATAATGGCAGACAGACATCAAGGATTCCATTGCACATTTCTATATCCTTGTTTATTACAGGCAGACAAACTAATTTTTTTATTTTTATTTTTTTTACCATTTTTGTGAAGCTAACCCGGGGCAGGGGGAAGACAGGTGAGCCAGAACCCTCTCTTTTGGAGCAGAGGCCAGGACAGTTGAGCTGTTTCCGTTTACTTGTAAGGAAGGACTGAAGACCATCGGTGGAGAAATGGTCATACCCTTTCTGTCAGGCTGTGGCCAGGTTTTTCATGCTCTTTCCAGTCAGCAAGCTGCAGAGAACCACCCAAAGGCTACTTTTTCCATCTCAGCTGAAAAATTATTAGGTAGGCAAGTAACAAAACAAAAAAAACACCACCACCACCAACAACAACAACAACAACAAAACACAGAGAAGTAGTATTGCACATTGCCCATAATTCACCTGTGAAACTCGTTGCCACAGAATTTTGGTAACACTTACATGATTAGGGAAAAAAAAAGGGGAAGAGGGTGGGGAGGACAAATAAAGGGAAGAAAAAATTATCAAAATCCTATTAAAAACTATCTTAGACTCAGAAAGTTCCATTGAAAGGACATTGGGTGACTGTGGCAGGGAAATAACACTGTATGCTTGCTCTGTCCTGACACTCTTCTCTATACTTGCACTGATCTTCACTGTTGGAGGAGGATACAGGGCTAGATGCAGCTGTAGCGCAACCATTCTTATGATTTCAGATTTCATGTAATCAGGTCTTGCAAGCGTGCTGGGTGAATCTGCAGTCACGCATGCTAAACCCTATGAAGTTGCTAGCTTTTTCTGAACTCCATGGAAGGTACTTGAAAAGTCTGGTTGCAGTCCTGAAACTGTAAACCAAGCTTATACATATTGGAAATAAATTGTGACTCACTCTCCCCAGTAGAGCACTCCCATTTCTGTGCTATTTTATAGTGGGAAGGGAAAGTAATTTAGCTCAAATGAGGGCTTGTGTGATTTGACCATTTAAGTGGCTGACCTTTTCCAATCTGTGTATGCATGTATCATTGTGTTTGTGATTTAGCTTTTTAAGGATATGGAATGTTTAGAATCAAACAAATGTTCTTTTTTACTTTCATTTGAGAAAACTAATGTGAGTTGGTTAATCTGTGGCAAGTGTCCTGATTAAAAGAAAGAAATTTAAAACTTTTATTTTCTTAGTAGGACTTAATTTAGTCATTCTGAAATGTAGAATAGCTACTTCATCTATTAAACAGTCTTGGTTATCATCCTCTGAAGTACATCTTTTTCCAGCGTTGTAATGGAAATATAATGAATGGCAAAAAAAATGAGTGTAAGGAAAAGAAAATTATGCTAGGTCCTCTGAAATTGAACATTTTAATGGCAATAGGATGGGGAGGAGTTGTATGTTGCAAAGGACTTTTCACTGGGATTATATTTTTTCCATAATTGGAATAGCCTAAATGATATTATGATATTTAGTATGTGAGATTAGATTATTAGTATGAGTAAATGTAGAAAAAGGACACAAAAAGACAAATTTCAAGCAGTTGGCACTGGAGGAGCAGTACTAACAATGCGAAATGACTCACCAAGACTCCAGTCCAGTAGTTACCAATGTGCTTAAGTTCGCATAAGTGATTTTTTTTCCCCATGGAACTATTTATAAATGTTAGGCTGGACAGGATCCTAGGATCTTATAATACTGGGGCTAAATTAGTCTTCTACAGAATTCTGGTTTTCTAATTTAGTTTTGGTCGCTACCTAAGTAGTGCTATGACAGTTTTTAGGGGAATTTCAATTACTTAAATAATAGAATTAGCAGCACGGTTCCCTTTTGCTTCTCTGGATGGTAAAAAGTGTCTTGGACACTGTCACTACGCACCCAACAGCAGTGAGGGCCGACAACAGCCCCACATTGTGCATGTGCATTACAAATGATGGATAAAATCAAAGGTAGAGAAGTCATATCACTGTCATCTGATGATCAGCCAGCATCATTTCAATCTTATCCAGGCATCTTTGGTCATTTAACTCCATTCTGCATCCCTGTCCCCACGAGGTGTAACATTTAAAAGAATAAATCAGATCCTTGAGAGATGTAGGCTCATTGAGGAGCCCAAGGCTCTTTGATTTCCCAGCGCCTTTGTGGGTCTGGACCGTAATGTTGACTATCATCATTGAAAATAGTGTAGAACATACCTCTTCACTAACTGTTTTATTATCCCTAAATACCTACTGCGGAGAAGAAAAGATAAGATAGATCCCCACAGGACTTGCCATGGAAACACTGATCCTGGGGGGAAAAAGCCACTCAAGATCAGTGCTGTCCACTCTACGCAAGTACAGAAACATTCTGGTGTATTGTATGAAAAAATGTTTGTAGGTGTAAGAATTATAAGCACAAGTATCTGATCATCAGCCACTGCCAGGGTGAATGTAGCCATTAACTAATTAGCAACAGAATTTGCATAGCCTGCAACTCTCAAACATTTTTATGAATAAATTGATGGTCATCCAAATACTTACAAATGAATTAATTAAAAGAGATTATAGGAATCTACAGATAACCAAATGAAACTAACCATTTTTAGTAATTAAAACATTTCACCCTTATGACTACTCACCTAATTCTACTAGGAAGATTATTTTTTTCTAGTTCAGTGGAAAAATCATGACCTGTTACTATATTATATTTTTTTTCTGCTCTTTATTTTCTCTTTTATCTCTTTTGACTGTGCTGGTCTATCCAACCTGTTAAAAAAAAAAAAAAAAAAAAAAAAAAGCAAGCATTAGCTTGTTAGTGATTAGCTGCTGAGGCAGGACTTGTGAAAATTTAGAGCATTTAGAATTCTCCAGCTGGCTGCTACTGTCTATTTTGCCTGCTACAAAATTCACTCATACCCACAACATAGTTCTCTTATCCTTTGGTAATTAATAGGCTAGAAGTGCCAAAAAAAAAAAAAAAAAATCATGTCTGTTGCCCTGGCACTATTAGAACATGAACTATGAGCTTCTAAAAAGTATGAAATACCTTATGCTATGTTTAGAGCTGCTTGTATTATTTGGTGGTTGTGGCCTTGAAGTATTTTGATTTCATCTTAGAAAACAGGGCTGATCTGGATGAATTCCAGCTGAAGCTACAGGAATTGAAGAATTAAGCTACAGAGCATAATGAAATTATTCAGTCCCATGCAATCTGATGGGCATCACTGTGTGTAATGGGATGTGTGTGTGGTTGCATCTGAAGCTGGTTGTATACCATTGATTACAAAAGTACCTTTTACGCATAGTGTAAGATAATTACTTTGTATGAAAAGCAGACTATTTTAAAGCATTTATTTTAATAAATACATTTAGCACTAGTTTTCTGTATGTGGGTATATTGTTAGTGGGTAGTATTCAAGGCTAAAGCCCTTACCTTTGTGCTGATGCTGAAAACTATCAATTATAAAACACCTAACAATGTTCTACCAATGAGCACGCTCTGTTAGCGGCACGTTCCTATTCCTCTCTTTAAAAGACAGATATTGCTGCGTGCAGGAGCACCGAGTCTGGGGTACCATTGTTAGGGCTGATTAAGGGGAGGAGGAACTGTTCAAATTTTAGGGTTCTTTTCTTATCAGACATCTATTGAACTGAATAGCATTTTGTTTTATATCACACTTTTTCTGGCCTAGGTATCTCAGAGCTCTTTACAAAACACTCTGTTTCAATAATAAATATTACTAGTATAGTGCATGTGTAGGCATCTATTATGTGATCTGCAATAGCTCACGTACTCTTTGGCATTTGAACAATGCATTTAGGTAGTAGGGTGATGGGAATATGTAAGATAGTTTTATTTGTGAGTGTTAAAATAAATGTTTAAGAATCTTAGCATTGAAACCAAAACTAGGAAGAAAATACTTATCCTGCAGCTTGTAATTTGGTAAAATCTGCTTAGCATCCACCTGGATGCGGTAGGCAAGAAAAGCCAGGGCAGCAATTGTTTGGTGGAGGGATGGAGCTCTTGAAAGAAATAGTCACAACCTACAAACATCTCACAAGTGGCTTAGGACCACAGTAGAAATGGTCCTTGTCACTGAATTGTCTTTGTTAGCGTGATAGACCTCAGACTACATGGAGCAGGTCCACAATTTCAGCTAATTTTGACAGTGTTTGAGGAGAAAATAGGAGGTGGCATGTAATAAAGGCTGAAGAGGCTGTAAGAAACAGAGAAGGGGAAAATAAGAAAGCAAGATAGTAAGGTTTCTCCGCAATCTCCTTCCAAAATTGCTGGATCAGTCTCAAACAGTACTGGTGCAGAGTTGTCCTCCATGTCCTCACTAAAATTACTGCATTGCTAGGAGAGGCTTTGAAAAAACTATGCATCTGCAGCTCACCCACCGCAGTTGTCAGTCCAGCAGAGTGTAAACTAGGGGATACAGTAGAATTAGTAAAATCCTGTATTGTCCCCAACTTTATAGATTGTCCTGAACGTGGTCTTTCGTACAGGTATAGATGTGACAGGCCTAAAGCTACGTGGATACCTTTCCCTGACTGTGTACCCCAGATGCATTTTCTCTTTCTTTTCTCTAGATTTCTGGCTATCTGTGCCCTAGCTATCTTTTCCTGTAGTCAAGGTCGGTCTCTCTTCTTTCTCAACCTCCAGCTGCTCTCATCTCCCTTTCAACTCTTCTCTGGCCCCCCTCCTTCAACCTGGACAACACTGCACCTCTTTTCAAAGCCTTTATTTTTACAAGAAAATAAAATACATGAAATCTGAATGACTTCAAAACCATATTCTGGTGCTTTCTCTTGCTTCTCAGTCCACTATTGTTGTTCAGACAGTGTATAGAGCACTATATCAAGTAATTGGGTATTATCTTCTGGACTGTAGTTCAGGCACTAAAAATAGCATATTAGTGACCACTTTGTTCCATATGCCTCCTTTACAAAAAGAGCTAGCGGCACTTTTTCAGGTTTTCCATGTTGGAACATTAACTTCTAGCAGGAGTGCTATTCTTTTTGTGGTGAAAGCAAAATAAGTATGAGCTGGATATGATCGTCGCTTCCATGTAATGTTGTAAAACTCATTGCCACATGATTATTTTCTGTCACTAGGCTCATACTTGCAAGTTCAGACTGACATGGTCTCCACTGCTGTTGTTTGACAGCATTGCTTTGTTGTTCTACTATTCTTTGTCCTGTGCTCTGAAAGACTGTGTAGGGCAGTGACAATCTCCCTCATTAAGACAACCACCAAGAGGGCCACTGTTACCAAAGGTGGCTGATGATTTTGAGTTTTGGCTAGCAACTTCTCATAGGAGCCTGATTATCACAAATGATAAACAACTGCCTTCCGCAAATCATAGAATATCCTGAGTTGGAAGGGACCCATAAGGATCATCAAGTCCAGTTCCTGGCTCCACACAGGACCAGCTGAATCGGAGCATATGACTGAGAGCGTTATCCAGACGCTTCTTGTACTCAGTCAAGCTCGGTGCTGTGACCACTTCCCTGGGGAGCCTGTTCCAGTGCCCGACCACCCTCTCAGTGTAGAACCTTTTCCTGATATCCAACCTAAACCTCCCCTGTCGCAACTTCATTCCGTTCCCTCGGGTTCAATCACTGGTCACCAGGGGGAGGAGATCAGCGCCTGCCCCTGCACTGCCCCTCGTGAGGAAGCTGTAGGTCGCGATGAGGTCTCCCTTCAGTCTCCTCTTCTCTAGGCTGAACAAACCAAGGGACTTCAGCCTCTATTTGTACGTCTTCCCCTCTAGACCCTTCACCATCGTTGTTGCCCTTCTTTGGACACTCTCCAATAGTTTTATGTCCTTTTTGTACTGTGGCACCCAAAACTGCACGCAGTACTCAAGGTGGGGCCGCACCAGCGCAGTGTAGAGTTGGGACAATCACTTCCCTAGACCGGCTAGCAATGCCATGCTTGATGCACCCCAGGATACAGCTGGCCTTCCTGGCAGCCTGGGCACACTGCTGATTCATGTTCAGTATCATACTAATATGAATTGTGTTGCCTGGATTTCCAAAACTGAGGAACCCAAAATATCTGGTCACTTTTTGAAATCTTCTCTCTGCTGTCTGCAATCAGGTAGATGATCTTCAGGACTGGGCAGTGGTTTCTGTTGATGTATAAAAAGACCAAACATGGTCCTGAAAAGTTGGCTTGAAGGCCTGTTTGTTTGGAATGTCTCTTCCCATGTCCCCCTTTCTGTTCACTTGTTGGGGGACCCCTGGAACGTGCTTTTATTTCTGAAAGTCCTGTGGGTTATTACCACCCTCACTTCATCATCAGCCGATGAGGTCGAGCTTCTGTGTGTCACTGCAAGGTGATCTCTTTTTCTTACTGCAGATGTTGAGAACAAGGATGACCAGCTGACAGTAAAATTGCTTGGTACTGATGAGCCCTTGGCTTTGTTACTGTGGTAAAACATACATCATTTGACAGCTGCTTGTGCATGGAAAAAACCATAGATGATTAACGGTTCCCTATCTTTTTTTGCTACTGATCTTCTTTGCTTATGACAGATAAGACTCAGATGTCTTTTTTTAAGAGACAGAGAGAGAAAGGGAGAATATTTAAACTTGTTCTCACCTAAGTCTTTTATGTTATCCTAAGGACCTTATTTGTAGTAGAGATTTTTTCTGAATTTCAGCTCTCCTAAAATGATCAGATCTGTCATTCAGCTTTAAAAGGGAATGTATATTCTTCTCCTTCTGGAGATTTTTTTTTTTTCCAGAAGGGTTATAATGCTAATTTTACTTATTCAGAAATTAAAATAGCAAACAGTTTATATGAGGTGTTGATAATTACCTATATTACTGTAATGCTGTGACAGATGTTGGCAAAAAGAGGCAGAAAATGCCTACAGCTGTGCACTCCATGACATCCAGTTTATACTCAGACAGAAGGCTAACAGATGTTCTGAACTGTCACTTTGCCTAAATGTTTTTAAACTCTAAGGATTTGCTTTATAATTCACTAGGGCCTCGTTTGGTTTCACAGAGGTCCTCAGAATTCCCATCTGTGACAATTAATGTCTAAGACTTCTATAAATCAACCCCTGTCCTTATTAGCCCTCTGCAAATAGATATTGTGTATCTATATACTCCCGAGACTTCTATTTTTTTGTGACCTAGTTATTAATTTCCACAACTTGTATATACCATAACTCTTGTTTCAATCAAAAGGAGAATTGGATGACATGGCTACAGCTAGAGCAACAGAGTCAAAAGATTGCTGATGTACCTTTGACTGACCTCAGAATACCTGTGTTAAAATATTCTTTATTCTCTTCCTGAATGCTATGGTCATTTCTAAGGTGGCTGTAAATGCTAACAACTTCAAACCACTTGTTTTCCCAAAGGGAAACATAAATCTTGGTGGTATTAAAACATAGCACTTAAACAAGCATATTCAGCTACCAGAGATATTCCTATTTCGAGAAAATATTCTAATTCCAAAATAGTTAAATCATTTAAGGGATACTTTAAAATACAAATCAAGTTTCATATATTAAATTATATTCTTTTATTTCAAAATGGAGATGTTATAAAAGTGACATGTATGTAGCGGGTGCATGTAGAAAAACTGAGATTTAAAATAGTCTTCAATCTTTAAGCTCCACCCAAATTTTCCAGCATACCTTTAGATAAGCAAAAAATGTTTCTAGTGTAAAGCAACTTAATGCTTTATTGATAGTTGCCATTTCTTTTTAAAAGCTGGATTCCTGTTATACAGTAGTTTAATAGTTTAAACATTGTGCTACCATAATCAGTGTTTGGCCTCTTCTGTTCCCCAATCCTGTATAGAAGCAGAACTCCAAATTGTACATCTTTCTGGGTTTGTTTCTAAATTACTCCCCACACTTAATTACGAGGATGAGAGGGATGCCTTATTCCTCTTTGTTATAGGCTAAGCTCTCAGTAATCCCAAACAAAAGAGCCAGTTCTGGAAGATATAGGATTTGCTAGCAGGATTATGGTCTCATAGATAATGATGTGCAGTCAGCAGAAGCGAAGCTTTATTTTAATTCAAATAAGCTAGTAAACAAACCACTGACAAGTCTGCTGGTGAGAGTAACTGGCTTCTGTTGCCACATTGGCAGCTAAATTATAGAAAATCTATTATACCCTGTTCACCATATGTTTAATTTAATACAGATACAAATTAAACTATCCACAGTGCCTATTAAAATAACAATACATATTTTTTAAATATATGAATGTTTTAAGATACATTCCCCTGACCTTAAGAAGGGCAATGCTGATTTGGGAGACTACAGCAAAACACATGCTATAGTCAACAGATTCTCTTCAACAACAACAACAACAGTAATTTGAAAAACCCAGAATATTAATAGTACAGTTTTGTTACAGATAATGAGGTTAATTGGGGTGTTTTACCTTCTAAGCGTCTGCTCTTACACACTTCCCTCCCCCTAGGTTCCTGGGCCTTGGATTTGATAGAAGTGGTTGGTATCTAATCCGTTGTATACTTTTTAATTCAGTGCCAGCTACAGTATGAGGGTTTTGCCCTTTTCCTGCTGCAAATAGCTATCCCTCATTTCTGCATATTCTCATTTATTAACGTTCTTTCAAATAACTTGGATTTCCTGACCTGTCAAGAACCTTGGAATTGCTACTCTGTAATAACTGGTGGAGGGTTTCAAATTATGCAGAGGGAGTCTTAGGGCCTATGTTGTTCAGCAGAAGTAGCGTTGAGGATGACATGTTGTGGCCCACTATGGACCCAGATTGTCACCTGGAGTTCTAGAACGGCTAGAGTGAAAACAGGTATTAGAAAAAAAAATGAGAATAACAGGAGGCAAATATTATGAGGATCTATCTAAATCTGGGTGTTTCCAAATAAACCGAACTTATCTCATAAAGTCACTAAGTCATTGCAGGTTATGTGGATCGGCAGATGTTACTATGATGATGTAGTGATGGTAGACTACTTGAAACCATACAGAAACTACAGAGAAAAAAAAAATAACCTCCACAAATTCACTCTAGATCTTAAGTCAATGATGATAAAGAAAGTGCCAGGCAGAATGTTGCCAGTGAAGAGCTCTCGGGGATTCACTGGGAGCCTCCTGCCAAGGTTGCCGCTCTCCCTTCCAGTTCCAGTCTGGTATCAGCAACAATAAGCATGTAATGAAAACATAAGTTTTGAGAAATGGCCTGCACGTAGGTCGTGTATTGTCACCTTACTCCACGGTAATATATTCAGAATTTAGTGCTCAGAATTGTTTCTTGCATCATTTAAGATGTAAGAATACATGCAAACTCCATGTACATGTGTGGAAGCATGTGTGAAGGGAGTCTTTGACTCCTATAATGTGCAGTATTTTATGCCATGTATGTACCGGGCACTAGGTTGTGTACTACCATACGTATAGTGTATAGCATGTGCATGGGTATGAGACATACAGTGTAAAGTGTATATATATACACACTATGTGCACATGCATGCACATTGTCTCTTTTTTAATTGCTGTTATTTGCCAAAACATTTTCAGAATCGATATATAGCTGTAATGCAGACATAACATACACAGGAATTTAATAGTTACTGCACTTATTTGATAAATTAATCTTTAGTATGCAAAAAAAGTCCAGTTTCAAAGAAAGCTGCCATCTAAAGAATATATGAAGGTGTCAAATGTCAGAGATATTTGGACAAAATACTTGCAGAACATTACTGGTGCTATACTTTCTGCTCTTCTTCCCAGGAGAAATTTATCCTTATACCATGTGGTCACCTTTCACTAAAGGCATATTTGGCTCCACAGCTACCCATAGCAAAAATATTGCAGTAGATGTTGAGGTAATAAACAGGTATCAAGTGTCTCAGAAATCATTTAAAGAAAAAAAAAACACAAACATCTAAACAGTTGAAAAATCTCCAATTTAGGAGGCACAACTAAAGTTCTTATGTACATTTCTATATAATGAAAGGCCTGCCCGCTATGCAAACATGCAGCTTCTCAAGAGCTGCTCTTGTAAAGGAACTTTGCTTTTAAGTAACTGGATTTTTTACTGTGGTATGGCAGAGGGGTGAGGGGAACAATGGAAAAAAACCTGCTATGGGTGTTTCACAAATGTTCTTTTAAGGCTGTAAGGTGGTGGGAAGCTTGTCCAGCCTTTCTGAGGACCGTATATCCACGCACACTGGTGCACAGGCAGCACACCACAATTCTCACACGTAGCTTTTTGGTTAAAAAAGCCTGAATACTGTTAAAATGGGACGATGAGAGCGACTGGAAATGATCATTTGGGAAGCCCTTTCCCCTCAGGGGGGAAAAAAAAACCAAACCCAGAGGAAACGCGGGGTAGCGACTCGCGAGTGAGCACCCCTGCGGGCCCCGCGGCGCGGCTCCCCCCCGCATCCCCTTAGGAGAGGGACGTGGGTGCAGCAACTTTCCCCCGAGCGCTTCCCCCAGCTGCCCGGAGCCAGAGGGCGCGGTGGCGGCCGGTGAGGGCTGCGGGAACCGCTCTCCCCACCCAGGCTGGCTGCCGGCGCAGCCCTTGCGGGCCCATCGGACCCTCCCCGCTTGGGTGCGGCACGACCGGACCGCCCGGTCCCCGCGGAGCTCTGCGCGGCGAGGCCGCCCCGGGGCCGCCCTGCCCGCCCCCGCCCGGCTCAGGTCCCGCGTGGCCGGCGACAGCCGTGGGCAGGCGGTGACTCGGGGCAGCCCGCCGGTATTAAACTTTAACCCTCTTGTCAGCGAGCCAACATGCGAAACAAGGGCTCGTCCCGTTTCGTGTTAACCTTAATTCCTCCGGGGAAGATTAACTTCGGAGCGGCGGCAGAGCTCCGGGGCGGAGGACAGCGAGTCCGTCTGCGGCTGGAGCCAGGCAGAGGTTGTGGCTGAGCAGCTGTCAGAGCCAGTGCGGAAATACTGGCTGGGGAGAGAAATGCTAGCAGCAGCCTGGCTCTTCCTCTCTCCTCTAGAGCACGGCCAGTCGTTCGCCCTGGGTAGGAACCCCGAAATTCAGAAATTATTTATTCTCTGGACACAGCTGTGGGTCAGACATCCGCACTCAGCCTCTCTGCGGGAGAGCGTGGCTGACGAACACCTTACCGGTCTTTTCTGTTTGGACATGCATCATAGAGATAGAGAGATATTTCGCAAATTTGGAGTGACCCATTATTTTATCTGTGCACCTGGGTGCAGGTGATTTTTTCCCGAGTCTAAAATGAATTGTGAGAGCCAAAATCTAGGACACTTATTTTCCCACCCCGTGGGATCGGTCTCGGCGCAGAGACTTAAGGATGCCGATGCCCGTGTGGGAGCTCAGCCCTCTGCAGACTAGGGCGAAAAATGTATGTTGAGATGCGAGTTTCTTTTGGAGCCCTTCCAACTTGTGGTTCACTTTTTTTTTCTTTTTTTTTTTTTTCTTTTTTCCCCACTTTCAGAAAGTCTTAGAAATTGCTGCAGAGCGTTAGAAAGTTGCAGCCACCCGGTCCACGCACTGATGATTTCGTTTCTGGTTATCTGCAAAATGAGCTTTAAGCCAATTTCGTGCTTCAGGCTAAAGAGAGGGATTCGTATTTCCCTCCTAGATGCGTGGCATTCCTGGAATCTCTTTGTCAGCTTGCTGTAGGATGCTGCTGTAATTTGCCTGGAAACTCTCTCCAAGATTTGTCTATAGCGGTTAAGAACGATGTAAAATTTCTGAGCCATCGGGTTGTTTTGTCTGGAAAGAAAAAAAAAAATCATCTTTCCTTGATAAGTCGGTATTAAACTCTTCAGAGCCTGGTTCCCATTTAACCCAAAGAACCACCGTAGGTAGCAAAACGCTCATTTCCTCCTAATCCCTTTCCTTCACTGCACTGAGAAATAAAATGCCTCTTTAGGAGAAGCGGTACTTTCTTCACGAATCTTACCAGTTATAGGAAAGTTCTTGCACGATTTCCTTAACTTTGGCAGGTTTGGATCTTTTATGCCATTTCCCTTACTCCTCGCCACCACCACCCCACCCCCCTTGCATGTAAAGGCTATTGCAAAATGATAGGAGGTTGCTTGAACTGTGTGCGTGGAGGTGAGCTCTGCCACCCTCCCTGCAAGCCTTCTCTTGGCGTTAAGCCTGGAAAGAAAAGCTCCCCGCGTCCCCTGGAAGCACGGCCCCCCTCTGCGGAGGCGTGCGGGGACGGCCGGGCTGACCGGGACCGCTGCGGCCGGGCGCTGTCGGCGGGGACACAGCGGCTGCTCCGCGGCCGCCCCGAGCCGCCCCGGAAAGGCTCCCCGCACCCTCCCCGCTCTGGCGGAGGGAGCTGGCGCGAAGATGTTTATCCTGAGATGGAAAATGGGTTGTTGAAAAACAAGCCATGTGCAAATAGTTTAATTTTCCGTTTTGATGCTTATCTTTGTCTCCCGAATTTCATCGGAGAGGGTTTAATTGGCGTGTGGGTAATAGTTCCTAAATAATCCCTTATTAGATGACTTCAGACGAGTTGTGAACCAATAACGTCTTAGTCCCAAAAGTGAAAGTAGAATTTGAAGGCGCAGGTCAGTTTTTGTCAAAGGGCTCATTTGAGCATCTTTTAGTTTGCTGAAAAAGCTAATTAAAGAATGTTTGAAGGTTAAAGTCATTATTCCGTGCTGTTGTCGTGCTACAAGTGAGCCGAGTTTTGTGAAAACACAAAGGGCAGAAGTCACAGAGGTGGATTACTGTCAGACCAGGCTACAGAGGCGCAGAGAACTGTGGCATTAATTCCTATAGAAAGGTAGACAAACACAGTCACTGACTAACAACTTTCCCGCAGAGCCCTATTGTCTAAGCACTTTCTTTTGCTTTGGGGCTCTCTTCGAGTTGCTACAGTCGTAACCAGATCCAAAACTAGGTAACGGGGAGACTTTCGGGCGCAGAATTCTTGACCTGTGAAACAATTTCCAGGACAAAACCAGCTGTGAGGTCTTGGCGTTTCCCTCTAATATTTATTTCCCCCCTCAGCGGTGTTAATTTATTCATTACTGAGCAGAAAGTTAGCAATGCACAAGAACTCGGCTAGAGTCCGGAGCACCCGAGGTACTGGCTAACTCCCAGTTGCTGCTGCCCGGTGCGCTCCGCAGGCTGCGGCTCCGGCGCTGCGAAGGGGACAGATCGGGAGCTTCCTTTGCGGGGACGAGTCTGGAGGGACTGAGGAACTTTGCGGCCGGCGGCCCCGCGTCCCAACCGCGCTGTGCGGGAGCTGCGCGCCGTGGAGGGTGCTGGAGCGCACGGACGCGCCGCGTGTCTGCACGCCGGAAAAAATCCCGTGGGCTAATCCCGGTGGCCGTTAGCACCAGTTCGCGCCTTTGTGTGTCGGTGTGCGTGGACAGCAGATTGCAAAACAACGCACACAAAGATAGGCGCATACCCTGTAACACTGTACAGCCGGGGCTCCTCAGCCTCGCCTCTCCATCGCCCGCTGCCTTCGCCTCTGAGCCGGTTTGCCCCGCTCGCTCTTGAAGTCTAGATTTTTTAGGTCTGGCTACGACTACAGATCTCCCCAAATTCAAAGAAACAGATGTTTGGGCTGATTAGGGATGGGGCGCGGGGGGAGGAGGGATCCCTGCAGCTGCAACTCAAAGAAATATATTGATAAAATATTTCAGTGGTAATAAATACACAGAGATCAGCTCGACCTTGCGAGGTCTTTATTTTAATTTCCCCCCTCCCCATATACAAAAATCTTTATCAAACCTCTATTCTATGGCTTCAATAAACAGAACCCATTACCTCACGGCAGCTTTTGTTGGCCTGTATACAAGCGAGAACAAAATGGTTATTCAGGAGAACGCTTTCGATTTTTATTGTGTGTAGTATGCACAAAGAGCAGTGTTATTGTATTAAAAAGAACCATCTGTAGCAGAAACAATGGCATCAAATTATCTTTGAATACCCACTGCAAAAATATAAAGCTTTTTTATTATTCTTCTGCTGTACGGTGGGGGACAGAGAAGTGACTTTTTTGTTGTTGTGGGTGCATTCTTATAACACACACACAGAAAATCAGCCATTTGGATTTTTTAAGCCATAAACGATTTTTTCCCCTCTTGTTCCAGGGACTGCAGTTAAAAGCTAGGGCTAGGACTTGGAGGATGTGTAGGCAAACGGAAGGAGAGCCGGGGGAAGAAAAACCGAAATGGATTCATTCTCTGTCCTGGATGGAGGAGGAGAGGAGAAGAGAAGGGGACGTGCGAGCTTCCTTCAACTGCCTCTGTCCGGTGAAAAGTGCTCAGACCCCCGGGGCTGAGCGGGGCTCAGGAGTGCGCGCGGACTTTCGCTTTAAGCTGCCAATCAAAGCGCTAACTAGCCACCACCCTGCTCTGGCACCGACATGTAAGTAGCTGCAGCACAACTTTGACATTCACAGGTTTTTTTTTTCCCCCTCCTCCCCCGTGACCTTTAAAACGATCTGGAAACGTAGCTCCCACCTACGACCCGCCGTTCCCAGCTCCACAGCGTTAACCCCGGGGACTCGTGTGCGGGTTTGGGCTCGGCTGAAATTGCGCGGTAGTTGATCGCGACCGTACCGCTGGGCAGAAGCGCTCCCCTTCCACAGGCTGCCTCTGCCCCGCCTGCCTGCCCCTCTGCCCCGGAGCACACGGCCCGGGGGGTAACCGCTGGGCTGGAGCCGGAGCCGGGACAGTCCCCTCGCCCCCTCGGGGGGTTTCGGACGGGGCCGCTATTTTCCGTTCCCCCCTTGGGGTGAGCC
>VXBL01006287.1:19577-31323 GCA_013400195.1 Aramus guarauna | reverse complement strand
TTTTTTTTTTTTTTGGCAAGCTGGCATTACTCATCAGTCTCATGGTAGTTTTGTTTGAAAAATGCTTGTGTTAGAAAAAGTGGATTTATCAGCTCAGCACTGTATGGTGCTAGCATGCAGCACAACAAAAGACAAGTGCTCATTTCAGTAACGCTTGCAGCATTTCATGGGGCCCCCAAATAGGCTGAACAAGGCTTCTCTGGCAACTAACCCCAAGTACAGTGGGAAACTGTTAAAGTGGCAGTGTCACTGCCTGGAAAAGGGATTCGGTTTTCTTCCATTGTTTATTGCTGCCTTTTTTNTAATAAAGAGTATGAACCGCATTAAGAATTTCACAGAATATTGGAGAAAAAAGAGGCCTAACTGAAAATGTTGTGCTCTTAGAAATGTTTTCTTTTTCTCATGGTTTCTTGGAGTGTAGACCAAACTGTCAGTCTGTCCTTCCCAAAGTGAGTCTGTTTTATGGGGAAAAATAAGATACTTGCAGCTTTTTCAAGTAATACTACAAACTCAGTTGTGCTGCAGCCTTTCAGGGAGAACACATTCACTGTTTAAATCAGTTTATTTTCAGAATGATTTGCTGCACTTACACTTTCTTTTGTATCTGCTCTTCCAGAATGCAAATACAATCTGGAGAGTTTTCTGTATTTAATTGAATGTGTCAGGTGGTTAAAATCATGTTTTAAAATCAGTATTACATACTGCAAATGTGTCAATCCCTTTGTTCACCTATATTTGAAACAAATGTATTTTACAGTATTTATTTATCTCTTCTCTCTGTTTACACTCCCTACAGATGGTGAGGATAAACCAGTGAGTTTCATTTTTGCTGAAAAATTGTCTTTTACATTTTCAGGTTCTCACATACTGGCAAGAGGCTACAGCCCCCATGTGATAAAGATCAGAGGGAAATATTTATTTGAAGAAATCTTTGTCATTAGCTATATTGTAAGTTTTGTAAAAGGTTCAATTTTATAAAATGAAAATTCTGGCCTAATTGTTACTCTGAAAGTCTTTCTGGTCTCTGTAGCTGCATAGTGAACCTACACCCACCTCTAGTCAGGTATCCAACAGAAGTCAGAGAAGGGTAAAACACATCTTCAGAGATCTAAAATCAGTTATATCTGTTTTTAACTTTTATTTGCTAAAATGTGATTGTTTACCATAACTTGCATGCAGACAAATGTGTGTAAGCGCGCACAATTTCAAGGCTACCCAACAGGCAAATGAATTTCCCCCATGGGGCCACACACATGCACAAACGTATTTCCATGCATTTATCTCCCACAAGTAGGTGAGCTCCAGCCGCCGCCATGGCCGGAATGGGCACACGCAGCTCCCATCTCATCCACCGGTTCACCACGGAGAGAGGTGGCTATGGTAAACTCTCTGCTCTCTCAAGGACAGAGATTTGCTGTTATTTGCTGCTGGAAAGTCTGTAACACCTCAGAGACGTAGATACCAGCGACAGAAATGTGCTGTGGTATCACGTTGTGACTGCACGTACAAGGTGCAGCCCCTTTAGCCTCCACATCCCCGCCCGCAGTGTCCTGCAGCACCCCGTGGGCACACACGGACCAGCCACCTCGGGATACCAAGAGCTCGCTGTGCTTTGCCTGTTGGCTTTCAAACGCGTCTGAAGACAGTGCTGTGGTAGCCAGTAAGACGTTTGCATTTTAGCTCGGTACCCAGAAAACTGGGTAGTTTCTAGAGTGTTTCTGAAGTAGTGTGCACAAGTTGGAGACCCTTGGTCCTTAGCCAGACCAGGCACAGATAACATACCGAAATGGTGGTTCAGGGAAGCAGGGAAGATATTCAGGAGTTCTTTCTCCCTCATTTGAAAGCTATGGAGAGGCACCAAGAACAGGATGGGGAAGCCCTTGGGGCTGTTAGTGAATGATATTTCCTTCATGACTCACCATAGTCTGATGTTTATAGCTCATCCTCTGGCACCTGGCAGAGCACTCAGAGCCGGGTACAGCACAAGACCCCGGTATAAGAGCGTAACTAAGAAACGCAGTTGGAAAGGACAAGAAAAGGTTATATCAGTAACTGTGTAAAGGTGGGGGTGGCTGTTTTGGCATGGAGAGCAGGTACCGAAACATTTTTCCCACACCTACCGCAGCAAAATCCTGGTTGTTGACTTGAGTGACAGGGGAATGGGAGACTGGGATGTCTCAGCCCAAATT
The DNA here is from genome assembly GCA_013400195.1 of Aramus guarauna. Lineage (NCBI taxonomy): Eukaryota > Metazoa > Chordata > Aves > Gruiformes > Aramidae > Aramus > Aramus guarauna. The sequence goes on along the minus strand of VXBL01006287.1, from coordinate 29,134 downwards.
CCCTTAAGTCTTGGTTTGATGGGTGAGATCTTGAACATAGCCAGAGCCTATGCCATTAAAGGCTTTATAAAAGCAACAGTGCCAGTTTAAAGCCAACCTCCCACATTACCAGCAGCCCCAGCAGGTGTAACGTGATCCAGCAGCCCCAGCCAGTGAGTAAACAAACTGCTGCTTTCGGAAGGAGTTGCACCAGAGGAACGCTCCTAACTGGGAATTACAGTGGATATTTGCGCTAAGTGAGCTGTGCTGCTATTGAAAGACCTGGGAAAATGGACAAGCTCCTGTGACTGATAATTCTCTTTATTCCACACAGGTTTTTCCCTCTACATCCAAAACGAGGTATGGGAAAGATTGTAGCAAAAAATTTCCCTAATAAGCCTGTAAAGTTTAGTGGGATTGGGCCTGATTTGGCTGCTCGGACTTCAGTGGGGTCTGTTGCTGGGTTTCCCTAAGCCAGAGCAAACAATCCTACTGCTTCAGAATTGCTAAACCAGTCAGCGGCATTCAGTATCATCCCCAAGTAAGCTGCTTCCCTGCTCTTCTCTTGGGTTTCCAGTCCCATCTCCGCTGAGCAATATTAACTGAAGGTCTTCTTACTTGGCTACGACAGTGGTTACTTTTTCTTCTTCCAATGCCAATGCCTAAGCTTCCCTCGACAGCCTTACTGTACCCAGACCTTCTCTGGCTGTTCCCTTGGGTCCAGCTGAACAGAGTTGACTGCACCGTTGCAGATCACCTTGGTGTTACTGCCTGGCTCGCTAGCTGGGAGAAGGGCATAAAAGTAAAAAACTTGCATCTCGCCAAACAGAGTCTGGACCTTGACAAGTATTATGGGCTTGGCAGGCTCTAAGACTCACTGCAGGGTCCTTGGCGCGTGCAGACCGTGGGCACACTGTGCTGAGGTACCAGTGGTCCAGCCCTGCTCCAGCATTTCTGCTTCCCAGCCTGGGTCCCATCCTGCCCCAGAGAGCCTCTCCCCCCTCCCCATGCCCACACTTTGGTTACTCATGAGTTACGATAACATATAAGCAGCTTAGAGAATTCTTATCGGAATAAGTTGAACGCAGTGCAACATTTAACTCTTAATGACAGCCACCTCTGACTGTGAGTGACATATTATAAATTATGTTTGAACTGATTTTTTTTTCCAGAGGCAGATATTCCCTCTGCCACCCAGTCAGCCCTGTAACGTTGCACTTGTGGCCTTAATCCCACTTGGATGTGTGCCCTGCTGCCTCCACTTTCCGTCACTTGGGTACTTTAGTATTCTTGAACAAGTGAACAATCTTTGTTTCTGTACCTTATTAGGCCAAAGACCATAGCAGCTAGCGATGGCATCAGCAGGCCCTGCAGGCAGGATTCTCTGCAGACACAGCCAACCTCCAACAAACCCCTTTTTATCCTCCTGTTTCTAGGAAGAATTATGATGGTGGTGCCCTGCTGTTGATCAGTCAAATCTGTGGTAGGCCTAGAGATAAGTCCTGTAAGTGTGGTGTACTGTAAAACAGCGGCTCCCATTCATTAGTAGCTTGTGTGTAATAAACCACCCAAAGGAGGGGGGTGGGGAGGGAGAGGGACGAGCAGCTGCAGTATGCAGGAACAAACAACACAACTCATTCTTGGGAGCCAAAACTTTCTAATTTGCTGCTGGGCTGCTGGGAGAACTCAAATTCTTTCTGATAATACGCTCATGCCCTCAGCGTCTCTCCCTGTGTTTCCCGAGTCCTGCTCTCTCAAGGTCCCCGAGTCTGGGATAGTTTCACTTTGAACCCAAAACACAGAGGGTAGTCGAATGGGGAGGAGGGGAACACATTGGCCACCCAATGTTTGCAGACTCTGGCGTAAGAAAGCGGTGGACTCGGAGACACGTCGTTCTGCCGGGGAATGGCTGTTGCACGTATCTGCTTGTGCAGTGAGTAAACAAAGCATCACATGGGCTGCAAAGCAAGCACGAGACATGGAGCAAACCCATGCGTATCTGAGGCACGCAGGAGGAGCAGAGTATCTCGAATGTTGTTGCTGATTTAGAGCCTGGTGGAATATTTAGAAACGTGTATCTCCCAAGAGGCAAAAAACCCCAAACAAACTTCAAATCAATAATAGCTGAAAAATTATTTGGCTTCATTTCTACCTTTTTTTTTTTCCCCATGAGTTCCTGTAAATATTTATATGACTAGAATATTTCCCTGTTGCCCTGTATTGGAAACTGCTTATTGGCATGTGAATTTAAATGGAATCTGCTAAGTATAATGTAAGATGTTGCATGTGTTGAGACGTGAGTAGTTCCTAATAACTTGCATAGCTGCAAATACGTTGGTGCTTTAGGATCTCAGCCTTGGACCCTCCAACTGCCCGTAGAACATTTCAGACCAGGGACTGAAATTATTGTGCTCTCATAAACCAGCCCTTTGTGCTAAAGTTTGTATTGTCACAAGAAAATGAAATTATTTTCTGATAGATGCTGCTCTGGAGGACCGCTGTACTCTTGCAGGAGATGACAGTGACTGCTTTTTCACAGTGATGTGCCAGGCTGTGCCGGTGCTTGGACTGTCTCCTAACACTTGTATAGACAAGGGCTACTTAAATGGCAAATTCAGGCTCGGGCCAAACTGCAAGTATTATTTATGTAGGCAAGACAAAGTCTCAGATTTGAGGTTTTCCACTTTCCTGCAGGAGATCCATCTTTCTTTCTCCTCCCCTGACCTCCCGGGGAGCTGTGCTATGAGTTGCCAGAGTCTTAAGCTCTGAAATGAGAGGTGCTTCTGCCAGACTGCTGCTTGGCAAAGTTACCCACTGCGCTGAGGTGAAAACGTCCCAAAGAGCCCTTGTGTACATCCACAAAATGTTGTTAAATACATCTGGGCACAAAGTGGTTTTCTTATCTTCTGAAAGTTTAGGTAGCCCACCACTATGAGTTCCAATTGTGGCTTTGTGGCGTTTTTGACAAAGTCAAAGTAATTTGGCATTTTGATTTTCCTTTCCCAGACTTAGGTAGGGGAGTGGGTAGGTAGGTACCTTTATAATTGAAATTCTCCAGTCAGTGCCCATTTCCAGCACGGAGCGTGATCTCCCTGCTGCTTGCTGTTTCCAGGAGGTCCAGCTAGAGTTACAATGCGGATGACTTTATGGGAATCTCTCCGTGACTTCTCAAAGAAAATGGGAAAGGTAACACCTCTGGTAATCGCTGCGTGCCTTTACTGTGTAAGCAGATCTGTAGCAGAGAACTGTCAAGTGGAAAACTCCAACACTGGTCTTTGTGCATTTCATGTGAAATAATGTTATATATCGCACGGGAATTATCAAGAGCGGAGCACTTTCGGGACAGACCTGCTCCCCTGATAGTAGACAACGTACAGCACTTACCTACCTGTGATCATGTTGTCAGCAAAACATTTAAAGTTCTAGATGAGACCAGCAAATTGAGTGAATGTGCCCGGTAGGTATGAAATCAGGGGAGGGAGTTTTTTTCTGAGGGTTTGAGCCCCATCTCCAGCACCAGCAAAGCCCTGTAATCCTTCCCTTTGCAATTAGAGCTGCAAAATAACCCCCGGGCCAGAGCACTCACGCAAGGAGCAATTAGACAAGCTAGACAGTAGGAAAAGCTAAAAATAGTAAATAATCTGCCTCCACAAAGATACCTTGAATCATTAGAAAAGGTTGTTCTGTGAATTTCCTGGGAATCAGCTACTGCTTTTATATTTTTGTAGTGTTCTGCTAGAAGGGCTATATTCTGTTGTTTGACAGAGGTAAACACGAGTAACCTGACTCTCTTCTCACACTTGAGATGCTGAAAAAAGCTGAGTAAGTCCTGAGATGTTCACATCTAACAACTCAAATTGGGGGAAATTTATTGGTTCATAATGAAGTGAGGCAAAATATGCCTTAGTGCTCTTTTAAGAATAGTGGTCTAATAATTTGGGAGCAAAAAATGACTTATTTTGGGTTATTTAATGACTCAACCCAGTTTTCTTTAAAAAAAGGATGTATGAATCAATGATATTCAGCCATTAGTTGAATCCAAACTATTACAAAACCTCTCCTTTTAGAAAGGATATTATTTGTGAAAGGATGACAACTGCTGACTTATTTTGCAGCACTCCTGAGCTGGATGAAATGTAAAAACAAAAAGGCTCATCAGAGGAGGATATTTTTAGTCCTTTGCGGGGAACTATATATGATGCTATTTAATTAAGAATGACTCTTAAAGGATGATTTGACTGTTTCTTGCAGAGAAATTAAATTTCTGATGCAATTTTTTAAATGTAACAAGACTCAGGTCTGACGCTTGCAAGCAAAAAAAGTATGTTCAGAATTAGCTGTTTATTAATACAGGTAAAAAAAGGGGTTACAGGCTGCTGTGATTTTTTTTTTGTTGTTGGTAATTTGTGTAATGCTGTATGAAAAATGTTGTGAACAGTAAATTACATTCTGTTCTGTCTTTTCTCTCTACAGGAGATAACTCAGGAGGAAAAAAAAAACGTATAAAATGAAACAGCAAACTATGTATCTGTGTGCACATACGTGTGTATATGCATGTAGTGGTGCTGACACGCTCGTTTTCAAGTGGAATTTCAGTGATGGCTGACTTAACATAAACTCTAAGTGTATGGCAGACTGTTTTTGTGCGGTGCCTGCTGCTTATTTCATGAGCTGCTCTTTCCCATCCCAAGCAAGCCTAACGCGTCGCAGCGCTGTCAGCACCCCGCCGGCCTTGTGACGGGGATGCGATATTGAAATTCCAGGAGCTCTTTTCCCACTGCCGACTCGGAGCAGAAATGACTTTGGTGGCGAAGGGGCTGCATGGGGGCCGGCCGGCCTCTCGGGGTGCTGCGCGGCAGCGGGAGGCATCGGTGGCTGGGGGGTTCCTGCAGGTGTTGAACATCCGACGGGTCTCTGGCAGCGTTGGGTCCCTGTGTGTCATGTGCGTCCGGGCGCGTGAGCGCGGTGGGTGTTTGCTCGTCCGGCTGCCGAACACGTGGTGGCCGGGGCAGGGGAGGGCGGCTCTGGGGCCGCTCTGGGTGCAGGAGTTGCTGAGATCCACCCCGTCCCTACGGCTCTGCACAGTCCCCTGCTCTGTGTGAAACTGCGCACAAAGTTTCTTCGAAACGTGAAGTTAATACACTTGCAGACTTGACAGTCTCCTTTTGAATGAAAACATTTATGTTAAGCAAAAAGCACGTTTGCCTCTCCAAATAAATGGAATTATGGTTCCAAGATCTGACTTAATCCTGAAGCTCTTACACTGTACAGTAAGTCGAAAAGAAAGGGGATTGCTCAGAGGAGCAGGGTTAGCAGGATCAGGCTCTAGTTTATGCCATCTCGCTCGTTTTCCTTCTGGTATTTAATACACCTTTTTCAGAACTCCCACTGGCTGTTTATTCCACAGCCAAAGTCACTTCCCATCCATTACCTAATGGCAAACAAAGTAATAATTCAAAATCATGAGGGATGCTACAGAGTGTCCATCCAGCTTTCCTGCTAGGAAAATGTGAGGATTGTTAAACAAACCAAAACTGCAATTCTGCCAGATGTATTTTCATCATAAAGTCATGTCCTCTTTCAATACATTTCAGGACTTTTCTCAAATGCATTGTAACTATTTCTTTTTTTTCTACATAATTCTCTTTGTGAAACTGTATTTAAAATCTGCTTTGACATTTCAAGAGATTTCAGGGAAGTAGTTTACAAAATAATGGTGACATTTGTATTTGTTGTATTTCTAAAAATGGAATTTCTGATCAGGTAACATTAAAATATTTTTGTATTAGTTTTTGTGTGTTTTCATGACATTTCTATATTTCTGGTTATAATTTTGGTACCTGATCCCATGTTACCTGGCTAATTAAGGAAAGTGGGATCAAAATTTTTGTTGTTCCTACATGTCAATCTGTTCTATAACCCCCACTGCTGGTCTCAGTACTCTCTGAACTCAATGATTTGGCTTTTCAGTTATTTTTTTATTCTGCTAAAACCCTGAGGTACCTGTATTCCGGTTGCAGATTCAGGATATCTAAAGCTGGAAGGAGCCTGGGCAATAAGAGTAGTTTGTTGAGTGGATGCATTCACATGAATCTTCATCAAGGACTAAAATGAAGACTGAATGAAATTTATTGTGGCAAAGTTTCCTTCATGGGCTGCAAAAAAAAATAAATGTACAGACAATTGGATGAAGGAAGTTTTGCAAGTTTCATTTCCAAGCCTGAACCCTCTTGTGGGGGGAAAAAAATCCTTCTGCAAGATAAGTTGTAGTTTTCCCTGTACAGAGAGGATACCTGGCCGGTACTTCGTACGGTTGTGAGCCTGTAAGGGGATTTTGTACATGGACAAAAACTGGGCCCAGCAAAAGACGTGGCCAGTGTTAGAGGTCAAGGTGCAGCTTTGTTTCTTCCTTCTGCCTACGCTGAGCTTTCGTGGGGGCCCAGCTTGATGTGACGAGGGTGTTCTGCAATCCCCTACGGCCTCACCTCCCTGGCCCCTCATCCCTCGCGGCACCTCCCCATCCCTCCCGCCGTCCGACAGAACTGACTTGGCGTGGGGACAGAGCAGCGGGGACCCGGCTGGGGCTCCCACCTGCCGCAGCCCCACGGGGATCTCGGGGACACCCTCCGGGGCCGCTTGGGCAGACCGGAGCTGGTGAAATCCCTCACTGTCCCCGAGATGGGGCAGGTAGTGGTGGCCCACACCAGCCCACGTCCCACCTGAACCATCCTCCCTGCATCTGCGGGGTGGTCTTGGGCAAACATCACTTTCTTGAAACAAGTGTAATCGGCTGTGGGGCCTGGGTTTTGTGACCCGGGCCAAACAGCCAGAAATACAGGGGATTTCCAAGCAGTGTCTCCACCCTGTTGCAGGGTCTGGCTCTCACTGCTGTAATTCTGGAGTGAAATGAACAGTCCGTGGTAAGAAAATAAAGCAGTGTTTTAACCTTTTGCTACTGAAAATGATCAAAAACAACATTTAGATTTAAAAGCAGCTGTTATTTCCTGAGGGAGATGTTGCATGAAACATTTTAGCCAGTGCCAGGTTGAAACCAGCTCACTTTTTCTTTTAGATTAAAATTTAAACTAGTTTCTATTCAAAGTTTTTAAAGGGACATACACGACGTCATTTTTCAGCATGACATCTGAGTCTCACCCCCTACCAGGAAGGATACCTTAACCTCACTATTGCTGAAAAGACTAGAGAGAAAAATAGCTTGGTTTTTTTTACGTCCCTTCACATGGTCACTTGGTACTACTTGGAGTAAAGTGAGTTCATTGTAACTCCTCTGCTTTGTGTTTCACGTTTCAATTTGTGTGGGACTTTCTGTAGCTTGTGCAGACATGGACAGTGAAAAAAAAATGAAAAAGCAAGCAAAAGTCTGCCCTCAGAAAAATCACCACGTGGATTATATGGGCTACATGGACTAGATACAGATGGGGTATCTGAAAAGAAGATTGTTTTGTAGATGATTTTGGGGATCATCAGGTTATCAATATCTCCCTAAAAAAAAAATAAAATGAAAAAAAAAAAATCAAACTAAATCATCCCTATGTGCCAGTGTAACTGTACTACAAACTGGTTTTGCAGAAACTGCTTTAAACACAGCTGTGACATGGATGTGGGCAAATCTGTGAACACTTTTTTTTTTTTTTAAGTAGACATCAACAAGGAAGTTTTCATGTTTGCTTGTTTTGTGACAGGGAAACAGACCACAGTTATGCAGAACAAATATATTCTTAAAGTATTCCCTACATATCTCCCTATCTTTCTCAAGCCATTCCAACCAAAAGCTTTTGTAAGCGTGTGGGGGCAGCACTGACCTTTTAATTCTGTTTATATGATGACTAGAAAAAATAAATCCCTGGTCCAGGAGGACTTGAACTTGTCGGAGTTGCCTCAAGACATTTTAGGCAACTATACCTTGAGGTGTTTCTGCAGGCAGCCAGCCCTGCTCCAGCGCTCCCGGCTGTTCGCAGGCACCTGCGGGGTTGTCACTGGTTTGAAGGAGACGCAAGGGCACAAACACTTGTCCCAGTAGGCCTAAGAGATGGACAGTGCCGAGGTCCTGTGCCTGCAAGCACTTACACATGACTCAACAGCATCTCGGATGCAGTTTTGCTCGTGCCAGCCCTGGAGCCCAGCACCGAGGCTGGTGCTCGGGTGGTGGTTCCCGGGTTGCTCTTTGCAGCAGCTGAGGTGTTTGGTGGGTGCTCACCAGATCTGGGGCAACCTGCGGGGCTGCCCCATGCTTATGGCAGGTCCTGCCCAGCAGCGTGACTGGAGGCTGGCAGCATGGAGGTTCGCAGGCTGGCTGTTTTGGAAGCCTCCTCCTCTGCACTGGCTGCCCTCCCTGCAGCCAGCCATCTCCCTGCCATGCCATGCCGGCGAGCAGGACCCAACCGGTCAGTGATGCTGTGATCTGTGAGATGAGGGATTGCTGAGCAGTCCAGGGGTAGGCAGGAGTGGGGGCCATGTTAGTCTCTGTCCCTACGAGTTAAACAGCAGCTTTCAGCAAATATATCCTTTTTCTTCCTTTTTTTCCTTTCCTTTTTTTTTTTTTAATTCCCTTAGCCACTTGCNNNTTTTTTTTTTTTTTTTAATCCCCTCAACCACTTGCTCCTACATCACTGCGTGAAGATACGGAGGCACAATGGGGGCAAAACCGCAGCCACTACCCAGGGCTGCAATCCTGTCCGGTGCTGAGCCCCTGCATGGAGCCAGCCAGTGCCCGCTGCTGCCATCAGCGCTGGGGGAATTAAGGGCATTTCACAGCTTTCAGGCACAGGAACAAATTGTAAACTGTAGTGTTGCATCCATGTGTGAACACACACACACAGCCACACAGAGAAAGCCGCCAGCAGCTGATGCTTCACACTAATCACTCTTATAAATGCCTCTAATTAGACTTATAAATACCTCTAACTTTCCTACAGGGAACAAAATGCCCAACAGGCTTAATGTAAACTCAGGGTAAAAAAAGAGTTAAAAAGATGAGTAAAAGCTATTTTTAAACCTGGCAAGTCCTAGAGCAGCACTCTTGAAAATTCACCCCGTACTACCGCAATCCTAAATTGCAGTGCCCTGCACCCCACCGGAGCCCTTCAGGCTGCTGGAGGGGAGGCGCAGCATGGGCAGATTGGGGGTGAGCAGCCGGGGGAGGGGCTGCAGCCCTCAGCCTTTGTAGCCGGAGGGCGAAACATTGGGATCCTGCAGAGAGGGAACACAGAAACCCTCAAGGCAGAGAGAAATAGGCCTAGACAAAAGCCCGTTACATGGTTGCAAATCACCCCACTGCTGTTATTTTATTTACCGCTGTCGGCAGGAGGATTGTTTTCTCTTGCAAAATTTTAAGCTTTCTTTTTTTCTTTTTTTTTTTTTTTCCTCTTTTTTCCCTTCCTTTCCCCCCCCCTCCTTGCTTCACAACAGTGGTCACTTATACCACAGTGCCACATACAGACTGAACTCACCTCCGCTCCCAGGCAGACCCGGCCCCGCCAGGGAGGGGGTGCTGCCGGCAAAGGCCTCCCGAGCATCCGCGCCCACCGCCCTGGGTGCTGTTTTGATGAAAAAAAAAA
>VXBL01006287.1:0-13894 GCA_013400195.1 Aramus guarauna | reverse complement strand
TTTTTTTTTTTTTTTAGTGGGAAGGCTCAAGGAGTGTGGAAATCAGGATAAGTTATTTTTCCAAAACACATAAAGCCCATAAATGAGGTAGCCCCAGATTCACATCCATTTCCACAGTTCAGATAAAGTCAGAGGAACTGATCCGGGCTGTATCTGGCTGCTGATTTGGTCCTTGCCAGCTAACACAGGTGCGAAATATTGTCTGAAGGAAAACTATTTTTACTCCTGTGGGTGCTGTAGCCTGACAGAACGTGACACTTGCGTTTTGCTGTCATGTACAGAGCAGGAAAGGCTGCTCTGCCTACAGAGAGCTGAACCAAGTGAAGAACATGCATCTGGGCCTTGATGTTTTATAATCACCTCCAGACAAATGCTAATGTTTTGAGCTTTAGAGTCATAATTCAGGTTTCTGTGATTCCTTGCTTTAACTGATGCATAGTGGGGGGGAAAACCTGAAACCTGATTTCTTTCACTTTTCTTTTGAATAAACTGAGATAACACAGTGAGGACTAACACCATACTATCTGGTGAAGTGGTCCAACAGGTAGGAAGTAAAAACTTAATCAAATCAAAGCTGTGATAGTGATCAACAGCTATTCCATGCAAACTCTCCTCATTCAATGAAGTATCATGGGTAACTTCTCCATTTGAAAAATATCAGTCTGACTAATTAAATTTATTCTACAAGTAATGTTTCTGGGTTTGCTAATTAGTAAAGCACTACCATTTAAGGTTATACCAGACATCTAGAGTTGCCTCCCTATGGTATATAGGGCATCCCTATCCCTACGTTACTCGTGGGGTTTTTTTGGTAGTAAGTGCTGTGCTCTTTCCTTTGGTTTTCTTGTCTCTGATACTCCCAAGGTAATTAATATTTGCAGTCGTCTTTAACTATCAAATGGGTTTGCAATCATAAGCACATTCTTAAACCTCTTAGTACTGAAAGGAAGACCTAAATAACTTTTAAATCTGTGAGACAATGTCAAGAAATGTACTTGCTTAAATTTAATCCATCACTCTGTGCCAGCAACACATATAACTGAAAGGTCAGAGAATCATTGAGAGGGAGAAAAACAATTAATTTGGTATCAAAAAGGTAATAGGATAAGGCCTCGCCAACCCTCTCCTATTGTTCTGCTGCATTAACTTCAGCAGGTCAGATGCCACTGGTCATTGACCTCAGGCTAAACAGGGTCAGCCCAGGCTGATTACAAAAGAGATGTGTTTGCACTTACCCAAGTGTGTCTTAAAAAAACCGAGCCCACATCTGTGTTGTTCCTGGGGAGCAACACACAAAGAGTAAACATTTTTCAATGCAAATATCACTTACAGAATCTTCTGCATGAAGACCAGTATCTCCCATCATGGCATGGTCCCTATGTGAGGGTCCTTCCTGCCACCATGACATGTTGTAACCCCAGACCTGCCAGTAGCTGCATGTCAAAGAACTGGTGATGCACTGGGAAAATCTGCCATGAAAGGAACTGGTGGAAAAGAGTTATATATTTTTTTTCCTCAACTCTGCTGCCACACGTTGTTTCAGGAGGAGGCCTGTTCCAAGAGGAGCTGCTGATGTTATTAAAACAGAAGATGCCAATGGGTTAGATAATTCCCTCTTGTGGAGGGAAAAAGGTTCCAAAATTTCTATCCCTACAATTCTGTTTTTATGCAAATCTTCAGTAAAGGTCATCCCAGTGTAGTGGGCGAGATCTTGGCCTCACCAGATCTTTTAAATTCACCTGTCTAAACCCTTGGGATCTGCTCTGTACTCCTGCTGGGGTCAGTGGTGCTCCCTTCCTGGGGACAATTCATCCCACTGGTTTTAGGTCTTTAGCTGGAAGGAATAACCTTCTGTTCATGCTGGATTTGCTTCATCAATGCTGTGTTGACCCACAAGTTGATTTTTCTAGCACAGCTCTATGCAGTTAAGACCCAGGTGAGGATTCTGTCTGTCTTACCTTTCAACATTCTGATGCTTTTGGTTGACTTCAGCCAAAGCTTTACCAACTGGTAAAGCTTTACCAACTGGTAAAGCTTTACCAACTGGTAAAGAGCTACAAGTTTCTACAGGATTTGTGTCAGCAGACTACAAGCAGGGTAGAGAGGCTCTGGAAGTCTACTAATCAGAGATGGTGAAAACCCTGTAATGTCAGCTCACTTTTAATAGTAAAGAAATGGTGGTGGTGGGGAACTGTGTGGCTCAGCCACAGAAGTGGTTATAGATGAGACAATTGAAAATAACATGCAAATTGTGGGAAACCTGGCTTCTGTGGCTCTTTAGTTTTCCAAAGAGAACTTAGACCCTAACTGGATACAAGAGTCTTATTTCCATACCATATGCCAGAGTGCCCCATCCAAGCCATCCAGCTTGCAGCTCTGGAGTTCAGACAATTTTAATAATTACAAAGCTGTAAATATTCCAGTTGACAGATGTGGACTGGAGTATCACTGTGTTGTAAAAACATTTGAGAGACTAACTCCAGGCTAATCGAAAAAAATCCTCCTACTTTCATATGCCATCTACCTGCTTAAATTTTAATAGGATTTCTCCCCTAAAGATATTCATTTAGTCTATGGATGAGACCTTTTGGAACCAGTTAAATTCATATTACTTATTGCTGGGCTTGATTCTGCAAAATGCTGGGCATTCCCCACCTCTGCTAGGGAACAGGAGTTACAGGTTTCATTTTAAGCACTGGAGTTTAAGGCGGATAGGGAGGACTCCTAATTGTGCAACTGTTTTTCTAGGAAAGGAACAAGTAAAACCAGTCACGATAATTGCTGGTAAATATATACTGCATAGTAGAGATTGCGTGGGGGGAGCAATGATAATCCATTGCAGTAGGAACCATTTGCGTCTTTAAAAATATCTAACAGCAACGCTGCTCCCTGGCTCTGGATCATGCTGATTAAAAGCATTAATTGCGAAGATATCTAGTGTGTTCCTGAGTGTTGCTAGGCTTTGCTTTGTTGATCAACAGCCCTCTGCGCGGCTTCCAGATTTGAAGTCTTCTCTCATGCAGCGCTTCCATGTTTGAACATTCCCTGGTCATGAAGATGATGCCGTACCTGTCTGGATGGCTGTGCCAGCAGGGGATGGCCTGCTGTGCTGAAGGCACCCAGATGCAGGCGTTTCTTCTTCAGGAAAGAGCAAAACACATGCATGCGCTCCGCTCAGATGGCTCAGAAAACAAGGCCAAGGGTGGGAAATTAAAGTGCCGAATGAAGAATAAGTTAGATAAGTGAAAAAGTAAGGAGGATTTTGCCAAGCTGAGACTGTCCTGTGGTGTCTGTCACTTAGAAACCCAATTGCACGGTCAACTGCAATAGCATGAAAGCCCATCAGCCCAGTAATCTCCAGCTTGTAATTGATTCTGTTTCTACAAATGTTAGCTAAAGCAAAAATCTGCATTAAGGTAAGTGCTAAACATCCATCAGCCTGACTGATTAGTCAAAGTAGGAATTGCTGAAGAAATGCATGCTGTTTGCCATCAGATTAAGTGAAGTTTTGCTTCCACAGTCAGGACGCTAATAATTTGCGTGTGATGGGATCAGTTCAGTTTTCAGCTCTGCTTGCTGTACAAATCTCAGTGTTTGAGGGCACATCTCTTCAGATCATGAGGTAGATTGGCAAAATAAAAATATTTCCTGATTAAATAGATATCAAAGAAGTTGGAAAAAAAAAAGGCTTGCCTTGCAAAGATTGAACAACTGAACTATAAAATAAACAGGCCAGACTCTTAATATTAAGACCAAACTGGATTTATCAGTGGATTGTCTAAATCTTCATTGATATTGCTTCTTTTGTCTTATTTCTGGTTTTTTTCTTTGCCATTTTCATTAAAGCATGATCAGCTGATATGAGTTTCCATTAACTTGTTAATGTAGCTATGCTTTTGTGAACTGGGCAACTATATTCCATACCTAAGAATGCATCAGGGTATATATGTTTTTATAATAAATATATTGACTTAGTGGGGAGATAATACTGACTTTGACAAAGTATTTTTTTTTTAACATTCTGTAATGATTGTGTGTCCATATTAAAATTATTCCTGGTCCAACCAAAATCCGTCATTTGCTGATGCTGAGCAATTATGTGGCAGATGGTATTACTTTCCTTTCTAGCTTATGTAACTTGACAAGACATCATGAATTACAAGTTTTATAATATCCTACTCATACTTTAATTGAACATTCTAGTATTTAAACTTAAAAAATTTACTTATAAAAATGTTCTCTAGTAATCATGGAACTCTTAACCTTAGTTAAAATGAATGCAAAAGGATTATGAAGAGGCTAAAACTTGGTTTTCTTTGTATTCAAGCAAGTACTTGTGAATAGCTTTTTCTCTATTTGCTTATCTCCAAGGTAAGCATCTTGCATGCACCTCACCAAGAAATCTAGCGAGTATAGAGCAGCTCTGCAGTTCAACAGCAGCCCTTCCCTTGGCAAAGAGCTATGGGATTTTTAATGAGCGCTGGTGGTCAGGACTCTGCTTTTGCCACCGCCAGTGATCACCTCTGGCCATGTGTGTTGGGCTAGCAGGTTTGATGTCAACAGAGCACGCTTACCTGAATTGGCATTTTGATGTTCCTTCCTCAAAATACCCAATACTTAATCACCTTAGCAAGCCCTCTTATTCCCAAGTTCTTGCAAAATTACTGATGATAAACCTCTTGACCGTGTGATCTCTGGTTACGTTATTTATCAGCAGGATGGGGCAATTGCCCTGGCTGTGATGCCATAGGGCAGGTGACACCAGACACCCTGCAAGCCAAGCCACAGTGGTGCTGAGATCCTAATAATGTTTGAAGATATTTATCAATTAGCCAGATATTGCCCTGGAAGCATCTTGGCTCCGCAAGCTCAACCCAGGAAAGAGATGAAGCAAACCGAGCTGCCCCACAAGCAGAAGGAAGCTTCTCATACAGATCTGTCCATCCTGGTGGGACTCCTGTGGGGCTCTGAGCTCTGCTGAAGTGTTTTCTGCAGGCAGGGTGAGCGGCAAGGTTTCTCTCCTGTGCGGGTGCTGTGGTTCATGTTCATGCTGCATCCTTTCTATCTGCTGGGGCATTCCTTGTACAGAGCTGGCTGTTCCAAGGAAACCTGTAAGGCGGCTGCTTCCAAAAACTGTTTTCAAATTTAGGTGAACCTGCTCCTCAGGCTCAAAAAGAGCAGTTGACAACAGGAGTGCTTAGACTGGGCTCCTCATGCCAGTTTGTGATATCTTACACAACTACCGGTGGTGTTACTTCTCAGACTTGCAAATAAAAATCTCTCCACAAGGTCTTTCCCTTCCCTTGCGTGCAGTTTGTAGCTTACGTGTGTGTGGCTGGGCAAGCTAAGCAGGAGCAGGGAAATCCGCTGGCAGGAGCTGTGCTTGTGGTATTTCTGTCCACAACAGAAGTGGGAAGATCTGTAGCCTCTGTGGGGTAACTTTCTTTGGTGAGACTTTCAGCTGCCTTTTCTGGCCCCAAAAAGAGTTGATGAGACTTTGTGTAAGTACCTAAACATTTAGATGCATGTGAACTAAATAAAACCACCAAACCATGTGCAGTTTATTTGAGGTTACAATAGCTTAATTTCTTAAGCATCCTTATTCAAAAATGAGCAACAATTCAGCCTTTAATACAATGTCAAGCTGCGATTCATAGTTGGTGGTAGGAGAAAGCAGTGAACTAATTGCTTGGATCTGGTCAGCAGACAGTGAAGCAGCTCCCTTGTCCATGATACCATGCCCCTTCCCTTTCTGATTATTCACCAGAAAACATCCTACAGTCCCATTCATAAAGTCCAGTAATGACACAAGAAATGTCAGGAGTATCTGCTGGAAGAGTGGGAGGCTGACAGAGCAGCACATTGTGAGCCTGCGAGAGCAGCTCTGCGTTTCCTCTGGGGTTGTTTTCAGTTCCTTTGTCAGCTGATTACATGGTCTTTTCTAATTTCTAATCTACAGAATAGGGCTATTTGCTTGTGGATTATGTGAAAGTCGCAGGCTTATGCAAAAGAAAAACAAAATAATCTGAATGTGGATTCTGTTGGCAAAAGTTAGGTGTTTTTATCTAATTTAAGTGTGTTTTTTCTAAAGAGGAGTTTAATCTAAGAGTGTGAAGGAAAAAACCCAAAACTTCTGTCAGTCTTTGAAATTTCAGCCTTAATTTACTGGTGCCCTCATGCATGTGACTTAAATTGCTTTCATTCAGCAAAATGTATTTAAGACTGCCTTAAAGTTGATTTTATGTGTTTGGCGAATAGGAATGGTGTTAAATATGTGCCAAAGTCCTTCATTGATTTGGTGCCTATATGTGTTAAATACTATGAACAAGCTTGGTACGTTTACTGTCTCCTTTATTGTCAATGGGAATAGTGCATATTTATCCTGATGCTTTTTTTATGTTTGTGGAAGTGGGCACGGAGTCTTTGCAGAAAGAAGGAACTGTGAGATCAGGATTGGGATATAAGTGAGCTGTGAGATGTCTTTATATCGGTACCCAAAGTTTTTTGGATAAATCTGGGTTTGCGGTCTCAAGCAGGGAGAGTGTCTATTGAGTCATAGTAGAATGTGTGTGAATGTGTATAGAAATGTATAAAAGGAGGAAGTGGTGAAATAAGTTGAAAAAGGTGCTAGTGAGCAGTATAGTTTCTTGTGGGTCTCAAGATCAAAAGAAGGACCTTGAGATGGAACTTGGTGGAAACAAGGGAGGTTCTTCTTGGCAAGCGTAAGAGCCGAACTAGCAAGAGGGATCTGAAATTCCAGCATGGATGGAGGAGGGAAAGGTTTGCTCAGCTGTATGTAAAACCTCCCTCAGCTCCTTGCAAGGCCTCCGTACAACTTGCAGATGTGACTAGGTGTGTGCAGATGACTGGTGTGATATGCTTACGATTTATCAATATGAACTTTGGAAGCTGGCTTAAACTCCTCTCCTTAGCACCTGCAGCAGGCCCCCTGCTATCTGCTGTGCAAAGTGGACAGATGTGTATCGAAGAGGCACGCTTTATTTTTCTTGGGTCAACATTTCACATGGAGTTGTAGCAGGACTGTTTTGTTTGTTTTTCATCAAGCCTCTTATTAGCATACTTCTGGGGGGTGGGGGAGGGGGGCACGAATAGTAATGCCAGAATAATAGGATCTGTACTGGGGGGTGTGTGGGTGTGCTGATACTACTGAGTTTGGCCTCCCGAGAAGTGGCTCTTCCGCTTGTGCAAATGCACTGTTAGGAAAAACCTACCAAGCAAAATGCAACAGTGCACGTGGTACGCCAGTGCAGAGGCAAATGGTCTCAAGGACAGAATTTGGCACCGTAACAAAAATGAACAGACCTTAGCCCCAAATGTGTCTTCTGGTCTCTTGTTTTGTTATGAAACCTCTAAAAATTAGAGAGAAAGTCTTGTTGGCTTTGATAACTATTAATGAAGTGTCTCAAGAGGCATCGTATCCCTGTGCTTGTTGGATTGATGTATTTAGAGGCATTAAAAATGTATGAAAAAGCTTGATTTGAGAAAAAGATTCTCACTTCTGGTTTAAGGTTTTCTGGTTTGAATAGGAGTTAAGTTTACAAATCAGGGTTTCTGCTTTCTATTACAAAAGCATGTACTGTTTACTTATAGCTTATTATTTATGTTGTGTGCAGATTATGCAGAATGAATTCTCTTGTTTCACTAAAAAATTAATTGGATGGTTTCCTGTTAATCTGGAAATGGAGGGTCTGCCCAAGCCGTCTAGATGCCTGTCCTACTTGTGCATTAATCCAGCACTCCAGCGAGGATGTGATCCAACATAAAGAAGCATTCACCTTGCAGAAACATCATATGAAAGATTGTACAAAACATCTTGCTCCATAACTGCACTTGGGGAAAACATTAGAAGGAATTGTTTGCTTGGGGATGCACGTGACTTCTTTCACTGAGTCAGAATAGGGCACCTGGCTTGTACAGGCACCAAAAAAAAAAAAATATCTGTGGTATATGTTCTGCTTGCACTTTATTTTAAATGCTTTCCTCAAAGTTTACTACTGTTATGTTTAATAGTAGGTTTTTGTCTCCAAGATTACGAAGTGGTTCACACTCTGTTTAGGTAGGGATTACTTTATTTATCTCTTAGCTGCCTCAAAATTTGACAACTGCATCCCACAATAATGCATGAGTATATTTTTGTTAAAAAATAATCTGCATTATGAGGATCTAGTCCATAAATCCAGACTCACCCACATTGTTTACATGAAGATATTTATTTGGGTAGGAGTTCAGACTCAAGCCTGGAGCAGAGAAGCCTATACACTTCTTGTCCCAAAAGTGAGTTCTTGAATTGTGGAGAGACTTCAGATCTTGTGACCTTTCAGGTTTGCTTCTGGCTGTGGTCCATATGTGCTGTGGCTCATATCTTGACTCTTGTACTAAACTAAATACTCAGGATGGCCCAAGTGCTCTTGTGTGCTAGAAGCTCCAGAAAGTTAAAGATTTACCTTGTTCGTCCTCAAGATGCTGGTATTGTCATGTCTTGTCACCTTTATACAAAAATATTGTGATGAGGAAGATCACCGGTTATGGCTTTGATGCTGAGTCAACTCAGTATAAAAGTAGTTTACAGATGCAAAATATCAGTGTACTTATATACAGATATTTACATTTGCCATAGTGCTCTGTTTCTTGTCTTGAGATCAAGTGACTTTTTTGTACTCTGAGCCGGTAGTCATTTTCCCAGACACTGTGCCTGTACAGCCCTCATTTTCTGTTCTGCCAGTCAGCACCATCTTCTCTCTGGCAACAACCGTGAAAGCCCGTTTTGCTCTTACAGAAGGTCTCCATCATCAGAGAGAGGAGAAGTTTGCCCTGCCTGGCAGAAGCTGCTCTGGCCCCTGCTTTCACTTGGACTTGCCCTCTAAATCCAAGGGACATCAAAGGTTTCCCCCATGTGACAGAGGCTCCCTGGCCCGTTCCAAAGCAAAACAATGGCTTCCCTATATTCTGGGATCTGTGCTCGAAACGCGCCTGTCTGCCCAGCTAATGGGGCTCAGATCGTTTCTGCTATAAAGGACTGGTTGTCTTTTGCGTAACGGCCTTTGATAGATATTCTGGGTGGGTACACCCTAACGTACAGTGTAAGGAAAGAGTACCAGTTGTAGCCATGAATGTTTTGTTTATGAGATTAAAATCACACACAGTATTTGAAGGAAAAAAAAAAAAAAATAGGAATGAGCTATATTGTGACAGTGTTGGTACAGATAATGTTTTCTAAATTGCCCAAGGGTGATGCGCAGGTGTGAGTACATAGAGTTTCTTGAGCCAACTTTAGCTAAACCAGGTGGCAAAAGCATTGAAGAACAGATTTTTTTATTTTTTTTTTTTCCTCCCCAAAAGTGGGTTGACCACCTAAATGGAGTCAGTGGTCCCAGGTGGTCTTGAAACACGTAGCTTCAAAACTTTAAGAATAAGCAGGGATGCTGCTGCAGCTTCATTGCTCTTTGCACTTGCAATGTATAGAGGAAGCTTGTTTGCAGACATCCTGCTGGCACAGCTCTCTGCCCCATTTTTAGAAATCATGCAAGTCCTATTTTTAAAAAAAGAAAACCTACTTTTGAAAATCTAATTCTGTGTCACTAGAGCCTCATAGTTTGTGCTGATGGAAAGTTCTGTTGTAAATGTATCCATCTGATCCCTGCTCAGTGTCACATATTAACTGCTATCTGAGATTCACCTCTTGAGTACAAATGTGTGATCTTCAGAAATGCGGTGATGGCTTGAAGTGGAAATGTAAAATTAATCCAAAGGCAAAGGTGTCTTTGGCTTGCTTTATTTTAATTACTTTCAGAAGTTTTGTCAGGATACTTGGAGTCTTGTAGAAAGGGAGTTTGTGTGGAATTTTGTGTGTAAAGATTAATTTTGCAGAGAAAATAAAGTTAATTTTGTATGTCTTCCATCTGAAAATGAAAATAATTTGGCTGAAACTAAATAAAGTTAAGCCTGAGGAGGGAATATGCGAGAATAAATTTGGGAGGGAAGGTTGTATCTTTTGCTGTTTGAGAAAGGGCTTTAATAATGAGAGCATCTTGTTCCACCAAAAGGAACGTTCATGGCTGAGACTTGTGCCTGAT
This sequence comes from Aramus guarauna, assembly GCA_013400195.1. Lineage (NCBI taxonomy): Eukaryota > Metazoa > Chordata > Aves > Gruiformes > Aramidae > Aramus > Aramus guarauna. The sequence goes on along the minus strand of VXBL01006287.1, from coordinate 3,800 downwards.
ATCAGGCAGGTTTGCATCAAGTTTTGATGTCTGATGTTAGATCACTAAATATCCTCTCTTGTGTTAAGCTTTTGTTGCTTTTTTTGCCTCATCTGTGCCTGAGGATTTCTATTAAACTGCAAAGTCATTGTTTCCTCTGTAGCTTGGATTTCTTCCTGTAAATAGAGATGCACTGACTGCAGAGCGCTCATGCAGCCGTGGCCGTGTAAGCTGGGAGACAATAGTTCACATCATCACGTACATTAAAAGCCAGAACATTCCTGCTTGGCCGACTGGCTTTGACAACCATTGTTCTCTTTGTGTGTGCAATATAGTATCAAAGGCAAATAAGGAAAAATTGCTTTTTATTAATAACTGTATGAATTGGAATGAAATAGTGTCCTAATACTATTTCAGTCAACCTGAAAAGAAAATCACTCCTGTCAGGATATTGACAACACACTCAACTAATGAAATACAAGATGCAAGGGTTGCGTCAAAGAACATTTCTTATCAGCTAAATACACCTCAGAGCAAGCTAGAGATACATAGCTACTTTTAGGAGCTCATTAACTTTCTGGTGGTATCCTTTAGGCTGTTACATCCTGGAAAAATATTTGTTTCCTATCATTCAACTTCTTTGTTTTCAGATCACTTTGTAATGATGGTACTTGTTTGCTGAGTCCAAGTCTACCTACAAAGGTTCATATTACTCCCACTGGATGGAGATAATTTATCTCGATCTGCCTATTTATATCTCACATGGGGAGCACTATCTGAAGTTATTCTGAGTTATTGTCCTAACTCGCAAGAGAAATGCGCGTTAGCTTTGGGGCGCACTGCCTGAGCAGATGCGGGAATGTAAATTGCCTGGGCAAAAATGCTTTCTGGAGGAAAGCAATTTTAGTACACCTTTTACTGCTTTGATTGCTGCATTTTGAATACAGTGATGGCAGCTATTCTGGAAAATTAGGTTTGAAAGACAAAATCAATGATGGTACCCCCCCTCCCTCTTTCCAAGTTAAAAATAGTATTTCTCAAACATTTCTGAGGTATTTAGTAGTGCTTCCTTGTTTCTTCTGTGGGTTTTAAATCAAATCTGTGTTAGGTGACACAGCCTTACTGCAGAGCAGCTTTGGCTTCTTTTTGTTTGCTCATCACCACTAGTCAGAAAGGAAGAATAATTTATTGATGTGGTACGGAAGTGCTTGATTGTTGCTTTAGGGAACTGGCCCTTTCTCAGCACTCGGCATAAATGCTGTGAACATCTCGATAGCCCTGCCTGGTCCAGTAAGCAACAGTAACATCTTTGTGTACTGTATGGCAAGTCACCAGTGCTTAGTTGCCTTCGTGGGCTAGTGGACACAAGAGGTAGAAAGAAGCCTTATGGGCCATTCCCATCTGAAACATGTTATCATCTATGGCCAATGTCCAAAGGGTCAATCCGAGCTGTCAATTTTAGATGCCTAATTCTAATATTCTCTCTTAAAATGTCTTATGAATAAGAAGAGGTAGAGGAAGCCAATTGTCCCCAAACAGAACAGATAAGGTCAAGGTAGCGCATGATGTGCTGCCAGAGTGTAAAACAGATACCCCTCACTCGCCACACTGCTTGATAGCAACTTTGCAGAACACTTAGTAGCTCTAGCTTGAAGTTTGGCAATTCAGTGTTCTTGTTTCAGTGTGCTTGACTGGGGTGACTGGAGATGGCATACAGGTCCTTTCAGTTTAGCCACCCAAAAATTAGGCATCCAGTTTCAGGGATGTGTTCTCCCCTGGCAGCTGGTGGTTGGGGTTGACCTCCTCTAATGGTTGCCTTGTCCCACCCTGCAGCAGCTAGGGTGAGGTGAGTCCCACTGATCCTTCCTTTCTCCAAAAAGTTTGTCTTCTCCATTACTGCCCTCTGGGCTCTGTTTGTTGCTTTGGAGGTAGAAAATGGCCAAGGGCATGCTCATGGACTAAGTGCAGGCAAAAGCCAAGCTCAAACTGAGCTGGGGTGAGAGTTTATCTAGGGAATTGGTTATTTCTTTGCTTTTGTGAGAACAGTCTTAGGCCAAAATTTTTGGCATTTGGAAAAAGAAGTTGTGATCTCAACTTTTATCATCCGCTAGTGTAAACCTCTGTAGTACTAGTGTTCCCATAACAGCTTCAGCTTCTCTAAATCGTTTCTCTTTTATCACCATCTCCTCCTTTGTCTCCATCCTTCTGCCCCTTTGCTCTGACATTAGTGCTTGTCTTTGAACCAGCTTGCCATAGGGCCAGAGCTCACCTGGCTGGAAACCAGCCCACCCCAAAAAGGTTCAGGGAGGTTTGGGTGGCAGCTTTGGGAATGTTGTGAGGTTTGAGAACAGAGTCCTTGTCTGCCTGACTTCAAACACACTAAAAAAAGCCCTGAGGGGGGTTCGTTGGGATCTGGAAAGGTTTAGTTGCCAGTACAACCACTTCTGTTGCAAGAGGCAAAAATTTGCTTGCTGCCTGCCTGGGCAAAGGAGTCCTTCAGGTGATGCCTGTCACCAGCAACCTGCACACTGTTCATCAGCCACCTTAGTCTAATGTCCTGTGTCGTTCAGTCTCTAATGTCAAAGTGAAGGCAGAACAAAATGGCCATGCTGACTTTTGCATCCCTGTTTTCTGATGTAGGAAAGTGAAGAGTCTACGCGGGTAATGCTCATTCCCCTGCTAACTAACCAGTAGGCCGTGTTGTTTATAAACATGTTTTTCTTTCCCTACTTGACTCTCTCAGGGTGTTGGAGTGGTCCCTTCTAGTCAATGCTGAGGGTAAGGAGGACGAGGGACGGAGATATAACACCTTATTTGCATTGGTCACTTATTGCCTGAGGCACGCCAGCCTGCAGGCTTCCTTAAACGCAAACTTATTTGTGGAAGTCTGGTGAAGCCTTTTGTGGACTTGTCTAGCCAAGAGGTATTTTGTCCCAAGGGGGAGGGAATGAAATGCATCTGCAAAGTCTGCAGGAACTGTTATGGAGGGCTCTGCTTTGGATCTGCCTATACCTGTCGCAGGGTAAACAAAGCGCCCTGGGAGGACTCGGGGTTAGCCGAACACCTTGGTCACACACTAAGCAAACTATCCCCCAGGTGTGCTTGCAGAACAGACACTCCATCAGCGTCCTGTCATGCACAAAATGTTTATCCAATTTGTCAAGATAATCTTTCTTCAAATAAGCTCAGGTCCTAGGCCTCAGAACAGCACAATTTCAAGCAGTATAAAGTAACTTTTTTTTTTTCCTTCTTTGCTCACCTTCCCCCCCCTCCTTTTAATCACTGTGTCAACTTTTCCTTGGCTTTAAGCAAACTGAAAGTAATTATATCATTCTCAAGTGAGTTATCTTTTGACTGAGTTAGCTGATTTGTAAGTTACTTCAAAATACTCCCAAGTTGTGGTATCCCTTTCCAAACCCACGTTCTCAGATGCTTCATGAAGCTGAGCTTGTCAATGACCCAACAATTTGTTTGTATAGGCACATATAATAGCTAACTAATGATAACTAATTTAGGGCATTTGTAAAGAAATAGAATTTAGATTTTTTTTTTTTTTTTAAAACCTTAATGGTAGCTTTACCTATAGTTTTGGATTTCCCTTAGGAATTTAAAAGCATCTGTTGTCATCTTCTGCTTGAAGCTGTCAATACATTTTAAGTCTATTCTGAAGTATGGATTAATAATAGATCAGGTGTTACTGCCTAAGACAATGCTCACTCTTATTTTTGACAGACAACAGAGTTTCTTAGTTTTATTGCATACAGAATATTACTTCTGTGATCACTCACAACTGTCAGATTGAAAGTAATTTGTGCATTTCC
>VXBL01006285.1:672651-825753 GCA_013400195.1 Aramus guarauna | reverse complement strand
GGCAAAAGCCTCGTGAGTTGGGGCAAGGACAGTTTCCTGGGGATAGCAAGGGAGAGGGAAACAATCAACAACAGTACTGATAACAAATATACACAATGAGTGATAACAGAAAACAATTTACCGATCCAAATGACCTACCTGACGCTCAGCCCACTCCGGAGCCACACCAAGCCCGTCCCTCCCCGACTAGCCCCCTTTTATGGTGAGCATGGCATCACATGGTATGGAATAGCCCCTGGCCAGCCTGGCTCACCTGGCCTGGCTCCTTGGGACATTAACTCTATCCTAGCCAGAGCCAGGACACATATAGTACAATACATTAATACTTTTTTTAAAATTATATATTTACACCTGTAATGCACTAAAGAAACATGTGATTTGTAACTTGGTAATTATGGATTAAGAATATTAGCACATCATAGTAATATACATTTTAGGCACATCTAGTTTGTAGTTTGAAAATTCTTTTCCTATGCTATTTTCACAGTGCTGCTCTACTGTTTTAACACCTTCATAAAGTAACAAAATTATAATTTATTTCCTTTTGTCAGAGATTTTCATGCCACTTTTCAAATTACAAAGATTAATGCTTTGGGAACATGCTAGTGGAGATACTATTGCAGCCTTTTGAAATACAAATGCCAAAACCCCATAAATTTATGTTTGTTTATTTAAGGACTTTGGACACTAATATCAATGGGAGTGGCATAACCTTCTTGCAGAAGTCTGTTACAGGAGCTGTATGACTTAATACAGACCAGCTTCTCGCCTTTTTTAATATTGCAATGCACGAGAATCCTAGGAACACCCACAGTACAAGGATGTTGCTGAAGAAACAAGAAGCCTTTTGAAGAAGATTTTTAGCCATCTTCTTTCCAACACAAAACCACATTAAAAGCATGTGTTTTTAGCAGGCACTGTAGTTTTGCAGTGTTACAGCTTCTTTCCAGATGAGCTTTCTTTGGTGCTAAGATCCCAGAGAAGAGATGCTCCAGCCCTGCACTACTGTATGTATGTGTCACAGGCTCACAGTATGGCTGAGCTGAACTAACTGTTGCCAGTGCAGCAAGGCAGAGCACTAGCTCATTTTTCCTTCTTCTTGCCTTGGCTTCCAGCCCTGCATCTCCCTCTGCCTAGGCTCTGGGTTGGTGTTTATCTGGCTTTGGTGTTTGTAAGCCAAGTAAGCTTGCTGCACTCTTTGTTTTGTTGTGGCTGTCTAGTTTTTAGTTATTTTTGTGGGATACAGAGGCAAGGGGGCAGCTGAAAGTGAGTGCGGACAGTGAACCAGGTGAGTTAAAGGGTAAAAGAGTGAAGTGAAATTCATGAGAAAACAAACCAAGAAGAGTTGGGCTGGGGGCTGGTGAGGTGGGGGAATTTCTCTCACTCTGGAGACCTGGCAGGCATTTATACACTGTGGCACCAAAACTTCTCTTTTCCTGTTACCTATTGCCTATTGCCACTACTGATAGCAGCCAAACAGCCAAAGGTGCAAATGCACATGTGCAATTTGTAGGTGTCTATAGTGTTTACACCTGGGATAATCAATAACATGGATTCAGAAACAATATGTTTATATTTGTTTCATAACTTTTGAACTTTTTCAGGGATCATGCAAGTTTCTTGTGGCAAATGCACTTGGACACAAAAACTTCTCCCCCAGTTAATCTAGCAAGAACCGCATGTGACAAGGTAAAGGATCCAGGGAGCAGCTTTCACTTTATTGTTTAACTCAGCTAACTGTTACTAGGTTTGACCTTTTAACATGTCCTTCAAGAATTACTCAAAGCAATCTTTGATTTTGCCTTGTTATAAAACATTGTTGCATTGTTACAAAAACAATTTTATGCAGGGAAGAATATCAGCAGATCTCTGGAAATGGAATGGTTTTGATTCTGTTTGGCAGATAGATGAATTGATAAGATACATGATACATGATATGTGATACGTGATATCCAATATGTGATATCTGATACCTGATACATGATATGATACGTGATATATGGTATATGATATCTGGCCACATATTTGATAACTGACCTGAAATGCATAGCAGAGAAATGAAACAGATACAGTTGTAGAATGATTGAGGATGTATGTCTGGTTACTAACGTGAGGATTCCCCTAGCTGACGAAACTACTGAGGTTAGACAGTTTAGTGAAAAGCAATTGCTTCATCTTGCCCTTTACTGCTTCTAAGCTGGACGCTGCTGTAATGGATGGCTATACTGGGATACTGGGAACGTCTAAGAGAGCCCTCCCTTGCTTTCCCATACAATACCTATGCTTGAATATATCTGAGCAGGTCTGCTCCTAAGTTAAATCTCCAGATATATAGAGAAACTGAGAAGAAAAGATGACTTATTAATTTTTAAATAGCTTACTTTTCATTAAAATATAGCAGAAAAATGTGTCTCTTGCACTTAAAAATGGGAATTGGATATTTTGCAAGTGGCTTTACTATGGAGTCAGGTATCAGCCATGAGTGACAGTGAATAATTGAATTCTCTTTCAGAAGTATTAGGAAGCTGATCCAACTCCCATAGTCATGTAGGGATTCTCCAAATTGGAGCATCTGTGATACTCTGATTACCTTTACAATATCTCATCCAGAATCTTAAGCAGGAAGTATTCCCTTAACTTATATTAAAAATTATTTTAAAAAAGAAAAAAGAATGCATTTTTATCTTCTGAGATCTTTTCCATTAAAACATTCAGTCACAGGCTCAGCAACAACTTAGGAGAAGAAAATAAGACTACTGAGTTCAATGCCGACCACAACTGTGTGTAGTCTGAAGCAGTATTGTTCCATGCAAAATAAAATCATGACAGCAAGGCAGCTTCCAATATTTTCACAATTAAAATTTTCTTAACTTATGGGACTGTATTAAGGGCCTGCCTGGAGCATTTTTCCCAACATGAAGAAAAAGAAATGGATGTGGTGTATTTGGGTTGTGGGAAACAGAACAGAGAAGAAAGAAAAAGTAGATAACAGAGGAAATGTATCCCATGGTCTTTGTATAAGAATTAGCTAAAGCAATGTTTAAAATATTGAAGAGTTAATTTATCTTGAAACTTCCCATTGATCTATCATGATCATAATTCAGTGAAGTAAATGTGGCCTTTTCGGGTATGAGATTTATGCATGAGTCAATAATGGCAGTAAATTATTTTTGATTATTCTCCAAATTTTACAGAAGCACCAATGCTGTATGTAAGGAAACAAAAAAATGGCACTTGTTTCCCAAGTAAACAAAATACATAATGAAACTTCACTGAAATGCTGTCTCATATCCCAAATTCATACCATATGAAAGCAAATTTTTTCAGATAATTTGCTTCTCTCTGCACTTTAAAAGGAAACTTTAAGATTAGGGCTTTCTTTTTTCTTAAATAAGGTGCTAAAGCGAAATACAATTCTTTGAATGTCTATGCAAAGCACGTGAAACTGATGAGATTCCTACCATCTTGCTGACAAGCAGCCATTACACTAAGCAGCCAGAATTAGTTTTGGCTGACTTGTGCCTCTTGAAATCCTTCTAAATTTCAACTGATCGCCTTGGCCTATGTAGTATTGAGATAAGCTGACACTATGAAAGTTGTCAGTGAAGTCTTGCTTACTAACATTCTGTGACAAGAAGCTTCAGATTATGCAATAATCTTTCAGCTACTGACAAGCAATTTAGTTTTTGAGAAATAGCTGATTAAGCAAGGGTCATAGAAACCTCAGTATTCAGATTGAAAGGGGGTTATGATTGAATTCACATGTGCTTTTCCAAAATTTGTTCAGTTTTATACCTGAATTCACTTTGTTTCACTTTCATCTGGTTAGTATTTTTCAAGTTCCATTACTCCTTCTTGGATTTGGGGGAAAAAATACATTTTGGGGTGGGTTTGAAGAAAGTTTGAACTGCTTCTGGCGTTCCTTGACTGAAAGCTCTGAGGCTCAAGAAATGTCTTTTGTCTAAGTCCTGAAAGTTTCTCACCCTGTGTAGTATTAGATTTATGTTCTTGATCTCTGTCAATTATTTTCATGGGTTATGCATGAGAAGACACTATTTGACGTAATCTGTTCCCAGAGTGGAATGTCCAAGGTATTGTTCCAACATAGTTTTGCTAGCTGGTCAGAGTCAGGGTGCATGAATTATCATGGTTGAAAGGTTCTCATCTGAGTGGAAAGGATGCAATCTCTAGAAAAAAATATGTGTGAGATGAGATGTATAATTAACTGCAGATAGCCACAGATATGGTTGTACATAACTGTCCACTCAGAGGTTAATGGTTAACTAACAATGATTATAGTCAACAAATAAAGCATACGCCTACACTGTATTTTTGTTGCATGCCACAACGTGGACCACCAAACTCAGCAAGTTGTTACTTGCCAGCTTACATCTCTAAAGCTGATCTAGGTCCATACAAGTCTCAGAAAAAACATTCACATCCTACTGGCTCAATACCTATTCCATGGTCTTGGTGCCCACACAGGGCAGACCTCTGTGACTATGCTTGCCAGCCATCTGCCTTGTGCACAATGCATGCCACTAGGTTATGCAAGAGCAATGCTCGAGACTCATCCTTTTTAGTCCTTCCCTCTGCTTCAGAGATGCTACTGCTCACTGCTGCTGTTTTGCAAGCCAGGCTATGGCAACTCGCCCAATGCTGTTGGACCGTGCCAAAAGAGACCCCAACGCATATCCAGATTTGATCATCATGCAGAAACTGGTGCTAGTGCAGCTGGAAGAATCTGCTGAGATCAGAAGGTTGGTCCTAGTCTGCGCTTTGGTTGGAGTCCACTGCGGTCTCTTCAGAGTCAGACAAGATTTTGCATCTATAAAGCTCGTATTGGGAATGCACCATTGTAGCCCAAGCTGAATATTGGGGGGGCAGAACTTGCAGACATGAAGGTTTACATCTGAAAGCCTCTATTGCTAGCTACTGCCTGCTCTTCAGCACCAATATTCAGCTTCCTTCTCAACATTTATCTCTGTGGGAAACACGGTGAACATCAGTTTGTAGACCTTTGTTACTGCTCAGATGTGCTTGTTGCTGGCCAGCCACCATTATCCACAACAGCGTGGTCATTGTGCATGTGATCATCATGAACAACTCCTACCATCATTTGGTCAGCATCGGCAGCCTCCCCAAGAACATGGAGACTTTTAGCCATTGCGAAAAATTCACAGTAGAAAAATCAGCAATATTTACATTCTTACCCATGGTGTCCTCACCCAACTGATGCATTTATAGGCTCTCTCTCCCTCACTGATCACAATGCAAGATTCATGAATACCGTGGCTTACATCAATAGCTGGAGTTGTGATGACAAGTTTTCTGAAATTTTTAAATTTTTAAGAAACAAAGAAGCTGGCACTCTCTTCCCTCTGGGGTACATCAGCATCCAATGAGCTAACCACTACTTACAGCATAGGTCTTCCTGCTACAGCAAGAGTATTTGGACAACTCACAAGCTTACGGGCAGCTTTCTCTAGAGCTAAAAGAGAGCATTTATTCTAGCACTTTATGCTGGAGAACTCTGAAAGATAAATTAGATGCTGGTAGTCCAATGACAGCAAAATTATACCTGTTTGCTGCACTTTATTGCTGCTTATCTGCCTCAGATGTCCCTTCCCAAGGGGCTGCCTGCAGCTGAATCTTAGGACAGGAGCAGGCCTAAGCAGAGTGAATGTCCTTATACCCTCCACAGTATAAGGTGGTACTGCAGAATTTAGTCACAAAATAAAACTTTACAATGTTTGGTACTTGCATAGCAATACCTTGGCCAACATGGCCAGCAAGCAATGTCAGGAATGTAATATCATATTAAATACTAGTGTACTCAGCAGAATTAAAGAAAGACAGAAACAAACCAGCCAAGTAAAATAAACAAAGGCCTATGTGTCCAATGAAGAGAAAAAGGAAAACAGAAACCCTCTTCTCTAAAGGATTTAACTAAGTATTATGTCCTACGTGGCTTCCAAACAGCTGTTCTGCACTCAGTTTGGGCTGTGGAGTGCATGCTCTGGCATTGCCTCCTCCCTAGCTTGTGTGTGGGGTTCGGAGCTTGTAGCACTGCTGTCTTCTGGACTTTTGAGGGTCTGAAGAATCTGGTGGCTGCCCCAAGAGGAAGGCTAACATGAGACCAGATTAGGAAACTGAACCTGATATGCCTTAACCTGGAGGGCCATGAAGCTCATGTGTGTCCTCCACACCGGCCTTGATCTCTTGCCTTGGCTCCTTCTCTTTGGCTTCTTTGTGAATCTTCACCATGAGTCACCACACTTACGTTTTCATCCCATCAGTGTACACACTAGCAGAGACGGACCATTTCCCTAAGAAGTTCATCTGCTTCCACAGGCCCTGATCCTTCATTCATTCCAGGTCCTTCCTCCTGTAAATCTATAAAGGGTGCTGCCTGGATGATGCCATCCCTGGCACACCAAACAGCAACTGAACAGCAGTCGGGCAGCCACTAGAAGCTACACAAAGCACTCAACCTTTTTTCTGCTGAACTGTCAATGATACAAGGACTCTGACAATCTTTGAGTGATCCAGCTTTGGATTGAGGACCTTTCCAGTGTGAGTGAATTGCAGTCCTTGCTTGTATGTCTAAAGGGAAAGATATCCCTGACTTAAGCCCCCAGTGTGATCAGGAAATGTTCGTGAAAATAGAGCTGATAAGGAGAGGTGTTGCAAATGGTACTTCCCTGTGTTTTTACTCATAAGCAGAATACAGGGAATTCCTTCCAGTTGTAATTGGTGTGGGGTTTTCTCCATTTATGCAAAGCTGTTTTCCATAATCTCAAGGTGCAGTGTCACTTTGACAGAGGGAAGCACATGGCCGGGGCAGGAGGGACACATGAATGCCTATATGGAAACGTTTTTCATTAGGAAGCTACCAATGTGACTATAAACTTCATCAATAGCTGTCACAAAACCGAGCTGGCAGTACTCTATATAGCCTAGGAAACTGCCATTAAAGACTCCTGTTCTCTTGTGTCAACATGATATATATAGAAGAGCTAGTCCTGCAGGCTACTTGAGGTATTCACGCCCTGCCCAGCAAAGGGTGCATGTCTTTTACCATTTCTGTCCTTCCTGATGTTGCAGGGACAGTGGCTGGGGAGGAGGTTAATGATTCAGCTGCTGTGATAGCCTCTCAAAGTTGAAGACATCCCAGATGGGCCAGAGTTGTCAGCCTGGACCCTCATGTAAAGATCAGGTGATAAGCCCTCTAATGTAGTGTCTTCCTTATTGCAGATATGGTATCACAACTTCTTGTGCTGTGAACATGTTTGACAAGCTACCCCAGGATACCTGCTGTGGTTCCTGACCTGCCTTTGTCTTCTTCAGTGTGAATCAGAAGCCCTTGGTGAGCCTGACATACCCCAAAAGTAGAAAGCTATTTGGCTGTCTCCTGTCAACATCATCTTCAGCCCTTTCCTCGCACAACTGAGTAACTATGTGAGGTTTTTTTTCTGGTCACCAGATCACTCTTCTGTGTCCTATAGGCATCTTCTTTCTTTCTGAGAATGAACAGTACAGAAAAGATAAGGGCCAAATTCTGAACTGACTGCTCTCTGGCATGCAGAACTTAAGTGTTTTACCATACTGTTTGGTGGTTCTCACAAGTAATGAGGGGTTTCCTGAGAACAGAATGCTCTGAGAAAATGCTGGGATTGTTTCAGAGCGGAGGAGAATAGCACTTGGCAATACAAGTTTCTTTGCTGCCAAGGAGTACTCCACTACAGAAATTTCCTCCCAGCAGTCCCACAGTAAGAGGTGGATCTAGCTCCACTGTCTCTGACCGCATCTGATGGGCAGGGGAAGAGGGAAGAAGAAAGAGTAAAACAAATTGCCAAATTGACAAGGTAGAAGTACTTTTGTGGACTGGTGTTCAGGGAACAGATGCCCTGCTTTGTTGTTTCACATATGTTGAACTTCAGGAATGTCTGTCTGTAGTGTTCATTATATATGGTTACATGGAAAATAAATTTCAGAGTATAATTTCTCTGAATCTCCAAGTGTACAAGTATAGCTTCTGTATTACAATCTCTATCATCTTAGAAAATATTTACATTTAATTGAAATATTTGAAGTATTAATCTTACTGTTGTATTTTGCAAGAGGGAAAGTTCAGCAAGTGTTTGCAGAATCATGCAACAAAATACTGGGATTCAAGTTAATATTGTCTCTCTTAGATGTTTTGGCTTTTGGTGTTCTCTTTTTCTTGGCAAGGTATCTACTTTTTGTTGGACAAGCCCTTTATTGGTATGTTTCCCAAAGGAAAGGAGCTAATTTATTTTTTTTGTATTCCAGTGATTTTTTAAATTTTCATCCTTAATTCTGTATTTGCCGAAAATATTGTTATTTTGTTCGTTTGGCTTTTGTTTCTCTTCTCAGAGTAATGCAGAAATGGACAAAAAAAAGGTGAATTAGATGAGAGAAACACAGAGACAAGAAATATTCCTGGTACATGGAATTTATAAGATCCAAAAACCTCAGAAAATACACTTTTAGGAAAAAAGCTCCAGATATCCTATGGTTAAATGTTTATTTGAAGTGAATCTTGAAAGATCCCAAAGGTTTCTCTTCAGAAGCGAACTTTTTTAGCATGACAGTAATTTTTTATTTTTTTTTAATTTAGAAGGGTAAGGGGCCCTCCATTGATTTGCCCAAGACTTAATTGAGTTGATCAAACAGTGCAGAAATCCACTTTCTGGGAAAACAAGATGTTTTTGCTAGGTTGTCACTTATTAACTCCCAAGTATATTTTTCCTGCAAAGGACAATATGTCAGTGTGACATTTTTGTGACCATTTTAATGTGACCATCAAAATGTAAGTTCTGGTAAGTGATAAGAAAAGGTAAGTGGAAGATATGATTAGCAGATGCCTAAATGAAACTACATACAGTTTTCATTTCTATTTTCTGAATCTCTTTCCATATTTGATATTGGCAAATACATTACAACAGTATGTTTTCCAGTTAAAAAAAAAAATCAGTCAAACAAAACCCTTGAGGGCTTATTTAAAGAGAAATATGTGATGTGGATTTAGTAGAGCAGAAATCCAAGGTCTGTGTAATTTAGAACCTTGTGTAATTTTCCAGTTGTTAAATCACATGTGGTTCTCCCTCACAACAGAGTGACCTTGGTTAGATTTTGATATGGCAATAACTGTAGGCATAAAACATAATAACCTCTGTGTCCCATCATTTCTATAAAATAAAATATTAATGATCTGTAGTGACTTCCACCATAAACTCATTTTTCCAGCATTCATTACATTAATAATTCATCAATCAATTCTATTTGCCATATGATCTAATACGTTACTATGTAATTGAGAAAGTAAATTACAAAGTAAATTACAGAGGAGAAGGTTGGATTTTTTCTGACCTTTGAGAAGTCCACTTGTGGGTGCCAAATTCTTTTATGCTCTTTGTTGATATATAATGAAGGGATTAGGAATTCTGTCTGTCATCTGGACAGCTTAATGCATACTCAGAAGTTGTGCAGTCAGATTCTTCTTTTCCTAAATGGCTTTTGTATTTTTAACTGAAACAAATTACAGGATTAACTGATTTCTTTCTTTTTTTTTTTTTTTTTTTTTTTTTTTTTTTTTTTTTTTTTTCTTTTCAATTTGCATTTAACAGAGTTGTTTAAGGTGCAGGAGTTTTCACATGCTTGTTCTTACTGGCAGTGGTGTATGAAGTAGCTGCTTTTCCTCCGTGTGACTTTTCTGATCTGTACAACTTGAGACATTTCTAGTTTTTAAAGAGAAAACAAGTAAAAAATAGCTATTTTTCTGATGTTTTCTGCCACCCTTTATTCTCTTGAATGTAACATCTGGCATAGAACTAAATAGTGGCAAGTCTGAGACCTCTCTTGCTAAAATTAGCCTTATTTGGCGGGTGCAAATGAGAACAGGATGAAGGCTCCTATTCAGCAGAAGGAATCATAACAAATGCATCAGAGTATTGTTGGGAAGGAATACACCAAAGCCTCTTCCAAGCTGTATTTAAAAAAAAAAAAAAGTCATATGTTAAGTAGTGCTAAGAATAGAAAATATGTTTCTGTTATTGTTGCTGGATGATACATTGTATAAGGTAGCTGCAAGTCTTCACTTTGCACAATCTCACACCCTCCTTCACTCTAAACTACTCTTTCCCTTTTAGTGTAAGATTTCTTGATTAAGAATCTAATTCTGCAATACACTGAACTCACCCAGACTCAAGGGGCTTTAAATGGGAGGTTTAAAGTGGGTCAGTGCCTTCCAGGGGGTGTGCAGCACCTTACAAGATTGAATCCTGAATAAGAGGCACTTTTTATTCTCTTGAATAAGTTTGCAATTAGTATGGTGATTCCATGAATGAAAATTTCTGAGTTGGTAGCTTGAGTATTATGATACATATGATCTTCTTGTACAGGGCAACTGTACCTTTTTACTTGCAGGTTTTACCTCATAATTCTTACAGTGAGTGCTCAGTGATTGAGCCTCATTCTTCAGTCTTCACATGTTATGAGTCAGAAGAACAATGAATTTCTCTTCATATCATTACAACGTGGGAGACAAGGGGGGGTCAGCAGTCAAAACTTTTGCTTTTGTTGTCACTCCAACACTCTTTCCTTTCCAAAAAAGAAAGAAGAAAACAAAAGAGAAATGGAATTTATTTTCATTAATTCCTAACTTGCAGCAAAACATTCCATGCCACACTTCACACAGCGCCGTTTTAGGCCCAGGACTTCAGGGATTGAGTCAGAAAGCTCCACAAGTACTCAATGCAGACTCCAAGATCCATTCAGCGCACTTAAATTACACTTGTTGCTCTGACTGATGCTCTGCAGGAGCCAAGAGAGGAAGGCTGTAGTTTTACAGTGCGAATGTCCCACGTACTGCCCCCTGTAGCTTAAAATCTCCATGAGATTGCTGAATCACACTTTCATGAAAGTATTCTGATAACAAGCTAGGCAAGACTTGGCATCAGATTCAGTGGGAAGCTACTCTTGCAAGCTGGAGTGACAGTGACAGTCTGAGCCACTTTTGGATGACCTTCACCACTTCCAGATTTCTCTGAGAGGAGCTGGCTCCCACATTGCACTGCCAGATCCACTCTCATATGAGCAACAGTCCCTGCGGACAAGAAGGCTGACGCAGCTTGCAGAGGCTAACTATTAATGTGCAGTAACACTTCTGGCTTCTATACCGGGCATGGGAAAGTCCACACTGAATAGACTGATGTGTTGGAAGTGTGCCTAGCAATACAGAAAGTCTTAAAATTTTGTTAGCTTTTCTATTTTATCCTATTTTTTAGCATTCTTGATTTTTTGGCAAATTTCTGTTTACTCTGATGGTAGATTTTTCCCACAAAACTGGAGACTTATAAAAAGTGTAATGGGTAGGAACTGTACCTGGACTGATTTTCAAAGGCAGTCACTTTTCCTCACTAACATCTGAAGGCAGTGAATGTAGTAATGGGATTTATGGGGGTGTGTGTATTTGTATGTGAGAGAGAGACAAAAGGGTAGGGCTCTGAAAGATACTTTGGTTCCCAGAAGTTCTGGTGACATTAGAGAAAGCGAAAGCCTCATCTGAACAATAAGCTGAAATGTGAGCACAACTTCTACTAGAGACCAGAGAATCTGCACACAAGAGATGTTATAAATGTTTTCAAAGCACGAAAAGCCACAAGTCCATATTCACAGAGCAGGAATTTCTTACAGAAATACAATGAGGTACTGTAAACTTAAAGGCTTACTGCACATTTACACCCAGATGGTTGGCTGCTATCCAGGTGTCACAAGAAAAGAAAGTACTGATCTAGTGATGTGAGTAAACAGCTGGTACTTGGAACGCAAGGAAATTTTGCCGAATTTTGCCACAATCCCTTTTTCTTGCAGTCTTTCTATTGGGAAATAAATCCAATCCATGTGTGCTCATTCTTATAAAAAGTATACATAAAAAATAAAAATATGAATTGTCTCTAAATCCTTGTGCTCAGGCCTAATGTTTCCCAAGCAATGTTACAAACATAGACAGTGCTCTCCGAAACTACTTTAGTAATTAAAAATGTATTCACCATTTCAGAAAGACAAAGGACTGAAGGGGACCTTCTCAGTCATTGTGTTTAGTCCCCAGCTATTGTGAACTACTCCATTATATGATCTTCTTCATAAATTCAGCTAGCTCCATTTTGAGACCTGTTACTTTATTTCCCCCCTCCACACCACTCCTACAAAAAATTAGATACTGACTCATATGTCCTAGCCAAAATCTATTTGTGGACTTCTTGTGCCAACATGTTCTTTTGCCAATCTAAACAGTCTCCCCAAAACTTACCCTTTGAAATATATGCTGCAATCATATCTCCCATCAGCCTTCAATTGGCCAGGATAAAACCTCTCTTTTGGGAGTATTTACTGTACAGTTTGCTGTACAGTATATATACGTCACAAGGTAGCTTTTGATGAAGGCAATCTTCCTGTGACAGCCGGCAGCTCTCTGCAGGCTCTTTGACTACATTTCTCTTCACAGTTTCCATATATTTAGTATGATTACCATATTGTGTCTTGTGCATCAGCATTTTAACAAATATAAAAATCAGCCAAAGAATAAGAAATTATAATGCAAACTTAGATATACATAAAGGTATAATGCAAATTGTATATACATTTTTCTGATGGTGTGCAAGTAAAGTTCACTGAGCAATTAAGAGGGCTAAAACAGTGATTTGATTACTAAGTGCAAGAAGATCCATATTGTAAACTAATTTATGTACTAAAGCAAGCAAACTTAATTTGGAAGATTAGAAAGTCAGTGTTGAGAAATCAACATATTGAGGAGGTTTTTCCAGCCAAGACTCAATACTATCTCCCCTATAGAGTGTTTATTCCTCCTGCATAAGTGGCTACAGTCATGAGTCAGCTCTGAGGGACACATTCTTCCTGAGTTCTAGAGAGGTCTTACGAATGTGAAAACGCATCATTAAAGAATGTGCATCTGTTTGTACTGCTGTAGATAGGAAATGTTCCAAATTAAGCCTTTCCCTCTGCTATTTGAATCACTGAACTCATTATCCTTAACATTAGTACAACATAAGTAACAAAACAAATCTTGTAACATTACCAGAATCACGTCCTCTACCTTTTCAGTGCTTGCAACTCTGAACTCAAATGAGCTTCTTCCACTCCCAATCACAGTTTGCATCCAGTAAAACATTTTACTCAAATAAGCTTATTTGGTTAAAACAAGCACTCCAAGTTCTCCCTGGAGTCTCAAGTCTTGTATTTAATGCAAATTGTATTAGAAACTTAGGAGTTCAGTAGAAACTTAGGAGTTCACCAGAGTTACCAGGTTTAAGCCTAGGAGAAGATACAGTTCCTCCAGTTTCTCAGAAGTCTCTCATATTGATTAATGAATTTAATCAGTATCAATTACAAACAGATTTCCCTCAACATAAAGAATGACATTAGCTCCCCTCATCCTGAAGGACAGTAGTTACACATATGGGTGATTAAAGGGGATTAAGTACAATTACTGATGCCACGAGAAAAACAAAGTCTTCCATCACTTGTTGCTCAGTTAAGCTCACCACATTTTAGGTATCAAAAGAAGAATAATAGGGTATGAATCATACTTGTTATTCAAGAAAATGAATAGCAGTGTGAAGAAAGGTGGTGCATACAAATCCATCATATGAATAATACCTAGATTTACTACCAGGTTTCCTCTGATGGGCTCAAAGAATTTTGCAGGATACATTTTCAATTATCATGTCATTTTTTACTTATGAATTGTAACTGCAGGAGTGGAACAGTTCAACCATGTTGCTGGTGACTGTTATTACATTGTTCAGAAGACGAAGTGAACAAGATGGCCAAATGCAAAATCCAGTGGCAGTTGTAGGAAGTTATCTTGGTGATATTTTCCTTTGAAGAAACAGCTCCAAAAGAGCAAATGTTATAAAATATGAAGATAAATTATGTGCAATATCCAAAACATATTGCATTCTTCCTTACCACTTAAAAATTTAGCTTCGTTTCATCATAAAGTAGCTGCAAACATGTTGTTCTTTCCATCAGGTTCAGAGTACATATATGTATAATGTATACTTATATATAAAGTATACATGTACAAACACAGATGAGCAAAGACATACACAAAGTACCTAGTCATAGAATCTGTGACATCTCTGTAGTCAATTACAAGCCCTAGTTGTAAACATTATTTTCCCTGGGGAATATTTCAGTAATTAATGAATGCTGCTGTTGTGCAGAGTTGGAGCAGTGTGCTGACATTATGGTTTCCCCAGTGGTATAACCCGAACCGAATGATTCAGACAACTTCTTTCCCACCATGCTAGGCAGAGCTGAACTTAACAATGTGTCAGTATATATTTATACTCCTTCTTTTCCAAGGGCAGAAGGGCTGTTTAAGTCTTCCACATCTGGCTGCTCTCTCCTACCCTTTTCCTGTGGCAAGTTCTTCTTTCACATCTTCGGCCACAGAGAAGGGGAAGAATAGCTGTGGGGGGGACTACACAGCAACCCAAAGGTCAGTGGAATCTTCCTGGGAAAGCTGATTAAAAGTATTGCTTTACTCTGAAAAGTGATTTTGTAAGAATTTTGGTCAGTTCTCTGAGTGACGGAGACATGCTGAATCACAGGAGCTGATTTAGGAAAGCTGGAAGTTCTGGTAAGTTGGAGCTCTTGGATACAGTGTAAAACTGCAGAACTAAAACTAATACGTCTGGTGAAAGTCCAAGTAATAGACTATTAATTAATTAAGACCAATACCATTGATGTAGAATTGCATTTGGCTTTAAAACTATCTGACTGAAATGTGTGGAGCAGCTCATGTTTCTCACAATGTCTCTACACTGCTCAACTGGCATGTAGTGCAGAAGAGCTTGACCAAACTTTAAGAGAACCAAGTTTGCATGTCAGGAAACATCTAACAGCAGTGACACAAAGCTGTATGTGAAGAGTTACCAGAATCTAGAATCAAAGACTTGTTTGTTAAAAGATAACCTGAGTATCTTTACAGAGACGTTTGTTCTCAAGTATGAACTTTTTTCCAGGAATCCCAGAAGCTCAGTGAGACAGCATATGTATCTGGTTATCTGAACTTGCTTTATAAATCACAGGAAAGATACTTTCTGCCCCTCTAAACTGAAAGTTTGGACTCTTCAAGACAGCTAAGTGTCTGAGGACATTGTTATACAGTCCATGGGCTCTTTTGATGCTGAGAAAGAAGAAAAGTTTATGGTTCAGAAGCTATTCCAAGCTTGCAGAATCGATAACAGCAATGGTACCTCACAGCATCACTTTTGCTGGGCCGTATTTAGAAAGGAGTTCCAGTTTAAGCCTTTGCATTTCACTTCTGCTGGAATACATGATTGTTCTCTTTTTGCTACTCCCCATACCAAATGCCATCAGCAGATGCTACTTTTGTGCAGAACTCTATTAACTAATGCATATAATGCATACATACATAAATAATGCATACAATTTCTGAACTCAACAAGCCCCTCTACACAGATCAGACTGCAAAACTTGAACCTATTTCATGTCTTAAAAAGCCTAAAAAAACCTAAATCAGAACCCCATCTTAATATAAGAGATTACCTCCTCCACTTCTTTCAAATTAAGGTGTCACTTTGATGCACAGCTCATGTGGACAAGTAGGAGAGATAAAAAAGAGCCAACCCTTACAATGACACAAGGCAATTTCATTCTTTAAATGTGCCAAAACTCATGCTGTCTGGTTCAACTTCAGCAAGTCACCTAATGTATTTTACTGAGGCAACTCATGTGATTCATTATGGCTAATCAAACCTTAAGTACTTAGGCAAATTCTGACCCCAGAAGAGAATATGTTGAGCCTGTGAACAGCATCTGTGTACAGGAGACTGTAAAGCAGTGGTTAATATGTAAGCAAGCTGCCGATAACTGTAATAAAAAGTGTTTTCTTTGCTGATGAGGCTGGGCAAGTTTCTTGGCATGTGTGCCTTCTACTTTTAGACGTTTCACTGACACGGCCTCAGTTGCCCAACAGCTGAGACTTGCCATAGGTTGCTAGAGGTACTTGGTTACCTCAACCTTGTTCACTGCAAAACAGATGATTGCACCTCTTGTGCCACTCCCCCTTACACTCCCCTCGGTACACCCCCTTGAAGTCTCAAATGGCAGGCTTGCTTTATGCAGCTGAAGAAAAGTACTGCCAGAACTTTTTTCCTACTGTTATGGAAAAGCAATAATTCATTTCTGACTCTGCAGAGCCAAGATTTCTAAAGAAAATAGACCCCCAAACTGTTGGAAAGAATAAAAATTGTTATCCAGTGTTCATGTAAATACACTTCACACCTTTTTTTTTTCTGCAAATGGGTAATGAATTATTTACAGATACACTACTTTTCTGTTATTTATTTAAATGCTCTTTTGCTGTTGTTCAATCTAATAAAATACAGTGGTTTTTTATTTATTAACACAGATTAAAAATACTTCTTGGCTTTTTCTTTTTTCTTTGCAAACTATTTTCACTCTGTTTGTATTTGAAAAGTTTAAAGGACAATCTGTCCTGCATAATAAAAGCTCTTATTTATCTAGTGGCTAAATGTATTCCAGGCAGCCAAAACGTGAAGCTTCTATTCTGTCAACTAGTTCTATCATGACCCGATGGGTATCAACCTGTTTGCAAGGAAGAATCTCTCAATTTTTATGGCATTTGCATTCCTCACAGAATCACTGACTATGAAAAACATTGCCATGAACTAGGTGGAGAAGGGGAAGGAGGCTAGACCTTTGCCTCCTTCCCCCAAATCACCAGCCAGCACAGCTCACAAGGACATTAAAAGCTCCACTAGATACCTTCTAGATACCTATCTGAAGGCAACACCTTCAGATAAGATTTCCCTGAAAACATTATTAATAGAATTAATGTACCTACCCCCATAGCTAAGTACCTGTAAGCAAACTTTATTTTATAAGGTGTGACACCTTTGTAGTAATATTGGGTTGGTTAGAGAAAGGTATTCTTTCCTCTTCTTTTGCCTTTTTGCCATACCGCCTCTCTGCTTTTTTGAGCCTTTTTGTATAATGTTTTAATGACCTATAAGCCTGGGCTAATATCCTATATTCTGCTATACACATCAGTTAAAATCAGTATCATGAACTGTATCTAAAAGAATGTCAGACTCCAACAACTGGATAGTTGTTTAAGTCATCAGGTTTTTCAATGTTAAATTTTATGTTATTTATCTTCAGAGCCTTGTTTTCTGAGCCTCGCTTAGATCAAGATATATGTTTTCCAGGTTTTTCTTTACAAGTGGAGATTTTCTCCCAAACTTAGACTCAAAGTGTTGAAGAAAGCATCTGAAGACTTACAATGAGATTGCAGAAGCTGGTAGCACTGATGCCTGTTAGGATGGCACAAATCTTCTACATCTCACAAGAATCTGCAGAGCAGTCTGAAATTCAGAGGAAAAGAAGTGGGTATCTCTATACATACCGTCTCCACTATATGATAGATTTCTTCTCCAGGTTCATTTCCTGTACCACCATAGTCATAGGTGACCAGCTTATTCATTCTCACTGACTGGCCATTATTTTTTTTTTTATACTTCTAGCTACTTATTTGATTTGGTGAAAGCTATTTAATAGGAGGCTGACCGACTAAGACTGAAAACTGGGAAAATAAGGCTACTTTAAGTGTTTCAATGGAAAATTACACATTTAAACTTCAAGACTTTAAGTTTACAGCTTGTGTTTATTAAATATATTAATACTTACCTATTCAATATTTCCTCCTGTCAATGCATCCCGCAGGTCAATCAATACTCAGAATAGAAGCAATTAAAAAAACCCAACCTAATGAAAAACAGAAAGGTGAAAGGAGTATGTTAGCAGGGGAAAAGACTATAATTTACAGAATGAGAACACAGTCCTACATTTCTATTGCATCACTCCAGTAGAAGATTGAAGAGCGGGGGGGGAGGGGGGGATAAAAGAGGATGAGCCATTATTTTTTTACCTTTGTTTTATACACATGATAAAAACCTCACTGCTATTATCAGCTGAAGAATGGGGTGGAGAATGGTCATTTAATATTTGTGCAGTAACAGCACGTACAATGCAGCAATAAGCAGCAAAGTAACTGGAAATTTCACAAAACTAATTTTGTATCACAGAGTTGGCGAGACTAACTTACTCTGTTGTGCCTAATTATTTTAGCATTTCTGATACATAATGTAGCATACAGAGGACCTAGGACAACTTTCATTTTCACAAAACCAGTTACTCTAAAAGTACCCTTTTTTATGCATCACACACATCATTTATTGATACGGATTTGTACATTTCGTCAAAACTGTTGTCCTGCACACATGGCAAGGGCAAGAGCAAATAACTTTCTGATTTCCAATGTTTTGGTTGAACAGGCTTCCCATTAGTAACATAATTTCTCTGAATAATTGATGTGCATTGGGAAAAAAATCTTCACTGTGCTGCTTACGTTAATGATGTAGCTATTTCTTAGTAGGCTGATGACACTCCCTACTATACCTGAAATATCCAGAAAAGGGAAGATGAGAAATTCTACTGAGAATTTAAAAGAAAAAGCAGTTCAACCACATGGGAACATAACATGAGTGTTGAAGAGAATGGTTCATGATTTATTCTTCTGCGGATAAACAGAAAATTGTTCATTCCTCTGACTTCTAAGTTCACTTAGGTTGTGCTAAGTCACTAAACAGTCACTCCCCAAATATGTTTCTGCTCTTGTTATTTTGTCAGATTGGTCCTCTGCATGACCTTACGAAGTAAGAGACTCATAGTGTAAGTGCTGAATCAGAGTTATAGATGCTTGGCTTCTTTCAGATTTGCAGTTCTAAAAGAGTTTCCCTGTGGAAGGAGAAAGGAAAAACCTAGCCAGGTTAAAGATGGAATATGGTCTACTTTTGAAAGGAGCTACACAATGTCCTAGCCTCAACAAGAACAACAAAGGTACTTCTGAGTACCTATTGAGTACATATTTCCATATGGCAGTCCAGGTAGTATCTAACAGTGTAGTCATGGCAGCAGGGATCTCATTCACCTGGTCTAATTCTTGGCTGTTTACCTGTAGTTATGGAGCTATGAAGCTCACTGCTGACTCCAAACATGCCCAGGAAGCTTTGGTAAATAAAAAAAAAATTCTTGCGCATGTTTGGAGTCAGCACTGAACTCTGTGACTCTACTGGTTTCTGATCTAGCTGTTTTAAAGCTGGACTGTGAGGATGTCTGTGAGCTGCAGTTGCACATTTGACTGTAGGATACACACACTCCCTGTGAGGGTGCAAAACCAGCAAACTGGAACAACTGCTATTTGCTTTAATTACATGATACATTAGTACATACTAAACATTTGAATCAGACCTGAAGTATTTACGAATAGCCAGTGGTAAATTGAAGGCTGACAATCTGAGTTTGAGCCCCTCCTCCAAATGGGAACCATTCCAAAAGCAGGCACTTTACCTTGGCTGCAGAGTCAGTGGGAAAGGACTTTCCACCGAAGACAAGGAGAGCTGAGGCTGTACAGGGCTACCAGACCTCCCTGAAACAAGCATGCTGGGGCTTGTAATGCTCTCCTGATTTTTATAAAAGCAGTTATGGATCTGTCAACATCTCAAAGCTACCACAGTGACTGTGAGAGCAGTGTAAAGCCATTTCAGTTGTTAACAGAGCAGTGTAATATAATCAGGGCTGAGATAATATCTGGCCATTTTTCCTGGTTTAGGTGGTGGCATTTCAAAACCCCATTTATACTGGATGTAAATATTTAAATTCACTCTTTACAGGCAGTATTGATAGAGGAAGACACACACATACACATGACTGCTTCAGGTGGCATCTTCACAGAAGAAAAAAATGTCCTTTGTTCTAATAGCAGAAATGTACATGGTTAAAAATTAATTACTTAACTGTAAGAAATATTGTTATTTGTCATGGAAAGAACTATATTTAAGACAGACAAATCCTTGCCTGAAGAGCAAATGGCATTTAGACCCAAAAAATGAAACAGAGAGGAATATACTCAATCTGCAAGTCCACTACAGGAAAAAAAAAAAAAAAAAGAAAAAAGAAAAAAAAAGAGATCTAAGGGTGCTGAAACTGAACCAGACCTTCACAGGCTTTACCTGGATCCTTGACAGAACATGCCATTAGACTCTTTGGGAAATCATACGGATGTGTAGAGGGTAGAAGCACTGTAGGGCTGGTATAAAATCTTTATAGAAATATGTTAGCTTTATTTTTGGTGAATTGCAAGCTAAGTAACTAGCTTGAACTGAGGATAGTTGGCAATGATGTATGATAACTGGTCTTTTTCAAATATTATCTGATGCAAATTTTAAGGTCTGTTCATAGCAATTTATGTAAGAGTTTACCCTATCAGTGAAATGTTAGTTATATGCGATGCACTGATAGCACAAGGGTATCATAATACACAATTTGTTGGAAAATTGTGATTTAAGCAAAAGAGGTTTAAAGATGTCACATTAAAACCCAAAGACAATGAAGCCTTTTTTTGTTTTTGTTTTTCCACAAGTCAGCTGTATTGTTAGTTCTGGTGTCCATGAAACAACTTCTGTTTTCTTAAAGATTACAATAGCAATAGATATATATGTATATGTAATGTATATATGCACATATATATGGTGACGGAGTATCACAGAAAGGAGACAAGCAGATCCACTGCCAAAATTTTTAAAGGTATTCTCAACGATTTGATGTATTCAAACTATAGTGTTGAAAGAAAAGGACTTATGTAAGTAGAATATATGCAGGGAAAAAGATGATGATTGTAAGATTTATTCTGGCTATTCTTAATGTTAGTTATTCTTAGCATTAGCTATTCTTAGCCTAAGACTATTCTTAGCCCTAAAATGAGTTTTTTAAGATATTTGGCCCAGGGGAAAGATTTGAATTATTTAGGCTGAAGGAGAGGGAGGCAGAAAAACTCTCCAACCTGTGGACAGATAGAGCTGCCAAGTCCCAGGCATCTCAAACAAATATGACAAGGCGCACAGGAAGAGGCAATTTATTAAGCCGATTGACAACACTGGAATGAAAGGAAGCTGCATAGTACATGTGACAGTCTGGTGCTGTTTACCATCCTGTGGCATTTTTGCTGCTCTCCGCCAAATTTTGCCTATGCTGTATCCCAAAAGCACCTTCCAAGGTGCTATCTGTTCGGAGAGCCTCAGTGGCTCTTTCCCCTTCATTCCTACTGCTGCAAGAAATCCCACACGGATTCCACGAGGATCCCAGGACAAGCCGCCCCACCACACACTACTGAACGCTGCCCTGGAAAATACACCCAGCATGTGGTAAAGGGCAGTTCAAAGCGACTCTGGAGTGGCCGTTCCTCCCGCCTCCTAACCCAAGGCCAGGTAAGGCAACCTCCCACACACTCACCCGTCTAAAACTGTGTGCAGAATTGTTTCTGAGGACGAATCACCACGCGGGTGCTGTTCACAAGCAGAACTTCAAATCACTCGGGGCAAAACTACTTTAGAAAACCTCGGTGACTGTAGCTAATGAGAAACGGGAGAGTCGCGGATGGGACTTTAACGGTCCCTCCTCGACCGTTAGGAGGTGCAGGGGTTCTGTAACGGCCCTGAGGCGGGGTCCAAGCGCGGGGTCGGGGCTGTCCGGCCTCCCTTCCCCGAGGGACGCGGCGGGAAACACGGCCCGACCCTTAAGGGAGGAACCCTCATCTCCCTGCTGCACCACCGCGCTGCTGACAGGGGGTCGCCGGGCTCCTGAGGGAAGGAGAGGAGAGTAAGGCGGGAAGGGAGTCGGCGGAGCGGGGTGGGGTTAGCCGGGCCCGCATGTGTGGGAAAACCAGGCATGGGGGCTTCCTGAGGTAAAGAGCGCCCCGTCTTTCGCTGCTGAAAGAGACCCGCCGCTGCAACCGCACCTCCGCGCAGCCCGACCCGCCGCCGCCGCAGGGAACCGTGCCCGGGCTCCGTAAGTGGCGCCCTTGTTCCGCCTTTCCTTTCGTCGGGACCGGGTGAGCGAGCGGTTAGGGGAAGCGCCGCTGCCGGGATCCCCTCCTGGCTCGGGCATGGGGGCGAGGGGGAACCGAGGCAGGCGGGAGGCCCCGGTGTGCGGTTGGAGGGGCTCTGACAACACCCACCTCCCGTGGCCCCCCGAAGGGGGGCTCCGAGGAGTTAGTGCCAGGCAACTTGCTCGGAGGAGGGAAGCCAAGGGCTTTTCTGCTGCCTTTTAAAGTCAGCTCTGGGGGAAATGGCGCTTTTTCCTGCTGACCCTGGTCGCTGTCCTCGCCAGCGTTTGGCTGCTGCAGCCGGGAAGGGGCTGTTGGGTGTCTGGCACCTGAAAGCTTCTGGGTGGGAGGTGTGGGACCTCATTTGCTGGTCCTTGGGTAGCATCTGCTGCTACTACTATAAAGATCTGGAGGTGAAGATGGTTGAAATTGCCCTCCCTCGGTTTCGACAAGCTCACTGAAGCACCAACTTTTTGTGGAGGTGCTATCCGTGGAGGTTTTTACCGAGTCAAAGCATACAATCGCAATACAACCTCAGTTCTTCAGTGCTTTTTGAGAAGCTGGGGATATCACACTTCAGTGGAGAGCACGAAGTGGGTGCAAGTCCCTAACCGTTGTAAAGCAAGTTTAGGAACCATAAGATTCTTCACTTCTGCCAACTTTGCATGTTTAAATATAGAAATGTGCTTGAAGTACATGTCATCCAATGTGTAATGCTACTGGCAGCTGGACAAAGCTAGTCCAATAATATAATACTTAAAATTTAACATATCTAAAGCAGCAGAACAAAATCCTTGGTTCTCACTTGAGACTTATGATACCATTTGGATGATAGAGTGTTGTGGATTGGATGCAAGTCTTGCTTCTGGTTAAACTCCATTAAAACGGCTGAACTAAATTAGTCTTGGGGGAGGGGAGGATATCACACCACTTGGTTCTGGAGCTAAGTGTAGTTTCTACTGATTGTTATGCTGGTGCTTAAATTATAATTTACCAAAATTATTTAGCAAAAATAATTTACCTGTGAAAGAGATAGAAGTTTCCTGAAGTTTGGCCCAAGCTGTGAAAGGAACTCCTTCAAGCCCACTCTCTGCTTCAAGTATATTAATACCTAACGTGTATTTATTTCAAAAGCTTTCAAACACATTTCTCTTTGTATTCTTCCTAATTAAAACCAAAACAAATACATTGGGAAACATTCAGACGTTTCAGAGATGGGGAATTTGAGACAAGGGATCACGGCATATAGAACTTGTATTTATTGAAATAAGCTGATGGTAGTTTGTTTATGCTAGAAGGACAAAATAAATTCTATGAAAAGTTCATGTAGACACTGTGCAGATTCAGTACACAGTGGATCTTGGATTAGAATTTGGATTACACAGCATGGAAAATGTTTTGAGTTCTGCTTTGTGTTACCTAATGGCATTAAAACATTGACAGTAAAAATAGGCATAAGGCCTATACAAAAACTAAACTTCTTTTGATTGACAACTATAATGTACTATCTAGTCAGACAGAAGAAGACACGGTGCCTGCCCAGCTCCTGTAGGCAGATGTCCATTGCTGCTGTTGATTCCATTTGACACTACCCCTGTCCACGCAATTCTTCTAAACCCCACTGGGCTCTGATACAAATTGGGACAGGAATGAAACAACCCTACAGAGACATAAGTAGTTGCAATGGTATCTTTTGAAAGATGCAGTGACTTTTTGTAGGAGTGACATACATTTTAGTCTTTTGCCACATGTTGTGATGAAGCTTATCCATGCATAGAGTAATCTTCTAACTGATGTTACTAAAATACAACTTTCGATTCTGCTGACTTGGATGCAGATGGGCACTTTGTGAAGTTTTAATGCAACAAAGTTTTGATCCTGAAGCTTGATATTTTGGCTAGTGTGGATATGCATAAATGGTCTGACTAAGATTTGAAAATGTACTTGATAAGAAGCATGGATATGTAGCTGCTTCTAACTTTGTACACACTTATGGATTAAATCAAAGTCAGTTTAAACTTTCTTAATAAATTAATGTATTTAGCATATTTTCAGTGTGTCTGTATACATGCATAGGGTTCTAGTTAACAAGGTACTTAAGGATGACAATGAATTTGGAGTCAATGTGTTAAGTTATTGATGCCATTTATTAGCTGCTTTATAGGGATATTTGCTATATGAATATTGGCATATTAAGTGGCAGTGAGTACAGAAAGGCAGGTAAGATAAAAGGAACATAATAATTTAAAACTTTTTAAAAACTTACTTTTTCACTTTCTATATGTTTTGACAGCAATGTATTTTGAAGGCAGAGGCTTCTATTTGTAAATCAGTGGTTGCAGATGGCTGTTAAAGTGACTAAAACCAGACAGAACTCCTGGGTAAATAGGTTAGATACAGGGATCCAGCAGCTTAGAGTTCCTCTAGGTGGAGATAATTGCAAAACCCCCCATGTATCTTAAATGAAAAGATGTGAAACTTAATTTTACAAGTGTAGGGACCAGAAACGGGACCAAGATTAACTCTGCAACTGTGGGGGAAAAAACACACATCGGCTTAAGTCAATGTGGCCTTTAGCTTGCTTGAAAATGCACCTTGCTTCTACCTTTCAGCTTGCATGAACTGCAGAGTAACTGAGAAAAGTTGTGGCATGCGTTCATTGCAAAATGAAATGTATTGAAAGGTGCTGCAAAGATTTAGTTCCTCCTTTTGTGCCTTGGCAGATTTTCGTTCATTTTGCAGTGAACTTTATGCTTAAGACAGAGGCGAATGAAGGGGAAAGACTGCAAATGATCAAAAAAGAGCTTAAGCTGAATCTCATTCCGTAAGGTATCATAGAGGTTGTAAGATGATAAAATTTCCTTAACTTTACTCACATAGCTTTAGATCATCTTCACCCATATTGGTTCTGTAGGTATTTTGACATCTATCATGATACAGGTATCATATGACACAAAAAACCACACAACAAAACATGGCATGCTTTCCTGGTTTGCTTGCTGTCCTGTGTTTAATCAGAATTCTCCCCAGCTCACAGGATGACGTAGTTCAGGGTAGAACCCTCTAGGGAATCTTTCTTTTACATAGGCAATATTTGGTAGGTCACTAACATAAAATAGAGCATGCATTGTAGGCTACCAGTCCTGTCTTTGACTTATTGTTCTTTTTTGATACTGGAACTAGTAACTTTCTGTCATTTCTTTTCCCTTCTTCCCTCAGGTGGTTCCCAGGCAGGTAGTGATTTATTAATGCCATATAGCCAAAGATGTAGAAAACAGTTAGCAATGCCATTTGTATGTATATTTGTGACCTTAAAGCAGAACTTCATGTATTCACATTAACTTTTTACATAGTAAGACATTGAAAATATTTTATATGCTGCTGAAATTATTAAAAAGTATATAAAAATACTTGGAGTCATGTTTCTGTGTCTACAAGTTTTCCTGTATCTGCAAGTGCCCACCTTCATGACACCTTTGCCATTTATCACATTGCCTTTGAGCCTGTGATCCTCGGTCTTGTTGGTTCTTCAACCTGTGCATTGTCCAGTTGGGGTAAGAATCATCCTCATTCTGCTTGTTTAGTAGCTAAACAATTTGGTATTGGCAAGTCAAGTGACAGGGCTGTTGGAAGCAAACAGTTGAGCTTTCAGAAAATGATGAATGTGTGTCCTCCTCTGCTGGGAAAAGCATTTGTGTAAGTGATCTACCACTGCAACTCAAGTGAGAGTTATAAAGATTACTAGTACAAGTGGCTTCTGGGATTCCTAAGTTTAGTCATTGCTGACAGTCATCCAAGATCCACAGCATTATCTTGCCTGATCTCAAAATTTTAACTTCTCTGAGTGGATGTACTCCCAAGAAGAAGATGATTTTGAAATGCGCTTAATGTCGTCATTGTCTTCATGAGTTCCCGCATAAGATTGCTTATGTGTGGAATGAGATTTGTGAATGTACGTAGGATACTGATGCGGAAACATATTTCATGTGCTTGATCATAGAATGAGCAGTTAGCTCAGGACGTCTTGTTCTACACAGCTGGAGAAGAAATTTACCTTGAATAAAGCATTCTGCTTGTGCAATGATTGTTGCAGACCTCTTAATGTCGAAATACAATCTACAGCAACTTTGTACATGGATATCCTTTAATTCCATCAGTCTCACTTGACCATGAACCCCCATAGAAATGAGGGTGGGCAGGTTGTGATAGTCGTCGTGATGGTGTTGGGTCTGAGTTTATTAAATGTAACTAGGGGACAGGTGCTACTGTAATAGCATACATAAAAATTCATGCTTTATTTACTGTGGCTGCCAAGATTCTGTTCTAGACTGCAAAGACTTTCAATTATGTGATGGTTGTGTATATGCATACACGCACACCCAATATTGTGTATGTTACAAAGATCTCAGTGTCAAACTAGAGTAGAGTATTAGTGTGGTTAAACTTAATGACAGAGGCTCTCACAGATAAAGTGTATCTCCATGCACATATTGTAAAGTTAACAGAATCCTGAAGGAAGACCTAGCCTTTCAAAATGTAGCCCAGGCAGCAATGAACCATTTTGAATGGTATTGAATAGCAATGAGAAGGACATCACAGCTCTTTTCTAGCTGCTCTAGTTTGGGTTATGGCTTCTAGAAACAGCACGACTTTATCTAAAACTAGTTTACATAAGAATCCAGGCCATAGGATGACTTCTCCAAAGCTTATTTTGAAAGGGTAGAATCTCTTATTAGTGTCTAAATGGCTGCATGCATCTGACAAGTAGAAGTAAATCAGCCACATAGTGAAAAAAATGGATGAAAAAATCATATATAAAGCATCACATTATTGTCATGCTTCTCCACAGACTCTGGTTCTTCCATCTCACTTTTTCAATTACCCCTTCCTACCACACCTAGTAGTTAATGTAGGTGACCCATAAAGACCTCCATGCAGTTGCTAGAGAAAGGCGATGTTTAGTGCCCTCAGTTCCCTATGACAACTTAGAAGTGCAGCAGAGTGCACACAACAGCTGCTGTTTCTGATAAGTAATCAGAATGTGCAGTCAGTGGTAGTGATTCAGTGTTATGCTGTAGTCCTCTGTATCACTAATGCAAGGTGATGGTGCCTCTTTGTGATGGTAACATTGGTTTTTAGAAGTCTTGTATGACTGTTCTAACTAAATTACCTCTTTTTTGAAAATTATTTTGTCAGATGTACTACCAGAAAGGGATGGTACTTGACTAGATTCATCCAGTTGTACTGGTTACTAGAAATCTGGTGAGCAGCAGTTTATCTGCTGTAGAAAGGTGACAAAATATAGAAATATGTCAACTGACAAAATCCAAATAAATAATTTTTTTTTTCATAGATCTTCTGCAGGGAACTTAACTAGGAATCATTGTCAGTTGAGATTGGACTGAAGGAAAAGACAAACTGTACCAAGTGGTTTTGCCAGAGTTTACTACCATCTTCTGTGTTTAATACACCACTTCATCTGTGCTTTTTGCTTTCCAGAATAAAGTGATTTTTGAGAAATGTATGGAATAAATTTGCTTTAAAGAACATTCTTCTTTACGTGACTTTTTTGGGGGAGGGACTTGGATTCAATGCGATCTGATCTTCATTTCCTTTACTGTGAAAACATTGAATGATGTGGATAACCTGTTCTATAGCTGTGTGAATTCATGCAGCTAACCTCTGGTCCTAGCCAATTTTGTTTGAGGTTACTTCTTTGTCTAGAGTTTGATTGCATGCTGTTTGACAAGATGGCAAAAGTGATTGTGTTTATTTTATTTTGTTTGTGCATTACCATGTGCATTGTGGTTATGGAATAAATAGTAATTGAAATGGAATTTGGAAGGGATTATTTATTGTCCTCTTCTCAGTTTCCTTAGATTGAGAAACATCTCCATATTAGTTAAGGAAAATGTAACATTTGGATATCATAAAGATATCTGATTACTCCCATGAGGACTTAAACTATTTCCTCTGAATTCACTGTTTATGAGTGATTTGGTGTAATATGGATTTTATTCTGCTCTTGAATGTTTTTGGACTATCATACAGTTGAGAGAAAACAATGGGATGTGACTTGCCATGAAATACTTTCAGCACTGAATTCAATGAAAAAGCTTGTGGATATATAGAATTAGCATAAATGTGTAATTCTTTTCAAGGTATACTGCTTCAGTATGGCTTTTAGAAGCAGCAGTTTAGATGACTAGGCAGTATTTTTGATCCTTCTAATGATAGTCTAACTTGTTTTAGGGTTTAAAGTTAGTAAGTATTTGAGTGCAGTCAGTAGCAGAATTTAATTGCTTTGTTCCACTGTAAGGATTTGAAGAGAGGAAGAACTTTTTAGGGTGGTATTGAAGAAGTGTGTATCATGAAACATCAGTTTTGTTGTGAGGAAACTGAAAGCCAGCAAAAATTCTTACACATTTTTGCAGTAATAGGTACATGGTGATTTATATGTTTCATTGTTATTTTTCCTCAGCAATACGTGTTTAGAAACTCTGGATGCGTTACACCTATGCACTGCTTACCAAACTCTGTTCACTCTTTTTCTTTACATAGACTCAAGGAGGGGCCCTGGGAGGTTAGCTAGAAAGAGGGGCCGTTCTGCAGGTGTAATGAGGTCTGCTCCCAAGTCTTGAGCTGGGGGCTTCCTTCAGGCCTATTTGTAGAAAGTGGCTCTTACATGTATGAATTCATTGTTCAAAAGTTACTTTTCAATAAGGCATGAGTATGCACTAGGTAAATTGCTATGCTGACAAACTTAGAGAAGAATGGCAGTTATCTAGAACTAGACAAAAAAAAAAGATCCAATATAAAATGCATTGATAAGAATTACCAAGAAGTACACAGTACTTTGTTAGAAATACTATAAAATTTGCAATTATAATATTCCATATCAGATGGAAAAGTCCAGAGAAGTTGAAAATGGTACTTCTTAAACATCATCTATGAGGAGACTTCACTATTGCATCTAATAAGCCTGTTTGGGGTTTTCACTGTTTTAAGGTGACCTATGTACCTATCCTTGCCATCCCTTGAAGTGTATTGTATCCCTCCTGTTAGTTTAATTCTGCACCCCATTCTGAATTGGCCCACATCATTATTGTAAAAAAAGATTAAAGTATCTTTTCAAGTTACTTCATAAAGTACATTAACTCCTAAGGAAGCCAAATGGGTGAGTTGCCTTGCATTGTTTCCCATTTCCCAACTTATTTTTCAGTATAGTAGAGACTGCTACACTTCATGTTTACATCAGTTCATGTGGAATAACTTGATGGTCTGTAGAGATTTGTGCTGGTGTAAACAAACAAACTATGCCTACAGCCCCATACCCTGACCATGCTGGGGCTAAAACCATCTTTGGAAATAGACTTACGGAGGTGAAGTATTTTTCCTAAGGTTCATAACTGCCTTCTCTCAGTATTTGTATTGTTCTGCTTTCTTGTCCAGAGCCAAATGGATTCTTGCCATTGTCTATTTATGTGAAAGATCTAGATACCTGACAGAAAGTAAAGTTGATGTCCTTCTTGTTTTCCAGTATCCAAATGCTTGAAAACAAATCTAGCAGATCTAGTCAGACTCTTCTTGTGGTCTAAACAACTGAGTGGGATTTCAGCACATTAATCTCATTTAGTTGCCGGTTATGTGGCAAAAGAAGAATATTATGAGGTCCTCTGTGGTAGTTTGTTTTCTGTAGCAGTGGTGGCTGAAGATGAGATGCTGCATAGGGAAGCAATGGCGATTCTCATGGTGTTTGCTCCTGAAAGTTGGAACAGGAACAAATCAATATCAATACCTTGTTTAAGACGTGGTAGAACCCAGATCACCTGAGAACTGCAGGTTTTCAGACACATTTTGCATAAATTCTTGTGCTGTGTAGAACTTGAGTTATGAGCCATATCAGGTCTGCATTGTTCTCTGGCTTGCATGAAAACTAAACATGCGATGTAAGTAAAACATTCAGTGCTGGCTTCTTTACATAGTCTCAGAACATTAGGAAGCAGAGCATACTTTGTGGTCCTTGGTTTTACTCTTACCGACTTGCTAGCAGAGATTTCCTTGACAATAAAATAAATAGGTTAGAACAATCCCACAGTGGACACTAAAATTAGTTAAAGGCATACTTCTGCAGGAATGAGTTGTTCATATATATGTTTTCCCATTTGGAAAGTGTTGCGACTTCACAATGAATGGGTTCTCCGCTTCTTTCTTTGTCAAATATATTTTATTATCTTTTTAAACTAAAAGCAATACAGTGTTAGGTGAGCTATTGCTTGTCTGTTTAGCAACAACAATAATAATTTTATTTTTGCTGAAGTGCATGACAGTCACATCAGAGCTTGAGTTCATGGATGTTTTAGGCCAAGATCATCATGAAGACTAATTTGTGGTCTTCCACTGCCCTCCCCAAACACGCATATACTCCCCAAAATCATACATTTGTATTTTAGAGCTTAGTTTTATTGTAGCTCTGGCAATTACAATATGATTTTCATATATGACTTCCCTACCAGTCTTGCTTTTTGTTCATTTCTCCACCTCTGTTTAGTTTTCTCTGCCCTCTTCTGAATGTCCAACCTCTGAAATTGTATTTTTTGTGGGAATTATATTGACTACCTATTGGTGAGACTCCTTTAGATTTTCAAGACAATGATAAGTTTTCAGGAGTTGAAAAGTAGATGTTCATATGTCATTTGGAAAAACCTTCTCCTTATTTGTCCCATGAAATGCAACTTTTATTATGGTGGTAGAGCTTGATACTGAAAAATACCATGTGGTAGCAAGTTAACATTTGCTATGAGGTGTTCTGGTAGAATGACTGTCTTACAGAAGCAAGGTATTCACTGTCTGATTTTTGCATGATGGATAGAGAAGAAACTGTCCAAGATGGAAAAATTAGCCCTGTAACATACTTTCCCTAAATGAAGGAAATCTGTTCTAATTGATGCAACATTTATTCCTTAGTGGGACACTGCTTCTGGGTATCCAGTCCAGAATTGTTTGCAGTTTCCCATGCCATGTCCAACTATTAGAACTATTTTATTAGACCATTTTAATTTATTACATGCATGTGCCTTATTCTGAGGCAACTAGTTTCAACATCAGACGCAATAACCCCATTTTGTATTTCTAATTGTCCTGGATATAAACTTCTATAAACCTTCCTGCAATTTTGTAGTACTCTGTAAAGCCTTCCATATTGTTTAATTGCCTATATACGCCACTTCACTAGTTGTCTAAGCAAATAATTTTGGATTTGTTTTAAGTATTTTTTTTCTATTTGACTGTTTTTCTGTCTTATGTGGTAACAGATGGGTTGCACTTAGTTCAATGAACCAGATGCAAAAAGAGCAGAATTTGCAGTAAAATACTGTTGATGTTGCATTTTTATCCACACACAAAAAATTAAGTCAACTTTCTGATTATGTAAAGCGAATGTTTACATTATTTCATTGATACTGATTAAAATGTATCCACCGCGCTCTGTGAAACAAGTAGCTTTCCCATTCTGGATGGGCTCATAGATATAGTTTGTGCATTTCGTACTGAAGCCATGTCAGCATAAGCAGCTCTTGTGCTCCAGGCTGCTGTCTCTTGTTCCTGCTTCAGTAACCATCTCTCTGTGTCTGCACAGCTGTTTGTGGTACTGTACAATGAACTGGATTAGGAAACTAATTCCTTTTTTTCCTTGGGATACTTTTGATTAAGGATCAGTTCCGTGTTCCAGTTTATCACATGGCCATACATATGGCTGTGCAGCCACAACTAGAGGATGGACACAGAGGAAAGGAGAGAATAGAATAAGCAATATGACCTGCATAAATTATACCACCATTGGAAGAAACTGTCAAATATGCTCCATATAGCTGTAAAACATACAGTAGTTTCTCTTATCCTCTCTGAGTTTTGTCTTTCCTTCCTTCTGGGCCTTTTTTTTTTTTTTTTAACTGGGGAAAGCATTAGTTGCAAAAACTTTGGTCATAGGAGTGCTTTATCCCTCAAACTTTTGAAGTGAGTTTGGGCATTTAGAATCATATTTTTCCTGCAACATAGGAACTCCTGTAGAGTTCAGTTCCATTGTTTCATTCCTTCTAACAGGAGCTAAATAAAAAGTAATACATATTTGATCAAGATGTCACTCACCAATTGTGTTTTTGCTGCAGCTGTCTTGTAGACTTGCTTTGTAAATGCCTTGTATGTGAAACTTTTTTTTAATGAAGTATTTTGGATAGTTCCTACTTTGCATCTGTTACATCTTTACTATAACTGTAGTTCCATTACTGCACATTTGACCTGATTCTAATCTCGGTTTGGCAGTGTAAATAGGGAATATTTCCATAGGAACCAGTGAAGTTATCAAAGTTGCAAAACATCCCTCTTATCCCCCTGTCCCCAACACTCTCTCAACTCTCATTTGCATTTATTAGTAAGCTATTATAAGCTATCAGAGTTCCTCAACATGTTCTTCTTGTGCCTTTTTATGAAAACATGTAATGGTACAGTGTATTTGTCTAAGCAACCGCCTAATGAGTACAAATAGCTCTTCCTGTGGAAGATGGTGAGTGGGATAAGTATCTTCCTTTAATCTAAATCAGGGAACAATGAAACCCAGTATTTTAGCGTGGTTGAAACCTAGCTAATAAAAGCATGGGTTTCAATGTTCCATATGGTTTCTAAGGATCTGAAAACAAATGTTGCTGATAACACACAATCAAACAGCAAGTTGGTTTAATTGCAACTGTTTGCGGATGGCAGAGAGGCAGCAGAAACACAGAATAATGTTAATGGTGCTCATAGTATTCCCTGGAGGGATAGCTGGGGATTGGAAGTGGTGGCTGGAAAGAAACCTGGAACTGTAAGCAAGGAAGCTTACTCCTTGTACTTTGACTCCTGCTACGTCCAGGGAAACAGGACTCTGGAAATGCACA
Organism: Aramus guarauna; assembly: GCA_013400195.1. NCBI lineage: Eukaryota > Metazoa > Chordata > Aves > Gruiformes > Aramidae > Aramus > Aramus guarauna. The sequence continues at coordinate 792,780 of VXBL01006285.1, read as the reverse complement.
GCAGGGCATGTGAGATACATGACATTGAATTTCTCCACTTTGCTGGAGGAGATTGCAAACCCTTGAAAACAGGTCATATGAGTCAAAAAGGAAAATCAGTAGTTGCTGGAGCATCTGCTTTCTAGGGAGACAAGCTTGCAAGTACTGTACATAGAATCTTCTTTGATGGTAAACAAACCTCTTGGAAAGCTCACCCAAAGACTGGAGGAAGACCTGAAACAGTGCCATATAGCAATTTTATTCACAGTGCTACTTCTGTGAAGTGGCATTCTTATAAACAACTAGCATGGCTGCTGCCTTGAAAGTGGAGAAATTTTGCATTTCTCTTAGAAAATTTAGCAAGCAGGATTTCAGGAACAACAACACAGAAACCTCCACAAAACTCAACTTGGGAAATAAGTCTATGAATTGGATAGGCTACAGAAATTGTCTGCCTGGATATGGAACTGGATCAGCCAGGGAACTTGTATAAGGCTGAGTATTTTACCACCAATTTCTGCTTTGGAGGCCCAGGAGGAGAAAGGTTGGATTGCTCCATCAGAAATACTGCAGACATTAGCTTTTTCTGACTGACACAGTTTTGCTGAAATTTATTTGACTTGGTTCAGTATTGCTGGTAAATTGGGTAAATTACTGGGCAGAACAGAAAGATAACTTTCTGAGCACAGACTCTGAGGTATGAGCCATTACAAGAACCATGTTTTCTTACCTGAAGAGGTGAAGCTTGATATTGTATCAGCCTTCGAGAAATGGAGAAGTAGGATACGCTTCAGATCAAGAAGAGTGAAACACTAGCGTTAAAATTCCACCCAAGGTTGCAAAATGTGAAGGAGTATATACCATGCATTCAAATTGATGTTCCAGAATATGATCCCACACCAGGTTGCATAGTGGGAGCAGCTGACTATCTTAAGCAGTGAAGAATGGAAGTCACAGAAATGTTGCTCTCATCCTGCGAGGGTTGTTTTGCTGGCCTTTGGTACTGATTTGACCATTTAGAGAGGTTCTCTTCATTCTTTGTATGTATCATGGAGGACCTGTATCAAGGAAGCACGTCTGAACCTTCAGCCACTTCTGGGATCTCACTCACTAGTTAAGATAATATGGCAGCATTGTGTTGTGCTGTAGACTATGGGAATTTAGCAATGTAGTGTTGGAGAATGTTACAAATAAAAGAGATCCTGGCTGATACAGAGCAGGATTTTTGTTTTCTGTAGTGAATGTTAAGTTGGCAAGCAAGTCAGCATCAAAAGACCAAATGATGCAAAGAACAACCAAAAGACTGTTTTTGTACAAGGATGAGTGTGTGACATCAGGCTTGTGCAGTATTACCAGTTTGCTGTTGGATGGTAGGAAGAATTTTTGAAAAGAGTTACATTTGGTGCATAATGGAAAATATTGGATCTGCATAACCTAAGAAGCTCCAAAGAAAGAAACTTGGATGTAAGAATTTAGGCAGGAAACAATCCTATTGGATTCCACTTGGGCAAACATCTGACTATTGACAAAGTAATTCTGCAGGAAGCAGCCAGCCAAGCTTGAATTGGGGGGTGAAAAAAACCAGTTTCTGGCCTGAATCAACTGAACTGTGTTTGAAAGAGGAATTTTACAAACTGTTTCCATTCTTGTTTGAAGGTATTAGTAGCAGTGGCTACACTGGAGCTTCTTGTTGTTTTAACGGTCAGGAAAATTGATTGCCCATCAGTAGGAATACTGATGATGAACCCACCATCCCATATGCTTTCCTCGTGTTTGGTTGGTTTACCTCTACTTTTCTCATACTATTGATTTTTCTCAGATTAAGCTCTTGGACAGGCCTTGATTCTGAGTTGGGTGTTGCTGCAGTGTGAATAATTGCAGAGATGTTTTTTATCTTAGCACGGCTGAAAAGTATTTTGTTTCACTAACTAGGACTCAAAGTGTATTTATGGAAATAATTTTGCCATGTGGCTACAATCTGTAGTAAATTCAAGTGCTTTTATAACAAAGCCCTTAATTTTGAAGGGATTTCAGTCTTTTTGATTATACATAACTGTTTGAATTTCTGGATCAAGGATAAAGAATTAAGTATTTTCTTTTTCTTTTTTAAATAAATAAATGCTGACTCGTCCTTCCCCCTCCTGTTCTGGAGCTAAAACAGCTTGGCAGCGGGGTTTGAACATGGTTCCAGTTAAACCAGTTTTGGAACATAGCTTGGCAGGCCAGAATGGAGTAAGGCCAAAGTACATTAGAGCTAAGTTTTAAAACCTAATTCTAAGCTGAAATTGTAGCTGTAGTGAGAGAGTGTGATGTAAAACTCAAATACAATGTTTGTCTCTTCCCTCACCTCCTTTTTTCTTCTTTTGTTGGTTAGTCAAACTCTGCTAGGCTGCTAGAAACAGGGCTCAAACTTCTCATGAATCTTGCAGCTCTACTGCCTGAGCCTCGGTCAATGTGCATTGGAAATTACATAGTTAACTAGCTCTTTGAGAAGTAGCTTACTTTTTATTCATATTTTATTTAGGTAAAATTTCACTTACCTTAAAAAATAAGTTGTGTCGAGCCTATAGCACTGCAGATAGCCAATCTTTCTCTTTGCTGTGTCATTTCTTGCAAAATAGTTGAATCAAAGGCTGTTTCCATCTCCCTTGATACCTTCCAGTGTTGTACAAACACAGCTACTTTCAGCTGCTTTAGTTTATCTGCTGTTGACTTTAGAAGTACAATTTGCAATCTGAAAAGATGACTGCAGGATATAATTTTTAAAGTTTGTATAAAAGTGATTGTGCATCTTTTTTTCCCACAGTGAAAATGTCTAGACTTTTCTGAACCTTTGTAAAGCTGTTATCCAGACAAATTAGTTCCATGAATTTGAGCCACATCAACCTCAAGAATTATCCAAATAAATGGGGTCACGAAGTCATTTTACTCTTCACTATAATACAAAACACTGCTCGTAATTTGAAAAGCTGACAGATATGAAAAGAAAATTGCTCATCAGCTACAGCCCAACCGTTTTGGGTTTTTTGGGTTTTGTTTGTTTGTTTGTTTGTTTGTTTTTTAACAGGAAGATTTCCAGTTCATCTGAGTGTTAAAATTATTTCCTAGCAGAGTGGGCATTCTGTTGCATAATCATTTGGTGTGTCTCTGGGCATTGATAAGTTGTGTTACGCATAGATGTCATGAGGAATAATTTGTGACTAACAGCTAATGCCAAGCCTAAGAGTAAGAGTCCATGTAATACCCAGGTATATTTTTAGGCAGATGTTCAATTCATTTGGGAGAGGGGGGGTGTCATACTCCAAACTGTCAGTAGCTTCACTTTGATCTTTTATACTGTTTCAGAATTCATATCAATGCCAAAAATTAACTCCTACATATCCATGGCTTCTCATCTGGTTTTGACTGCACTTTCCAAATAGCCTTTTATCCAGCATGTGCTTGTTACTTGTGCTTTCTTTGGATGCCATATACTCAGTTTGATAAACTTTGAACAAAGAAATGCTCTGGACACTACTCATGTTCACTTAGAGTCCATCTCCTCTTTTTTACACAAGCTTCTCCAAATGTGCTTTGTTTTAGTTCCAGGCAGTTAAGACTGTGAACATTATTTTGTTTGGTATTTTGTCCTTTGTGGAAGAAAGGGGAGAAAAAAAGAAGTAGTATGAATAAACTGAGTTAAGCTAAGTTTAGGAAGAGCCAGACTCATAGTTTTAACAATTTCCCCAGTTGAATGATACTTTCATGCTCTGTTTAGGTATTTTATTTGAAGACAACCTGAAAGCAGAACACAACTTTAATCACATGAAATAGCTATATTCTAACTAACATTAAGAATAGCTGGAATAAATCTTACAATCATCATCTCTTTTTCCCTCCATGTATTCTACTTACATAAGTCCTTTTCTTTCAACACTATAATCTGAATACATCAAATCATTGGGAATACCTTTAAAAATTTTGGCAGTGGATCTGCTTGTCTCCTTTCTGTGATATCCTGTCACCATATATGGCATGTGTATGCATATACACATATACATCTATTGCTGTTGTAATCTTTAAGAAAACAGAAGTTGTTTCATGGACACCAGAACTAACAATACAGCTGACTTGTGGAAAAACAAAAACAAAAAAAGGCTTCATTGATTTTGGGTTTTAATGTGACATCTTTAAACCTGACTCTTTTGCTTAGACCACAACTTTCCAACAAATTATGTATTATGATACCCTTGTACTATCAGTGGATCGCATATAAATAAAGGAAGAAATATCTCATTTCAGTTAAATTAATGGATGATAAAAAAGAAAGATGTGAACATGCAGTTAACAAATATGAGATAATTTGGTAACTAAATGTGCTTAATGTTCTATTGCTAATGGTCAATATATAATAGTTAGAGGATGTTTGAGGGAATTTATAATGACCTGTGCGACACCCCTGACCACCTCGGTCAGAAGTTGAGCCTGCCATTCAGGATCATTGGATGTGGCAAGGGAAGAAAGGGTCTGAGAGGAAGATGTATAAAATGTTTATCAAGATGTTCTGTGTTCATTGAAGATAGAATTAAAAGTTATCACTTTATGGGGCTTTCTGTTGCCACAACAAAATGAAATTGGAAAACTATATTTCACTCAGTCTTCATGTGGGGGAAGTGATGGGCTGTCCCAACCACTTACCAGTTGCTATGTGATCCAAATTATCCTGAAAACACATTTGCAAGTAATTTATTATAACTAGTGCATCAGTTGGTACTGCAAGTATTTTACTGCAAGCAATATTTATGTGGTTTGTTCCACTGTGCTGTTTGGTAGCCAGTGAAGTAGCTTCATAGGTACAATAAATGCAATTTAATGCTCAAATGACTTATGATTTTTATGAGCGGAACAGCCTCCTGGAAAAACTGTGGAACTGCTAAGCTGCTAGCTTTTCCAATACCATCCAGACAATTTATATCGAAGATAAAGTTGCAAGTAAAGGACTGTCAGGCTGTCTGGCTGTGAGTACAAATACACACGTCCACACACACAAGTTGGGCTTTGTCTGAGATGTTTGTATTATTTCATATGTCATTTGTTATTTTCAGAATATTCATCACTTTATGAACCTATGTTTGTGCCTTATATGTTTTTTATGCTCTGCTGAAATTACTCTCCTGCTATTGCTAAACTTATTCTGGATTTATACCAAGAGAAGATCTTGTTTCTTCAGGCAGACTTGCCAATGTTTCAGGCTTTAAGCATTAAGTCAGATCTGCGTAGATCTGTGAAGCAGCAGCCTTCATCATGGTTATGCAACTGTCGTGCATAGCTGTAATTTGATTAAGATACAAAAGAATACTTCTTTCTTAAGGAAAGTTCACAAAGGATTTTCTATGTATCTTCAGAAGATGCTGAACAGAGCCTTGCTGTCTGCAGTGCTCTATTATGTGACAACATGGAGCACTTCAGCCTGTGCAAATGTAAGCCCTCTGGAAACCTGCAGCGTGTGGTTAGGCTAATGTAGGGTCACTTCCCATAGCTGTTGCTTGGCCACTTGGAAATCTGTGGTCAGGATCCCAGTGTGTGACTTGCAAGGTCAGTGTTGGTTTTTGCTGTGTTTTGAAGTCTTGGTCATGTTTTACTTGTGAGATGTTACACACAGTCATGCTGGTTATTGACTTGCTTAAAAAATACTGAGAAATTTGAAAACCTTTTCAGAAGATTACTCAGTTGAAGGTTATAATGTTCTTCAAACTCAGTTCCTGATGCATTAAATGTAGAGGTGCTATTTAAAGCCAAGAATGAAAATGGAGCTCTCTGGCATTAGTTGCTTCAGTAATAAATAATGTTAGATGTTAGGAATTATATGATCTTGACATGGACAGTGTATATTCAGAATGTGTGTCTGAAGTGTCTACATTTAATGTCAAAGGGTAATGCTCTGTAACAGGGTTGCTATAGTGACTTTATAGTGGCTTATTATTTTGGGGATTTCATATTTGAAAATGATGTTTGATTCTGCAGGGTGCAGATAGTACCCCCAAGGAATGCGGGGTGGTCTTAACACCACTAATTTAGAACACAGAATGCTGTTTAAAGCTTCTAGGATTAAGCCTTGCAGATGGAGCTTATTTATATTGTGTGAACTAACCATTCCTGCTTATGTTGTATTGTATTGTTCTGATATATAAGTCTAAAATAAATCACAGCAGTGCACACCAGTTCTGTCTGGTGTGAAGGGTGTCTGCCAGTGGTGTTGGGCACATCACAGTTCCATTTTCACACAGAATGGAAGCAAAATACTTCTCTGATTTAATATTTAAAGTCCAGTACAGATCCCATGATGAATCCTACTTTAAATACTTTGCCATTACTTCAGAGCAATATTTGGTTGTGAAGGAGATTTGTCAAAACCTTTATGGAAGAATCTCTTAAATTAATTCTTACTGCCTTTGACTTAAGGTAAATGAAATATGGACTATAAACAATGGGTGAATCTAATTCCTGTATTTCTGTAAGGAAGAGAAAGCAAACTTGTTTTTTAAACCTGTTATAATTGGCAGATGATTAATACATACTTCATTTTAATGTTCCATCCTGAAAAAGTTGTGACACCTTGATTAGGTGACGTAGTTGTTTTTTTTTTTTTTGTTTGGTTTGGGGGTTTTTTTTTTTTTGTTTTTTTTGTTTTTTTGTTTTGTTTTTGTAATCCCTTTAAAATGACATCTTTTCCATATACGATAAAAAGTAATATAGAAACAAGTAAGATTTGTAATAGGAATTCCTTCCCTTCCCTTGCTCTATGACACTTTTGTTAAGTGAAGCTGTTTCCAGTATCATCCATGATTTCTTTTAGTCCTAAGTCCGGTACATTTATCCTTTCTCTCTCCTCCACTCTCTGTTCTTCCTTCCTTAGCCCCCATAGAACAAAGGGGAAAAGTCCACTTTTTATATAGAATTGAGTTATTTTAAACAATTTTCAATAAATCCGTACAGAACATTAATTGCACTGTTTGGGTTTTTTTAAACAAAAAGACCAACTAGAGCCTATTAGTATATGGCGTGCTGGTCAAATGGGCTAAGAGGTGCTGTGACCTAGGGATGGGACTGGATAACCTCGGTGGAGCAACAATCCCTGATGCTGGTACCACTTCAGCCATGAAACCAGCCAGCTGGTGCTGGGAACAGAGGAGAGAAATGAACTGAATCAGTTGTTTGCTTAATTTCCATTCTTATGCCATGAAATTAGGCTACTTTTTGGGCTGTTGAGCTGTTCCCTTTGTGGTTCCCCTGTGGAAGCGCTCGGTAGCACACAGCTGAAGCCATTCCAAAAGTACATAGACTTTATAGAAACTTTAGAAGCCACTTCAGGAGCTTAGGTATGCGAAAGGGCTCTCATGATTTCAACTTTAAAATCAGTGGCTAAGTCCCTTTTAGAAAATCACCAGCTTTTGTGCAAAGCAGTATAATTTTCAGCAGGGATAGGATCGGGATTTAATTTTGATCCTGAAGTCATTACTCATATCTTCCTATTAGCATAGAAAAAAAATCCAGGATTGTATTTGTAAATACTTCTCTACTAGTTTGCCAGGGGTTGATTTTTTTGTCTAGTTTTCAAGAGTACATAATAGATGGAATTGATCTGATGTAAGCTTGTAAGAGGCTTTTGCTTATGTCTTACACAAGAGGCTGTCATGGAAATTTAGTAACCATGAGGTGAGAGGTAAAGCCCTGTTACTGATTAAAACCAGCTTGAAAAAGAGTAAATAAAAACAGCGACCTTCATATAATTTTTGCAGGCATTTTCCATCATGGAAAATGATTGTTAATGACATACCTCAAGAATGAAGTAGAAATGGAGTTAATAGAAATTTTCCAGAAAAAAATGTTTTTTATAGGAAAACTGATTGTTCATTAAAGGTGGTAACTGGAAAGATTTCCATTTTTTTCATACAGGAAAAGACAACACTTTTAGCCTTTCCAATTGAAAGATTTTTAAAGAAAAACAGAACAAATCCATCAAAACTCCCTCACAAATATTCCCACAACAATAAAAAAATCCAAGTAAACTGAGAAAAGAGATTATTTGGCTTAGGGGAAAAAGAATAAGTTGAAGTGTTATAGGACCAGGAAATAAATTTTCAATTGGTTAATTCAGGTAATGAAAGTGATAACTAGAACAAGACAAAAAACTATAATGTAAACACATTCAAAACAACTAAAAAAGTACTATCTTTGTAAATAATGGTATAACTCTTCATAATAAATAACTCAGAGCCCCATTATTTGGGTAAAACCTCCGTAAGTTGGAGTTTTTTAAGTTTTGAGATTTAAGTAGTATTTTAAAATGGCAGTTGCATTTACATAGGCTAGAATAATTACTATGAAATGTGCCTAATTACCTACTGAAGTTGCCATTAGAAGAAAATATACATGGTCAGTAGTATGTTACCACACATTTGGCTCAAACATGGACTGTTGTCAGAAATTGAATACTTTTTTTTTTTTAAATTTGCTTCAGTGTGAGATGTTGTGAGTTCCACTAGCCCTATGGAAAAGCAGAATAAGATCTTACCCAACAGCTTACATCTCAAAAATGCTCAATGTCTGAACATTTTGTTTTCTGGTAGATCTTTCTCCTTGGTCTTATTGAGAGACTGTTTGTAACTTCACACCTCTGATGAAGAAATGTGCTCATACCTTGACTGGCCTGTGGTGCCTTCTTCATGCTCCTTTCCCACCTGCAGTGTGGAGCTGCATCTGATGTACCTTCCACAGATCTCCAGGAAAATGTGAGACTGCTTCATTTCAGTCTTGGCAAGACATGGCATCACACTTTATTTTCAATTGCAGATCAAGTGTTAGTTTTAACTTTGATTTTCTTGACTCTTCTTTGTATACATTACTAACTTTTCTATCTAAATTTCCTATTTATATTTATCCTGTATTCAAGGTGTGGATTTGGGCAAAAAAAGTATGCATGGATTATTTTTTTTCTAGATAGTGTGGCTTTAAATAGTTATGTTGCTTCTCCAAGGCTTCTCCAGAACTCTGATTTTAGACTTGGGGACAGCACTATGAGTCAGCACTACAAACATTTCCTTTAGACCCTTGGGAATATTTGGAACCCAACAAATGATAGCTAGTAGCTGCTTGGGACATGCTTAATATTAGGTTAAATGACTCATTCCTAGGTCAAAATTACTAGTAGGAATTTGTGCTAATGTAAGCTGCTCTTCTTGTTATGTATGAAATGCAGGTTAGCAGATTTATTCTTCATGCCTGTATTAGTCTAACAGTATGTGATTAATTTTAATAGGATGTATTACATTCTCTTACAGAAGGTCAGGATTTCAGGTTTTCTTCTTTCTAGTACAAAGTAAAAGATTTATTAAAGAAAAGTTGAGAGAATTGGTAAGTAATAATTTTATTTTAATCTGTACAACATTCTATAGGAACTAGTTTCAGCAACCTGCTTAAACCATGAGAAGAAATCGAAAATAAATATATTTATATTTTAATAAATTGGAAGCCCTTTAAAAAGTGTTGATTGTAGTATATTCTCTTCAGAAATGATCCTGTCATAACATTATAGAGATAGCCTCCATTTCTGTTGAGCTTTAAAAGATTCTTTTTCTCTTACATGTTTATGATAATCTTCTGTCGATTAGCACATATGTTGCACTAATTTTATTTTTCTTTTTGTGGTAACCTGGATTTTTATTCTCAGAACCACTGAAATGTTAACTATTTATCTTAACATAGAAAAGGTTCTTGCTGGCACTTGATGAATCCTTTTATGAATACTAGTACATCTTCTCAAATCCCATCAGAGTTGCACAATCTGTACAAACCATGTTGTGGTTTTTTTTCTCTTGTGCATGTCAAAAGTTATGTTTGTTACATAACTAAACATAACTAAAAGTTACGTTTGTTACAGTTGGCTAGAAAGTCCTGACTTCCAAGGCAAAGCAGCACATGCTGTGCAGAGCACTGTCAAGGGATTGCAACGGTTCACTAAGGCCTCGGTCCTGCAAGCACTTTTGTTCATGTTTAACTTCTGTGCAGTATGGATAGTTATATGGGCAAGCACATGGATATGCTTTTGCAAAGTTAGCGTCTCTAGTTATGTAAAACAAAACTTTTTGGCCTGTAGCCGCGAGGCTGTATCTGCAAGACAAGTCAGAATCAACAACAGAGCAGCTTTTAATCAGTTTGTCATTTGGGCTTCTGCAGTATTTTGTTTCAGTCTATGCAAGATTTTCACAAATTAATGGGGATTATGTTTTTTTAAGTGTAAAATTCCCTGAGCATGAGTTACTGCATAACTCTATGAAAACATGTCCAAACTCTTTTGACACTATAAGAGAAAGTCTTAAAGGAGCCTTCCATAGGAAAATAAATAAAATAGTTTTCTCTTTCAGTGCATTCCTTCTAATGTAGTCAGCTGTTTCATGGCAAGAAGTTAATTTCTAATCAACTTCTTTATGGAAAGAATGTGCTGTGAAAGTCCTTGGGGTATGCAAGTCAGAGCACTGTTGGATGAGGCACGTTAGATAGTCCAAGTGTGATATAATTGCTAAGGAGCAGAAAAGAAGTCTCTAAAGCTGGAACCTAAGCTATAAATTAATGTTGTTGGTCAAAACACAGTTGGATTTGTAACTGGAAACAAACTGGGAGCCAAAGCAGACTACACAAAGTGGGCGTTCCACTGCTCTTTTCTGGAGAGAAACAAGAATCTCCTCTGAGAGAGAAGCTGGGTATGCTGTTGCAGGTAGCTGCCTCCAGACAGCACTCTTATGTGCTCTGTCTCAGTGCCTCAGATCTGGCATCCTTCACTGGTACCCTGCCAGACCCCGTACCTTCATGAACACCTCTTTGATGCTGCTATGTCACACACCCTGTGGCACACAAATAGACCTTTTGGCTGAATCTATGAAAATGCCACTCCGCTGGGTGGAAATGTGGTGTTCCTGTAGTTTCAAGTATGCAGCATGACTGAAAACACACAGGTCCATAGGACCTCTGAATCAAACATTACATAGTGGGGACATACTGATCTACCCCACAGTGCTCTAGATTGAGGCAGGACAGATGCAAACTGTTTTATTTCACCAGCCAGTGTACTCCCTGCCTCTTGGCCGTGAGCCAGGGATGCTTCTAGGTTTGAATGCCTTGAGCAGTGTAGCTGCTGTGTGTTCCTGTTCTCAGGATTAAGTTATAGAAAGTCAAATGAACCACAGCAGTGTAGTCCTATCTGTCTTTGCAATGATCCATAAATTTACTGGTGTTACCAGGGTAGCCAGGTAATAGCTCCAAAGGAACCAGAAAGTGCGCTTGTGAGTGACTTTCCAGCCCCATGGATGTCAGTAGAGTTTCTACTCTTTATTTAAAGAATGAGGATGAAATTTTGAACTGATTTATACAGCCCCTGAAGGATTTGAACTTTTAGTGTCTGTAACAAATCTGTACCATAGTGAGGTCAAGAATAAAAATGGAGAGAGGCAGAAAGTAAAGAGGTATCTGGGTAATACTAAATCTGACTGACTTGTGTCTGGCATTTTCCATAAAAGGAAGATCCACTTCTGAAGAGGCAATCCCAGAGGAGCTAGTGCCTCAGAGTTAGAAATGGTACCAAAGAAGGTTTTGGAGATGCTGCTGTTACATGGATGAATAAATAACTGCTCATTTTGTAGTTTTCAGTGAGATGTACTGGAAGTGGATTTTTGCAAACTCTAGAAACCTCATGGTACATTCACTGGATTGTTTTATGCTGTATATTAGATAAAGTAGTTAAATATGGTGATTGCAATGTATGTTATGGCACTTGCAGACAAAGTTAAACTAGAGAAATAATTTGCATGGTTACTTTTCTATTCTGTTTGGGGAGTAAATCCATGTAAGATGTAGTGATGCTGCTCTACTGTGGAACAGTAAGAGTGGTGGTGGGGTTTTTTCTTCTTTATTGTGCAGTGAATAAATTGAAAGCGTGCTAGAGATTGCAGTGGGTTGTGAAAAAAGATCCAGAAAAAAAAAAAGTGACACCCCTGAAGTATTTATTGCAGAACAGTGTAGCCAATTTTGTGTTGTGGTTGGGAGAGGAACGGTTAGTCCATTCTGTCATTACTGTCTACTTCTTCCTGTTTCCTAATTCAAAGTCCTTATTTTGAATCAAATCCTGAACCCAATGACATAATTTGGAATTTTGCTGTTGGCTTCAGTCTGACCAGGTTTGTATATCAAATACCAAGAATTGTTTGTCTTGCTCTGTGAAGATGACAGCACGTCCTGGACAGCTCTGTGTTAATTCTGCACAGTGCAAAAGGTTTTGAAATGTGTGTAATACAAATGCAAACAATGCATGTATATAAAATGTCCATAAAATATTTTTATAGGTGTTTTATAGATGCTATAGGAAGAACTGTGATTATAGGGAATTAATATGTTTACAGGAACGCAATTTTGAAATTAAACTACTTTCTTAAGCTTGTTCTACCTTCTTGGCAATACAGAATTCCAGTTCCCCTGTTTAAATGTGGGCCCATGTCCCTGTTATGACCACATCTGTATGGCCTGCATAGTCTTCAGTTCTACAGCCACATTTAGAAAGTAGTTGATAGTAGTTTTCAAGGTTTACTTTTTTGGTTTTTTTTGGGGGATGGTTAATTTTGGTTTGTTGGTTTTGGTTTTGTTTTTTGCTTTGACCTGCTGAACTGTCTTTTATTAAGAATTAATAAAGCCATTTGGGAATTATTTACATATGGTGATACCCCAGACAGTGGTTCCAGTTCCAGGAGTGACATAAATTCATAGATCAGCCCAGTACAGTACATCATCATTAACCTGGCAGGAGTCTAGCAGAAAGTGATCGAAGCAGAACACCAGCGCCCGGCTAGCCTCACACTCAGCTCTTCTGTGGGGGCATCCTGCCCTCATACTGTGGGAAGGTATGCCTGAGGAAGGCTAACTTTTAGAAGTCAAGTAGAAATGGAGTCTCTGTATTCAGCACCTTATGAAGCAATTTCAGCTTCTACGGTTTTTTTTAAAGTGGAAGGGATGTTTTCCATGACTAAGCAGTAAATCAATTTATGCTTTAACAGCAATTCCTAGTGGATCTACATGGTTGGAAATGATTCAAAACTGAGGTCTCGAGGATCTTAACTACGAGTAATTCTTGAGTCATTCACAAACTTGCTAGAGTGTGATGGTTTGGGAGAAAAATGCCTATATGTTGTCGCAGTTGAGAATGGCGTTCTTAAAAAGTAATTTCTGTATATTTCCACACAAGAAACCTAACCTGTTTAGCAGCTTGCACCTCTAGCATAACTTCTTGTTTCTGTCTTCTGACTGGGTATTAACTGCGAAAGAGATAAAGTTCATATTTAACAAGGATGAGGTCAGCACAAGGGGAAGAATGAGTATTGTTATTATTGGAGCTTCAATGAACAAGACCTTTTCTCTTCACACCTTTTTGCACTTTAAGAAAAGAATAGCCTTGGATAATGTAAGAAATGACATCTGGACTTCTGGTCTTGAAATACTGCCCACCCTCGTGGAGCACACTCTTCTTGGAGGCATTTCTCCTTGGATCTGGGACAGGTGAGGAAAGGTTGTCTTTGTCCCTTGTATGTGGCTGCAGGAAGCAGGACTTTTCGTGAGGGAAGCAAGAGGAGCCTGTGCTCCTGCGGCACTGGCAGACTTTACACTCAGGGAAAACTAAAAGCTGAGAGCAAGTTGCAGGGACTGCTGCACTACATGTGGTTTTCTCCATATTTTCTTAGGAAAGACTTTTTAATGATGAGAAGCATAGGGCTTTTCTCTGCAAGGCTCATATTTTCAGTGTTCTCTGAACAAAAAGAGATACTGAAACATAGGTATTTTAAGGGAAGCAATATGCTGTGAATAATGTTGATTGGAAATGCTACTACATGTTTGGGGTGGGGTTGTCTGCCATTGGAAGTGAAAAAAATACAGCTGTATATTATCCATTGGGGTTTGATTTATTCTGGAAGCTAATTTTTGGGAAACTGAGGGTTATTTATTGGTTGTGTCACAGGAATATTTGGGCTGTTCTAATTCCAATCTTCATCATTTTTACATTTCAAGCCATATAAAGGAGAAGAAGATACGTAGTGCATCTACTCCAGTTCAACAGAATGGGCTCTAACCAGACTCTAAATATACTGTCTTCTGTGTTGTTTCTAGCCCCAGCAGTACTTCTCAAATTATTTATATTCTTCTAAAATGTACTCAGCAAAGGCAGTTTTCATGCTATGCTATTGCATTCAGGCCTCACCGCATTTCAAAGTATTCTTCAATATACTTCAAAGCCAGTTTTTTTTTTTTTTACAAGGGCAGTGGGAAGACTGCTTTCGCAGTGGGAGATCATGTTTGACATCCACCTTTTTGCTTTTCCTTCAGGATGTGTAAAAGGAGTCCCTGGGGTGTATGTGGTGGGTACCCTCACTACAGCATACCTTTTGTATGCAAGCACATAGGTGTGTTTAAATGTAGAAAACAGCATCTGAGTTGAATTTTATGTTGTGAAGACAGTGGATATGGTTTATCTGAACAGCAGCAAGACTTTCTCTCTCTCTCTGCCTGCCTGCCTTAGCTGGGCAAATAACTGGCCGATTCACAGTCCTCCAATCACCCAGGCTGCCGAGCCTCCACCCCCAGCACCAACAGCTCTCACTCCACATACAGCTGGCTTTTAAAGCAAATATTTTAATAAAATCACTTTCAGTCATTACTCTTCCATTTAAGACGGCAGAAGTTCAGGAGTGGGTAAGAGAAACAGAAGTTTGCCCAGCAGAAGTTACTCTGAATCAGGTTTGTAATGAAGTTTACTGCTGAAAGAAGTAACCTGAAAGCAATGTAGCTTATTATAGGAAACTTTGCATTTAACATATGTGCTTTTTGAGTAGCAAGAGCTGTGGTATGCTGTATTACATTTAGTTTACATTACAGCATTACTGTGCCTCTGACGCAGTGCAAATTACAGTGTTAATATAGAAAAGATGCAATTTATGTTTTTCTTCCCAATTTGACTGGAAGGTGTTTCTGCTTTTGGATGATAACTCCTTCCTTTTCCATTTTATACATATTAGACTTATGTTGCAGGTGCTGCTTTCCAGTTTTAGGGCTTTAAATATTATTTAAACAGACTACTTTGAATATTCTAAGGCATTAGGAGTTTTGTGAAAGTCTTGGGCACAACATCAACTTTTAGGACACTTGCAGTAAAATCATGTGCATGTGTGTATGCACACACAAATCATAGACTATACCTAGTTTTGCTTCATCTCTGAACTCTTTCATGTATTAGTGTACTAGATCTAGTCAATGCAATACTGCAGTTTTGAATAAGGCTAAATGTACTTAAGAGCAAACAAAAATTTTCTCATGAATTCTGCAGATGGAAAATATAACATATAAACTTTTACAGGTTTTTTTTCAGGAAAATGAGGCTGAAGGAGGACTCTAAATCAATCTGTATATAATCAGTATATATTTATATTTTCCCATTTTCAATATGTTACAAATTTATTGCAGTATTTTCTCCCTAATTGTTTTGTTGTTAAAAATGTTAAACTACTGCACCTAAAATTTATAGTATATTATAGTATATAATATTAGCTCAACAAAATAGTTTATATGTAAAATATCTTTAAATTACTTTTGCTTCAGGAATCTTTAAACATATGTCTCAATAACAGTATTAAAACTTTCAGAGGTTCTATATTGCTTTATAACTGTTGCTTTCCATATGAGATGTTTATCTTTTTTTATTAGAGCTTTTAATGGAAAAAAATGTAGGAAAAGTTAAATGGCAACTGCAGCAAAACTTGGGGTTTTCCCACCCGTAGCTTGGATTTGATGTGTAATATCTTAAACCACTTATTACGTGTCATTAAATTCAAATGTTATTTTAATGGCAGAGTGTGGTTGATACATGATATAAGTTACCTTTTTGCTCCAATATCCACCTATTGTTTGCATTTTGTTTTAGGATAGGAGGCTGTTAGGTTATTTTTACATGGAAAATACTTTGAAAAAATGTAGATTTTACATGACTGTGAAGCAGTCAAAGCAATTTTAAAGGTGAATACAATCTTTGCAGATGAAGACTTTGCCCCTTGCATTATGTTTGTAGTTACAAGTTTTTTGACACCACGCTTTTCCTGCTAGAAGAGGGCAAACAATAGACGACCATTAAATGTTCCTGGTCATCTATCTGAATGAAAGAGCTAGTATAAATTATAAGGCTGAACTCATCTTCTTGGGTTAGCATTCAGATGCATCATGGTTGAGCAGTAAATTTTCTAGTTTACAACTGGTGAGGAAAGACTGAAATTAAGAAGGGTCTATCAGCAGCTTATGTAGAGCTAAAAAAGCCAAGACAAGAAAGAACAAAAGGGATTGGAGAGGTATCTGTGCTTATTCAGGTACTCTGACAAACACTGTGAATGTCCATTAGATATGAGGAAACTTCTGGGGTCTTTCCCCCCTATGTTAGACAGATCTGTCCAATTCTTTTCCTGTCTAAACTAAGTCCTCCTGCCCTGCCTGCCTCTTTGTTGTATGTGGTTGAAGGAGTAAAACTGTAAACGGCAATGTGGACAGCATTGCGAGTCTTTCTAGGAATGTGTTCAAGGATGGAGGAGCCTTGAATATGGGCTGAACATTGGTCCTCAAGTCTAAGGCTGTTGAACTGGGGCCTCCTTTTTTCAGAGGAGTGTTATAGAGTAATCTGTAGCTAAAGAAAAACTTAGTCCACAAGAGGCTTCAGAAGTGACCCAGCACAAGCAAGGCTGAAGAAAGCTGCCACCTCAGTTGTACACAGCCAAGGTCAGTGACAAACGGACTTCACAGGTGTTTACTTGTGACAAATGTCTCTGTAAAGTAGGCTTCACTGAAGTGGAGCCTAGCACAGGTTTGAATGCACAGGAGAAGCAACAGGTTGACTCTGCTTCTTGCCTAAATTAGAAATAACTGCACACTGTTGGTGAGTGCAAAGGCTTTTTGGTTTCTTATCACTTATTTCCTATGCTTAGACACTGTATAAACTCAAGATTCAATCTTTACTCTGTTTAAACTGCATGAACAACTCGGCCCACCCTGACTGAATGCACGTTCAGGCTACGTGCCTAATGCTGTTGTTGAGAGGCAGGCAGGTATCCAAGTTTGCTCTAAGAAACGTAGGACAGGTGCCTCAGAGATGCCTCAGAAGCACAGTGAGATCTGTCAGCAGCAGAGCATTAACAGTACTCACTTCCTTCTTGATTGATTATCCAATATATTACCAAAACCCCCATTTTCCAAGCTGTCAAGTGTGCCTTCCCAGGGAGGCTCAGAGAAGAGCCAGTGCTCATCAGCTGTGCAGGATGCTCAGCAGGAGCTCAGGCCAGTGCTGGTGGAGCTCATGGCAGCAGAGGCAAAGAGGAAACAGAGGCCACAATGGTCTGCTAGGACAAGGCAGGCTTAGACTGTAGTGGGGAAAGGAGGAAGTAGAAAGGAGCAATTAGGAAAATACTGAGACCTGTTGGTCAAAAAATAGGAGAGAGCATTGTTTTTCATGTTCACTTACCCAACTTCATGTTCCTCTCTGTCCTAAAGATCAACAGAAAACTGTGAGATTTTTGCAATCATGCTGGGGAAAGAATAAGAACCTTTTTAAGAGTGTGTGGCTGCAGTCAGTGTAAGCTTATCTAGGACAATGCTGCCACCAAAAGGCACACCAAGCCGTTACCTTCGTTGCTTCTGTAGTTTCTGAGCATGAGATGTGCTCGCCACGGTGTTATGATAAGCTGTGCTTTTGAGTCAGCACATATCAGCACTGAGTCAGAGCTTAGGCTGCTCTCTTGCAGTGAGTAACAAGTTAAAGGATCTGTCTTACAAGGGACACCTCAGAAAAAGGTTACATTTGTCAGTGATTTCTGAAGACACTTTGTCACCATTTACCTATGTCATTTGGTCCTGCA
The DNA here is from genome assembly GCA_013400195.1 of Aramus guarauna. NCBI lineage: Eukaryota > Metazoa > Chordata > Aves > Gruiformes > Aramidae > Aramus > Aramus guarauna. Next base: position 774,838 of record VXBL01006285.1, on the reverse strand, counting down.
TGGAAGCCAAATATCCTCATAAGCTCGTCAGTTCTTCCTGCTGCACCTTCCTATCGAGTATGAAGTGATCAGGACTGGAGTCTTGGGATATTCTGGCCATGTCTGAGGTATGACACTGCACCTGGTACACAGCAACAGAAATTATGAAGTAGTGTTCAGACATTGTTTATTATGCATATTGCACAGTAATTATAGGAAACAGTGTAAGATGTTCTGGATTGCAGTGGCCATCGTAAAAGGATGTATGTTCATCAAGTCCACCTCAGGATGCATATACCTAAAAAGATACATTTTTTTGTATGTATGAGATTAGGGTTTTTTTTTCTCTTCAGGCACAAAATTTTTGTCTTGAACTTTGTCTTTGGCTGTGCTCCAGTTTTTAAAGGATAAAGAAAAAAGAGTGGGTTTGAGTCAGAACAGGTGTTTCATCTTACTAGCTTGTGGCTAGCAAGAACCAGGCTCTTGTCCTCTCTGCAAGAATCAAGGAAAGCAGAAGCAGGAACAAACCTATTTTGTCACAAGGATTACTTCTGAGCAGAGAAAACCATATCACCTACCCGACCACTGCGATAGATGACTTTACAAGCTTCAGGACTTTTTGTCCCAAATAGTAAAGGAGCAGAGCAATCTGAGATGCCGTTTGAATAACAAGTCTTGGAAGCTGTTTAGTGTTCTGAGAACAATGTCTTCCAGAGTAGTTTTTCCTGTTAATGAAACACCAAATGAACTATCATTTGGGGGGTGGGGGAAATAATTCCTTAAAAAAATGCAATGTTTCTGCAGCATTGAAATTGCTAAGGTGAAGAGCATGTAGTCACAAGAGCATTGCTGCCGGTTGCTATAGGCTACAGCCTAATGAGTATATTAATATAACATCCTAAGTGATTGCTACAGCTTCAGAAGTGTCATTATGGAGAAAAAAACCCAAAACACTGTAGTGGCTTTGGGAATACTTGTCCAAATACAGCCCAGGATAGAGAAACCTGGCTTTGGGGGAATGGAATGCCTCAGCCTCAGGTCCAAAGAACAGCTGCTTTTACTGAAGAGTTCAGGAGCCACAGCAGGGGATTTTGTGGGAACAATTCAATGTTGATTCCCCTCAGAAGAGCTTATGGATCTCTTCTGTCTGCCGACATGCACATCATCTTCCTTCTGAAGCTGATGTGTGAAATCTCAGTGGCTGAAGTCTACATGCCATGGGCAGATACTTATCTCTGGGAGACTGGCGGGCTGAAAACACTGCCTAATTGCAGCAGAGCTGTGCAAACTTGCATGTCTTGCCTCCTTTTACTGTCCTGGGGCAGCTATGGGCATTAGGCATCTCTGCTCAGAGCTAGTCAATTCTGTTTGCTATCGTTTATCAACTTCCCTTTCCTTGAAAGGGAATGGAGACTTTTTTTTTTAAGAATGCTCTTTCAAGACAGAAGTGGCACGTCTGAGTGTACTTGGGGAGCTATTGCAGAAATAGGAAGAAAATGTTTCTGCACAGAGATCTCTCTCTTTTTCTTTTTCATACCCAAGGGGATTTTTTTCAAGCAATCTCATATCAGGATGGCAGCTCTCTTGCTTTTGACTCTGTTCTAGGATCAAACACTGCTAAATGAGCTCTCCATCTTGATGCACAGTCATTGCTGTTAGTGGATTCAACTACTGTGAGCAGAAATTCCCTTTACTGTCTAGGAAACTCATACGCAGTGGGGAGGAATCTACCACCAGAATATCTTCATCTAAATGAAAAAGATACTTAGTTCCCAGGAGGATTCCACTTAAGAAATCATGAGTAGAGTATAGATATTTATGGTATGAGTTGCAAAGACAAACATCAGTTTGGGGAGATGACAGATGGTATTGCTTAATTCTTACCAAACTCCTAGTCATCAACAATATAATTCAAACTAACACGTAAAGAAAGACAGAACTTGTACATTAATGCTGCCTCTTCAAGATATTATTTTCTATGGGATGCCCATGTCCTGCCTCCAAGCAAATGCTTTAGACTCTCAGCTATCATTTTTTTGAGTTGGGAAGCAGGCTTGCTGCTGCTCCTCCTGGCAGGCACCTGAATCACAGGCCAGAGAAGCACTGCCCACCTGCTGGCCTCCAGGCCCTAGCTGGTCACAAAATCTGAGCTTGTGTGCAAGAGCCGATCACACTCCACACTGCGACATACACTCAGAACATGGAAGAACTGCAGTTGGCATGGGATGTGCAGTAATCCCATCAGATTTTGTTAGATGATTGTCAGGGAGAATTGTATGAGATTTCTTGTAAAGATAATTAGTTCTGGGAAACTTCATTGGTGTGGGAGGGAGTAGAAACACTTTTAATCTGCTTTCAAGCAGTTTTTACTGAAGCAAATTCTAAAGGCAAAAGCCATGTATTTGAAGGCAAAAGGAAATTGGATTGGCTCTGTCAGAATGCTGTATTTTAAAGCTTTTGCTGTTTATAGCCTTAGTGTTGGAGTTTTAGATCCTAAAAATCCTGATTATGTTGGTGTTGCTCCTTATCTTAAAAGTCCTTATGGTATATGGGATAATAGATGTCTCTTCTGGTTCTGTTTTAGAAATGGTTAAGAGGTGGCCGTTACCAGATAAATAGGAACAATTCCATTTTTGTTACAGCAGTGTAGTAAATCTAAAGATTTTCCCTGGGGAAATGTGCTGAATATAAAATTAGGAATACTGAATCCCTAATTTGTTTCCTGGGGAAAAAGCACATGCCAGCTTATTTAATGTCACAGAAGAGCATAAATATATTAATTAGTAGGTGTGATTGAAGTTCTTTATGCAAATACATTTTTTTCACTGTTTTTCACCATTGTCTATGCTACCTTTTATGTACTGTAATGATTTTTTTTATTTCAGAGCTCTACATCCACCATGTTGCCCTGTGGACCAGCTTTGTCCTTTGTTCGGTGTCTGGTGCGGAAGAAGAATGTCAGTGGTGAAAGTCTTGAGGACTCCAAGTTGTGCCGATGCTTATCAACGGTGGACCTTATAGCCCTGGGCGTAGGAAGTACCCTTGGTGCTGGTGTTTATGTCCTTGCTGGAGAAGTAGCCAAATCCAATTCTGGACCTAGTATCGTGGTTTCTTTTTTCATTGCTGCGCTGGCATCTGTGATGGCAGGTCTCTGCTACGCTGAGTTTGGTGCTCGCGTTCCCAAGACTGGTTCTGCGTATTTGTATACTTACGTAACTGTTGGTGAACTGTGGGCTTTTATCACTGGTTGGAATCTCATTTTATCCTATGTTATAGGTAAGCTAAAGAACAAATGCAAGTCTCAAGGGTTTCTGAGACAGAAGATATAAGATACAGATTTAGCTCTGTCTTTCTTTCCTTTATGCTTAGCTACTATTCCTTTTTACTCCTGCTGAGATGAAATAACCAATTTGATTAGGTTATTTCCTCCTGTTTGCCATTGCAAACAGGTTTTTTTGCAAGATGCTTTTGTAAACAGTGCATCTTCAGCAGCATGAACTGCATACATTGGCATGAAAATTGTGTCAGACAGTTCAATACTAACTCTAGCAATATACATCTTGCTAGTGATTTTTGCTTCACTTCCAGGTGGACAAACTTTCCTTTGTGTTCTTTCTTAAACTGCTTTCTTACATTGCTTTATATTGTTTAAAATATGCCATATTTTAACTTCAGAAATAAATGCCTTCCAGTATGACATCAGATATAAATGATACAGAAATAATTTATGCAATATTTTGGGAATCAATGAGGTTCAAATTTGTATATTTTAGTTGTAGAACAATATGTTACCATTTAACTATGTAGAAACTTCTAAAATGTTAACATTCCTTAGCAAAACAAAATCATTGTTTAACACAAGTCTGCTTTTTTAAGCAATATGCTTAGTTTTATTTCTTTTTCAGTAGAAGTAACTGTATCCCACTGTACGTATGCAAAACCCTAAATAGGCATGTATTTTATGAAGGTACATCAAGTGTAGCAAGAGCCTGGAGTGGCACCGTTGATGAACTTCTTGAAAAACAGATTGGTCATTTCTTCGGAACCTACTTCAAAATGAATTACTCTGGGCTAGCAGAGTATCCTGACTTCTTTGCTGTACTCCTTATATTACTTTTATCAGGTAAGACAATATATGGCTTCATTTATTATGGTTTTGATGTCAAAGAGTGTTTCTGACAGACAAAAATGCTAAATTGTCATTTGTAGTTTACCAAAAATACCTTAATAACGTTTAAGAAATTCAAATGCGCATTTGTGTAGTGACACAGTAACTCTGGGAATTACATATATATAATCAAATTTTCATGTGTACCCTCTTTTGTTAAAGCTGAGACATGAAATAATCACTTGTCAGTACTTTTTTTATAAAACCCATGATACAGGTTGATGGTAACAAAAATTACACACTTCTGTGTGGTTTTTATGGCTTTATCACTGGTAAATGCTTTCAGAGGGACCTTGAGGTTAAGCTCTGTACTTTGGTGATGTCACATGCTCTCCTTAAATCACATATTGTGCATGTAGTGAGTATTTGTAAGAGCTTTTTTCCCTCTAAATTGTTTAGCTTATTCAATATAAAATAACTTTCCCTTCTTTAAGTCTTTAAAAGAATTGTTTAGCCTAGAACTTGTTTGATCTAAAGGGCACTCCAAGGTACTGTCATGGCCCAACAGACTGGTTTGAAACCTAAGTAAACCTTTCATGTCTACTCCACTCAGTTCTGTTTCTTTTTTTGTTGTTACTCATGCATTTTTTTAATCACAAAAATTGACACCAACTGTATGCTTTTTGAGGGATCAAAACTCTCAAAAATACTGCAACTTATTATCCTGTTTTCATTTAACAATTACTTTCCACAAGGAAACGTTCTTACTGCTACCAGGAGTGAAGGAAGCAGGAAGCGCATTCTGAAGTGTACAGTTTGTTTTCAGCCAATACTAGAAGCATTTCAGTATTCAGTAGAGGTCTTACCCATATCTCAAATATTTGTCATCTTCAATCTCTCTTTAGATCAAACAAAAGCAGGATCCTTTCTTCTCTGGAAAGTGAAACTAAGTTATATGGGTATAACCTCCTGTTCTCTGATTCTGTTACGAGTGGCTTTTTTGGACTCGGTACTTAGGAAAACATTCCTGTTCAACTAATGCTAGAATGAGTGACCAGAGGAATCTGAAGCTTTTATTAGGTCTCTGTACATAAAAAGATGAGTTCTTACACTTAGGAAGATCAGGGAGTTTACTAGACAAGGTTTAGTTCAGCATCCTGCCATGTTTGTGGCTCAGAGTTGCTTGAAGGACCAGTTCAGACCCTTATGTCTTCAGGAGAAATGGGAATGAATTTGGTATATAGCTGGAACAGACCTTTCAGTTTCACCTCTTCCAAAGGAAGGAGGAAAAAAATAACATTTTTGAAAAGCAGAGCACTGAAACTCCACAAACCAAACTATAAAAGGGTAGTATAGATGATGCCACCTTTTATGTTTTCTCCATTGCTGTCATAAGAAGTAGAGATTCCTGATAGAAGAGAAAATGTTACTTCTGTGGTTTGCCACTGCTCCTGAGCTTTCATGTGTGTCCTGTCTTTTCATCCCCACCATCATTCCTTCTTCACTTCTCTTGTGCTTGTGCCACAAATTACCTCTCCAGGTCTCTGTAGTAAGCAGCCAAACCACCAGTGAATGAAGTGGGTAGAATTCAGCACTGCTCAGAGGAGGGACAATGGGGATGGCTCAGGACTGTGCAGGCTGAGCATGATACAGTAATTGGATTCTGAGCTGCGCAAAGCTGAATCATAGGAGAAGCAGATGATGTTTTATCGAAAATGTTATGTGCTAAGCACAAGGGAAAGTACACAGAAATCTGGTTGTTGGAATTTTTTTTTCTTACAGAAAAGATTTTTTTTAAAAAAAGTACATACTATGTTTCATACTGCATTATTAGGCTGATGGAGACACTGCCTTCTTGGGAAAAACTGAGCTAAAGAAAGCATACACCCATTTCCAATAAAACTGCCACTGGTGAAGAAAACTTGAACAGTTCATATGATAACTTCTCTTTTATGATAAGATAGCAACTGTCTCATTAGTGGAGTCAGAAAGTTTTTAGACATTATTTTGAGAGGCTTAAAATTTTCAGACTTAATCTCGAAACAATGAGGGAAAGCATGTATGTGATATTAGTGGAAACGCTTAGAGTGCAAAGAACCTGTGGAGGTTTTCTCATTGGATTTAATTTATCCTGAGCTGCTCACTGCCTGCTCTTCCTTTAAACTGTTAGTCCGCTTATAGTTGTTACAAATCTAATGACAGTTGAATCCTGATGGAGTAACTTTCAGATTGTTTAAATGGACTACTCTGCAACCTAGGGCATGTGCATTTTGTATCAGGCTGTTTTCTAGAATCTCTATGAATCAGTGTTTATGAACAGGAGGCATGCATTTCTGTTAAAGGTTTTATTAATGAGCTAGGAAATGCGACTCTTACTCTGTGATAGATAAGCCCTGAAAAACTTAGAGTGAACAGATTACATTATTAATCTAATAATTTTGCTTATATTTTTTAATCTAATTCTGTAAGGAATAGATTCTACCACTCTGTTTTTACTAGGCATAGAATTCTTGTACCTATTTTTACTCCATTGCATAACATAGAGATATGAATTGGAATCTCAGAAAAGCAGTAAGTAAGCATTGCTCAAAATACTTTTAAATACTTAAATAATACAATTAAAGAAGCTTTCTGTTTTGTGGTTTCCAATACACTTGCCTATTGCCATGCTGTCAAAGAGTAGTAAATCTGTGCTACCACTTTTTAAAAGTATAAATTCTAGTGCTGTTTTTTTAGTATTATTCACAGTACTTACATGTTTATCTTTTTTTAAATGCCATTTTATTAGTTTAAGGGACCATTCACATCTATACAATATTTTTATTGTATAGGTCTTTTATCTTTTGGAGTAAAAGAATCTGCATGGGTGAATAAAATTTTCACTGCTATTAACATCTTGGTCCTACTCTTCGTTATGATTTCTGGTTTTGTGAAAGGACATGCTGACAACTGGAAAATAAGTGAAGAATCTCTCATAAACCTGACTGCACAAAAAGAGTAAGTTTGGATTTTTTTTAAAATCAATTTACTTGGTCATATTCCAAGCAATTTTCTGTTATACTTGCTTTAGTGGTATTGCAGACAATATATCAACAATAGCTCTGTTGCTGGGAATGATAAACATTTTTTCCCTTAAATTAGTTTATTATTTCCTTGTTTGTAGTTTCCTTTAAAAAATCATCTCATTTCAATACTGTTGGCCATAGCCATTTGAGAGGTTGCTGGCTTCTCGTCCTTAAGCCATGTGTTAACTACAGTATGTGAGTATGACATTAGTGTTTTAATCTGTTTTGCCACAAACTGCAGAGTAAGATGTTAGTTACTTGATTTGGGTATTCTTCCATTTACTGCTATTTTTGTCTTTTTTACAAGATTTGACATAAAAATGTCTTCTTGTGCAGTTTTGTAAAGCAAAACCCTGTCTTAATGAGAGCATTTTAACATGTTGTACCAGAGTGGTAGGGAAGGAGGATGCATGTGTTTGTCCTACCAATAATAATAATTAAAGAAAAAAGTTATTTTTCTGCTCTATTTTTCTTCTGTATAGGAATTACTCATCCAATGAGAATGTGACAAGTATGTATGGGAGTGGTGGCTTTATGCCATATGGTTTCACAGGAACATTGGCTGGTGCTGCAACCTGTTTTTATGCTTTTGTAGGATTTGACTGCATTGCAACAACTGGTATAGTATTTATATGTGTGTGTGTATATGTATAAGTACATATGTATAATATGCTTTTTTTTTGTAAAAATTCTCACACAAACATCTGTCTACTGTTCTTCCTTTGCTTTCTCCTAGACTTCCTTCAGTCCACATACAATGAGTCTGAATTCACTCCTGAATGTGGCTATCATTCTGGGAGGAAGGAGGAGATTTTACTTACTTTATTCTTATTCTAAATAAATTAATTGTTCCTTTCCAAGTCTGGGAAGTGCTCCGTATACATTTTTTCTGCCCAAATCATGTTAATCACTTGCTCACTTTTACAGTCCTCTGAGAAGAGGTATCTCTTCTAAAGGCTGGCTTGTGCATGGCTGATAGGGAATGAGTCCATTGAATTAGTAAATTGTAGGTAAATAACTTGAAATGATGGGCTTTGAGTACTCTAAATATAGAATGTATTTTATGTCCTTTAGTTTACCTCTATTTTTAATGCTATTTCTGGCAACAAAATACTGAGTTTTGTTCTGTGCCACTTTTTTAAAACTTCTATTACTATGATTCCCATGGCTTAGATTAACAAATAATTTGTGTTTGATGTTATCTTTTAAAGCTCAAGGTGGAAATGAGTAAGAATTTTTGGTGGAGTGTTTTTTTCCGCTTTTTTTCAGGAGAAGAGGTCAAGAATCCTCAGAAAGCCATACCCATAGGAATTGTGGTGTCCCTGCTTGTCTGCTTCATGGCTTATTTTGGGGTTTCAGCTGCACTGACACTTATGATGCCATACAGTCTACTAGATGAGAAGAGTCCTCTGCCAGTAGCATTTGATTATGTTGGATGGGGTCCTGCAAAATATGTTGTAGCTGTGGGATCCCTCTGTGCTTTGTCTACAAGGTAAAGACGTTGAAATACTAATTTTATCAGGAAAAGCTGATGGATAATATGTGACATTTAAATATATGTTCACGCATTAATTTTGAAGGCTCAGTTCATGCTAAGGACTAGTAATAAGTATTATAAGCATGTCTTGTTCACAATAGGTGCATTAATTTAAGTTCCTTTTTTAAACTGTACCATTATTGAACTCTCCTTCTCTGGCTTATTACCCAAAAGTGGGGTTTTTAATTAAAATATGTATTTTCAAACATACAACCTGCAAGTTATCTTTATTAACTGATATAATAAACCTCACCCATTTTGTCCTTTCTTGCTGTCCACTCCCAATGACTCAGCAGCTTTATGGGCTCTGTGTATTTGCAGGCAAAATTGGAGAGATGATTAACTAGCTCCACTCCTCATTTTCGTTGCCTGTCTCTGTTTTCCTCCAGTAGCCAGTATGTCTTCTGACATTATCCTTCCTGCGGTCGTTACGTGGGTATTTGAGATGTAGATTATAGCTGTGAAAATAGTATAATTTATTCCTCTTTGTGAAACTGTGGATGTAACCTTAACATACCATGTTACTTTGATTAAAAAGATCAGGGAAGGCATGAGATATATTAGTATGTGGCCATATATATTACACCCCAATTGTAATCTGGTATAAACACTTTCATAGACCAGAAAATTGCTTGATACTTGGATTTAGGGATAGAAAAATGCTAATGCCAATCTTCGGCCTGGGCCTATGTAGGTAAGAGTCATTTCCGTGACCTTCAGTGGTAAGAGTACTGGCTGCCTTTCCACAAAGGGAAATGGTGTGCCTGTTGAAGCACTAATGCTAACTGCACCCCAAGATAGCCCTGTAAGCACTAGCCTTAGAAAAAGGAAATAGTTCCAGAATGACATTAAAGGCATTGCAGGGCTGACTGAAGAATGTCATAGTTACACAGTTCATTCTGGGAATTTAGTTATTTTCTATCTAGTTGCAATTCCCACACATGGTACCCTCAATTTGGAGGGTTCTACTGAATTTTTCCTCTATACTGATAAATAGTAACAGTGATATATAAGCAGAGATGAGATTAAATAAATTAATATGGGAAAACAAAAGAAACTGAGATGGTAAAATGCTTTTTCAGAAATGTGAACTGTTGGTCTCTTTTTCCAGTGTATTCTGAAGAATTATATTTACTCATATGGAGAGGTTAATTTTTCAGTCTGTTGACTGATGTCAGTTTAAAACAAACCAAAGGAAATGATATTTCATATTTCTCAGTTTAGAGGTATAATTAAGAAAAACAGCTGGGATCATTGCTTTTGGTCCTTATAGTTACCTCTTTTATTATGTCGTGAACTTGTTTCCTCAGGGTAAACATGTTTGTTAATATTTCTCTTATTTATGTGAATGTACTTAAAGAGGGGTAGGATAAATAAATTTTACAAAGCCACCACAGCAAAAAACTTGGCAGTGGATTTTAACAGTATCCATATTTAAAAAAAGCAATTGTCACCCTGATTTAGGAAACATTCTGTTTTGGAAGGGATATTCCTACATTAAAATCAGTTCAGGTGTAATGAAACTTACCTTGTGTGTCTAGCCTTAATGTGTGTCTCATGAGCATTGCTGGAGGTGCTTAGCATTTGTGGTACGTAAAAGCTATGCCTTCCCAAAGTGACATCGTCGATTCTCTAAAGTAAGAAAGGCAACTATTCACCTGGTTACAAACTAGTGTGCTTGCTGCAGAGGGTATACTGGCTATGATTTTGCCTTTTGTCCTTTCAACGTTTTTGGTTTTCTTAATTACAATTATTTCGCTTTGAGGGAAAGAAACCACCTAATTTAAGAGGTATGTTTAAAAAGAGCTTCGAGTTATCAACAGTTTAAAAGCTTTCTGTGTTCTGCTAATAACAAAATTAAATCAATTAGCTTTACTTCTTCCAAAAAAGGAAACAATATTAATGAAGCTTGGCTAGAGGTGCTTTAATCTAAAGAAATAATGTGCCCAAGTACAACTGTATGGTGCTTACTTTGAATTACTGTTAATCAGCAGCCAGACATGGAAATGTAGAGTGTAAGAGATGCTGCTAAAGTTTATTGATTTGCTGCTGCTGACTGACAGATTTTCTCCAGGAATGCTAAAGCTTAATTGCATAGTTAGCGTGACCTGGAACATGTTCCTGGTCCACTAATACCCAAGCACTACAGTGATGGCAAGAGTTATTTTGCTAATCTGAATTCTCTCTGGTGCAGCAATTCGATTACTTAATTTAAAAAAAACAAAAACAAAAATGACAAAAAAAAGCCCAAAAAACAAACAAACAAACAAACAAAAAAACAACAAAAAAACCCCAAAACCCAAACAATCAACTTTAAATGGAAAACGAAATTTCTATTTGTGTCTGATCTGTAGTATCTTGGGCTATGGGGCTTTCTGGTTTTGTCTTACAATCATAAATTTTATTTCTATACATGCCATTAATTAACATTGTTTATCTTGTCTATGATACAACTCTGCATGAACTGTGTTTGCCATGTTGCATGTGTTTGCTTTTTACGCAGTCTTCTTGGATCCATTTTCCCATTGCCGCGTGTAATCTATGCTATGGCGAAGGATGGGTTGCTTTTCAAATGTCTAGCTCAAATCAGTTCCAAAACGAGGACCCCACTAGTTGCTACTCTGTTGTCTGGTGCAGTGGCAGGTGAGACTAAGAGTTGATCCTTGTAAAGAAAGGTGCACTGCTAAACACATTGCATATATGGAAATAAATCACTGTTGTGCAGCTTTGATTTGCTTTGGACTGAAATGATCAAATCTGATTGTCACCAGGTCAAGTAGGCTACCAGTAAAACTTTTCTCTACCACAGATTTTTTATTTGTTGATTAATCTCAAGTGCTTTCAAAGCCTAGGTTCAAAATAAACAACCCAAACCCAAGAACATCGGTCAACCAAACAAAAAAACAAGAGCAGCAACACAGAGCCTAAACCAAAACTATACCTAAACCCATTAACTCTTCCAAGCTTTCTTTTTGTGTAGTTGGGTTTACCAGTAAAGCATTGTGCTTTTAATAACCTGTATTTGAACTATACATTTTTCTGTTCTAGTCTTCTCGGCTCTATGTTCCCTTTGCCCCGAATTCTGTTTGCCATGGCACGTGATGGTTTACTCTTTAGTTTTCTTGCCAAAGTGAGTAAGAGGCAGGCACCAGTTTCTGCCACCTTGACAGCAGGGGTCATCTCTGGTAAGCTCTGAAAGCCTGTGTTACTTAAAACTGAGATTTAAACACTCTATGCATGCGCATGGTACTTCATATTTTTGAAAAGGGCTGCTTGTTAACTTCCCTTGCACGTACAATGGGAATAAAATTATCGAGTAATCAAAGGGTGTAAGAACTCCAGATCTGGCCAATCATGGTGGTGGTGATGTCCTTAATGTCACAGAATTCAAAATGAATTTTTTTTTTTTTTTTAATACTGGCCTCTTGTATTGTCAATAAGCTTGTTACTTAATCTGGGTCCCTTATGCTGATGCTCTACTTACAGGGTTTCCTACACCTATATATTTATCACGTCTATAAGCGGGGAAAATAACCATCACGTTCTTTATTATGAGACATGAGAAAAAAAATTAAATTTGCAGCAGGATCACCTTTTGTGTAAAATACAAAGATTTTTAAATTTTCTTCTAAAGAAGAAGGATTCTGGTTTTGTAGAGGCATACCAAATTGTGGTTGAGGGATATGTGTGTGTGTTTTGGGGTTATGTGTGTATGCACATATATGTATGCACATACATGCCCACATGTGTTTTAGCAAAACAACATTTTGGGAGCTGTTGCCAACTCTTGATGTATCACAAGGAGAAATTTTTAACACACAACTCTTTCACTTTTGTACCTTCTTGCAGAGGTACATGTAGTTGTGCTCAAATTTCATTATCTTTTTCACTGGGATGTCTAATTACCCAGGAAAACTGGAAGCTCTAGAAGTATTTAACTCAAAGGCAAATAAATAAGTCTTAAAAGTAATTAAAATATGAAAAACATGCCTTACAACATCTAGCAACCCTGCTAAAATTGGTATCAAATAAGAAGTTCAGAATTGAGACTAAAATATTATTATTTATAATCAAGGTCATCCTTAGATGCCACAAGACTGGAACTGCTCATGTCGTGTACTTGGCAGTAATGTGGGAAGGCACAGCCATTGTCCAGATAGTTCCCACATGAAGCATCAGTTCCATTTTCTTTGGTCAGAGTACAAATAAATTCCTTAGAATTACTTTTATTGTTTTGACTTTATATTATTTGAATTTATAATATTGATGTGTTCCCCTATAATAATTTGGAAGTGCAAAGATTTGGGATGAAATGAACATCTTTATCTGAAATCACAAGGATGATGAGGAGAAAGAAAACTCTGTTACCCAGCTGGTAAACTGATACAATTATATAGCCCTGACTATAGCTATGCAGCAGCCCTCACTTGGACTGCTTTTAGACAGTCTGGGGAACTTGGTGTGTCAACAACTCACCTGAAGACAGCTTCATCTACTGCTGGAGAAGTAGTAATGTCTTCTTCTGTCTTCAAAAAGATGCATATTTGGTAACTTGTGGTCATAGCTTTGCAAGAATAGTTACGGATGTATGCAACAGCTTCTATTACCTGATTTTTCTGTTCATTCTTAGCATGGATAGCTTTAAAACTGTTAAGGAGATTAGATGCTTGGCCCATTAATTATAGTTATCAGGTCAAGACTACAGCTGAATCAATTGTCACATGTTATTACTGTGACTTACCTTTTCACAGGTGGTAATAGCAATTGCGAACCTGCACACCGAAATGTTTTGGTATCAGTCCAAGGTTTCTTCACCACAAATTGATCTATCATTGTTTCTTACAATTGGAGTCGAATTAAGAGAGGTGGAAAAGCAATACTGTGTCTTTTTTTCTCTCAGTCAGAAACTTGTAGGCATTTTTCAGTTTGGTTCTAATGTAAAAGAATATTCTGGGCTGCAAAGCAGCCTTTCGAAGCTAGAATTAAAAATTAAATAAAGCCACTTACATGAGGTTATAGAAGGTTCGGTTCTTCCTCAGCTTTGCTTACCTATGCTCTTTTGAGCATGCAAAGTTGTGAGGTATTCAGAAATCTTCCCTGTAAATGACTTCTTGGATTTAGGAACATCCACTGTCATTAAAGAACACAGGATGGTCTTCCTTCCTTCATTGGAAAAGGAGACTCCCAGATGAAATAAACCTTCTGTAGTCAGCAGTCTTGTTTTCAGAAAATCACATTTTGCTTTCTCCTTCAGGAGAATGTGTGTCTGTGCGCTTACACACCTATCTACAAATATATTAACAAACATGTAACATAAACATTATATATAAGTATTTCTGAATATCCAAAAAATTGTGTGTGCATATACATACAGTGTATAAAGGCTATATTTAATAGTTTATTTTGATGTTGAGATTACTGGTGATTCAAAAGATTAAGTATTTTTAGATTCTTTCTGCATCTCAATAATGTTAATAAAATACAAATATTTTAAGGGGTTCTTTGACCACATATCTTTCAAGTCAATTAGCATTAGACTTTCATTTAGTGATGGCTGGTGCTAATTACTTTATGAGCTATGTCTGTCTGTGTGCAAATAGCATAGACCAAAAAAGACATTCCAGAATCTCCAAAAGAATGTGGCATTAGCTTTTATAAACACAAAGACTGCTGTAATTACCCTCAATATCCTGGAAGTTTCTGCCTCTGTTTTCAGTGATCTTAAGAATATTAATTCTTGTGAGATTTTGCTGGCCTTTCCTGAAGGCCAGTTGAACTTAACTTTTTTTTAGTTTTGTAGTTCAATTTAAAAAAACCCACAAAACTATTTTATTCGAGACAAGTCTTGAAAGTCCTCTTTACATAGAGCTCTTTCTCAGCTCAGCAGAAATTTTACATACCAGTGACTTACTGGGTCAGATCATTTTTCTCCAGTTTGGCAGCAGAATCCATCCTCTCAGCTTTGGTGAGATTCTGTTGCAGGTTCTGAACCTTATTCTATGAAAATATATATTTTAATGTGGCCCAAGTTCAATAAGCCATGTGTGGAAATGCTTACGTCCAAATAAGTCCGATACGAGTTGCTTCATTATGCAGCATGACTGTATGGCTCATCAGTGCATATCTATATGAATGAGATCCCCCAACTGTAGGGAATTAGGTTTGGGAATGTTGGCGATGACTTCAAAAATGTGTTTTTAAGGATGACCATGATTTCACTCATATTGCTGTCAGTAAAATCTGTGGACAGATTTTAAAATCTTTGCTCTTAGTATGTCTTAATATTAATCTTAGCACTTACAGTTGGACTCGATGATCTTAAAGGTCTTTTCCCACCTAAACAATTGTATGATTCTATGATTCTATGTCAGCCTCATACAAATTTCTTTTCTTTTCTTTTTTAGCTATAATGGCATTTCTGTTTGACCTAAAGGCTTTAGTGGACATGATGTCTATTGGCACACTTCTTGCTTATTCACTTGTGGCAACCTGTGTCCTCATTCTTAGGTGAGTCAAAATCATTCTTTGTATTCTCCTGTGCTTTATTTTGTGTTGGTCCCTATATAAACAGAAGTGACATTTGCAGGGTATGTTTCTTGCTAGATAGCTAAATGTTTAAAGATTAGCTGAACGCATCTAAATGATTATTAAGAAGCAGTGACCCATCAAAGAAAACAATGACATATTGTCATATCAGTCAGGTCAAAGCTTCATGTGACATCTAGACACCTTTTATTTTCCAGAAGATGTGTTGGTCCAAGCATTAGTCCCAAAGGTACTAGATGTAATGAATGATATTTTGATATGAATACAATCTATACTGTACATCAGGCCTATTACATTGTGGGGACTATATGTGAAAGGTGTAGATGTTCTGGGTAGTTCACAGGATGAACAAATTCAAATAATTGGATTGTATTACCCTAGTCAGACAAGTGTTTCAAGATGTGATAGCCCTAGAAGAGAGTGCAAATATTACCTCTCAATGAGTGCCATTATCAATACTTGTCAGTAAAACTCTGGTATCTGTTCTGTTTGTAAAGCTATGGAATAATATTAATATATTGGTAGCTGCAGCTCACTTTATTATGTATTGCTTTTTGTAACTTAAAAAAATCAGTCTTTATTACGTAAGGCTAAGTAATTAACTTTGAAAAGTATAACAGTTTAAATTCAGCTCAAATTCAATGTTGCAATAATTTACACTTTGAAAGAGAAGACTATTTTGCCAGTTAGTACGCCTCTTACCCTATGGGAAGCAAGTCAGAAAGGTCTCCTACCCCTTCCCTGCCATTGACCACCAGGCCCTGTCCCCCCTTTTTGTATGAGACTGGTCATTTATCTGACCCATTGGTGCATTCATGTAGCTTAAAAAAATGCCCCCAAAATCCCCAAACAAACCCAGCAAAAAAGTGAGTTGCCATAGTTTGTTTGTATATGATAGTGACTAATAATACATGCTGTTGCAGTGCAGTTATAAAGTGGGACATTCTGAATCTCTACTGCAAAGAATTCAGTATTTAAATAGATTCCCAGAGTCATATTGCTTCAAATCCCAAAGTAAGCTTAATTTTTTTATTATCCTGTTTGTTTTATGCATAGATACCAACCCAGTTTAACCTACGAGCAGCCAAAATATTCTCCAGAAAAAGCAGTTTTGGCTGCACCTGAAAAGGAATCTGCAGTAAGTGAATCACAGATACATATGATAGAAGAGAACCACTTCAGTCTTAAGGCCCTGATTAATCCATCCAGTTTACCTACTGAGCAGACTGCAACTACCGTTAACTTTTTAGTGGGTCTTTTAGGTAAGTGTTCAACTGTCCAAATTCATGTAATGTCTTAACATAAATAATAGCATTTTATTAAAGACAAAATTAAAAATCCAGTGATAACATGCCTTCCTTCAGTCATAATTAATGTGTCATTCCACAGAGAGCTTTTATACTTCATGATGGATCTAATCTGTCATCTACTACTATATGTTCCTTTAATTAAACATTTTCATGGTAACATTTCATACTGAAAACCTGCTATCATTCTTCTTAAAAGTCATGTCCTCTTCAATGCAGAGATTAAGTGACTTCTTTCCCATTTCCATCATTTTATTTTTCATGCAGCTTTCTTGATATGTGGCTTGAGCATCCTCACTACTTACGGGATTCATTTCATTGCTAACTTGGAGCCCTGGAGTATTTGCCTTCTTGCTGTGTTGGTGGTGTCCTTCATAGTTACCATTCTCCTCATCCAAAGGCAGCCTCAGAACCAGCAGAAAGTGGCCTTTATGGTGAATAACATCTGCTATGTTATTCTCTAATGAGAGGTTTGGATGGATTCTGACAAGTGGGAGAGGGGCAGAGAGCGAGCGATGGTCCTTTTTCAGGCAGCCTTTCATTACTACACTGCCACTATTGCAGTTCACTTTTTGGTTAAAGTAAGGGTAGCGGATGCTCACGGCTGAATCATCGGCATGTGCAGTCCAGTCCAGATCTTCTCAGGACTACAGAAAGGGTTTCATTGCCCACAGATTGAGATGTGTGACATCTGTAGGAGCATGGCTGCAGAAAATGGCTGCACCACTGATATTGGTGTGAACAGCTGCTATTGCAACTAGTGGATCTGACAGCACAGATCTTCTGGGTATCCTTTTAGACACATCCCCAAAGTGCACATTACGAAAACCCAAGTAATTTTAGACCTCAATTTAAGTGCTTAGAAACTGGAAAATAATTCAGAAACCAATTAGCATGCAGTCACTTGTCTGTGTTGTGTGCAGTGATTTGGACCACTGTACAGTTTGTACCTACCTGCCTTTCATTTCGAGCTTTCATTTATGTTCTAAGATCAGTTATTTAATGGCAATAATGAAGTATTGTGATGAAGGTCAAAGCATCTAGTGGAATTGGGCGGGGGGGCAATTCAGAAGGAAGGAATATAAAAAATATACAAATATTTTTTCAGCTGTAGATTCAGCAATTCATTAGTATATGTTCAGCACAAAGGGTTTTCTTCATAGCCTTAGAGAATGTATTTTAAAAAGAATTTATTTTAAAAGTTTAAGATCTGTAGAAATCAGTGGTTAAACCCAGTGAGAATGACAATTTCACATTGCAAGAAGAAAATTTTCCTGTTCTTTTTAGTCAGCAGATCTGTCACCTCTAGTTTGTGTAGGAAGTGTGACATGTGAGAAATTACATTTAATGCTACAGGCATATTAAATATTTCCTTTTAGGTTCCACTGTTGCCATTTTTGCCATCCTTCAGTATCCTGGTAAATATTTACTTGATGGTACAATTAAGTGGAGACACTTGGATCAGATTTAGCTTCTGGATGGCACTTGGTAGGTACTTCTATTAATTTCAATCACCTCTTATGTTAGGACTGATAAATCCCATTTTAGAACATTTTATTCTCTTTTAAATAGTTGAACAAAAGTCTGTGTTTTAATAAGTCAGCTGATATTTCTGATCAAAATGAGAGCATGCCTCAGTAGGGGTATTTATTATGAAGTCAAAAATGTGAATACAGTTTTGAGGTAATAGAAAGAATCAAAGTTATAGGACTAATTCCAATAAACCACATTTTTTTTTCTAATAAATATAGCTAAAATTTTGCAGAGACCTGTTTGTAAAAGTTTTCTTCCCAGTACATCAGTCATTCTCCTTTAAGATATGGAAAATTGTATTAATTCCATTTAGACATAAATTGGAGATAATAGTTTCCATGACCTGTTAGAGCATTCAATTACACAAAAATGAAGCACAGTGATTTAGTGCCTGCATTATAAATAGAAACAGGGAAGACCTGAAGCATGAGCTCTGATTCAGATATCATAGAATCACATAATCACAGAATGGTTTGAGTTGGAAGGGATCTTAAAGATCATCTAGTTCCAACGCCCCCTGCCATGAGCAGGGACAACCTCCACTAGACCAGGTTGCCCAAAGCCCCATCCAACCTGGCCTTGAACACTTCCAGGGAGGGGGTATCTATAACCTCTCTGGGCAACCTGTTCCAGGGCCTCACCACTCTCACAGTGAAGAATTTCTTCCTAACATCTAATCTAAATCTACACTCTTTTAGTTTAAGCCCATTACCCCTTGTTCTATCAATACACTCCCTGATAAAACAGTCCCTCTCCAGCTTTCCTGTAGGCCCTCTTCAGGTACTGGAAGGCTGCAATTAGATCTCCCTGGAGCCTCCTCTTCTCCAAGCTGAACAACCCCAACTCTCTCAGCCTGTCTTCAGCCTCCTCTGGACTCGTTCCAAAAGCTCAATGTCCTTGTACTGGGGACCCCAGAGCTGAATGCAGTACTCCCGGTGGGGTCTCACAAGAGCAGAGTAGAAGGGCAGAATGACGTCCCTCGACCTGCTGGCCACACTGTTTTTGATGCAGCCCAGGACACAGTTGGCTTTCTGGTGCTCTAATGCACATTGCCAGTTCATGCTGAGCTTTTCATCAATCAACTCCCCCAAGCCCTTCTCCTCAGGGCTGCTCTCAATCCATTCCCCGCCCAACTTGTAGCTGTGCTTGGGATTGCCCCAGCCCATGTGCAGGACCTTGCACTTAGTCTTGCTGAACTTCATGCGGTTCACGTGGGCCCATCTCTCAAGCCTGTCAAGGTCCCTCTGGATGGCTTCCCTTCCCTCCGGTGTGTTGACCGCACCACACAGCTTGGTGTTGTCGGCAAACTTGCTGAGGATGCACTGAATCCCACTGTCCGTGCTGCCGACAAAGATGTTAAACAGCACCGGTCCCAATACTGACCCCTGAGGAACGCAATTCATCATTGGTGTCCACTTGGACATTGAGCTGTTGACCACAACTCTTTGAGTGTGACCATCCAGCCAGTTCCTTATCCACTGAGTGGTCCAGCCATCAAATCCGTGTCTCTCCAATTTAGAGACAAGGATGTCATGTGAGACAGTGTCAAATGCTTTGCACAAGTCCAGGTAGATGACATCAGTCACTCTTCCCTTCTCCACCAATGCTGTAACTCCATCATAGAAGGCCACCAAATTTGTCAGGCATGATTTGCCCTTAGCGAAGCCATGTTGGCTGTCACCAATCACCTCCTTATTTTCCATGTGCCTGAGCATAGTTTCCAGGAGGATCTGCTCTATGATCTTGCCAGGCATGGAGGTGAGACTGACCAGCCTGTAGTTCCCCGGGTCTTCCTTTTTGCCCTTTTTAAAAATGGGGGTTATGTTTCCCCTTTTCCAGTCAGTGGACTGCCACAACTTCTCAAAGATGATGGTGAGTGGCTTGGCCACTTCATCTGCCAGTTCCCTCAGGACACAAGGATGCATCTCATCAGGTTCTATGGACTTGTGCACCTTCAAGTTCCTTAGATATTCTCAAACCTGATCTTCTCCTGCAGTGGGCAGTTCTTCATTTACCCAGTTCCTGCCTTTGCCTTCTGTGACCTGGGCAGTGTGGCTCGAGCATTTGCTGGTGAAGACTGAGGCAAAAAAGTATTTGAGTAATAATATCTAAGGAATAAACTTTTTTTGGAAAATATGTTCAGCCAGATAGTACCTAACTACTTTTTGATGCACTACTTGCCTGAAAACCCTATTAACTTTTCTTTTTTCCTTTTGGAAGGCTTCCTCATTTACTTTGCTTATGGCATCAGGCACAGTCTTGAAGGTCATCGTAACGATGGAAATGACGATTCTTGTTCAGAAAATAGTGGCTTGCAGGAAAAGAGCCCTGTGGAAGAAGTAGATGAACCTGAAAATGCAAATGAAAGTGATCAATTTCTTGCACATGAGAGGACAAGTGAATGTTAATCTATGTAAACATACAGGTCTTTTAAACTTCTAATTGACATTTTACTTGTGGACTGAAATTTCAAAAGCTTTCTGCCAACATTGTGCCTCTTGAAAGTGTTTACTACAAGGCCTGGCTGGTATTTTGGACAAGCTGCTAATCCATCTTCACCATTTCAGAACGGACAGCATGGAGATTAATATTTAAATTAAAAAACAAACAAGAGAAGTACCCTTTGGCAAGCAAAAATTTGGATGCATTGTTTGAACTGTCATCGAAAATGACTGGCAATCACAAAATATGAAGAATTTTAGAACTGTTCTGAATATTTGACACTGCATTGTGAACACAAGTGCCTTTCATACCTTCTCCTTACCTCACTTACATGTTTTGGTCACAATCTAATAGCTCTCTTTTTTTCTACAGAAGTAACTGTCACAGGAGATAAACTGCATTCAGGCCTGGAAAATATTTGCAAATGGTAATTGTACAGATCTGATACTTTGCAAAAAGTAGAGGATCATATATCAAAAGAAATAATTGCTTACCCTTACTAATCAGTAGTCATGAAGAACTCAAACAGTGAAGATACTTGAAAGGCTTTTACTTCCTCTAAATAGTATTCAAGATTTCTACTTATGTGAATTGCTTTCCTTTCAGAGATGGTGTGTGTATAAAATAATACTCCCAAGAGGAGTTATGTTGTTTTCTGCAAAAGCATCTGGAAAATAATCTGTTGGTCACAGTACTGACAGTGACATTCGTACGTGATTTAGCAAGTATTGTGCTTTTGATTTCAGAAGGGCCAGGTTTTATCCCTGACAACCTAATTTGGTACTTAACATGCAGCAGTCATCAAGTTTTCCTCCTAGCTACTCATTTATTCCCCCTATACTTTCTTCTCCCTTCTCATGTGCCAGAGTTGATATGTTTCTCCTCAGAAAAATTAATGTGCAAAATTCCAGGGAGGTTAAAAAATCAGAAGCCTAGGCTTTGGAAAAAATCCTCATCAAAACAGTATTTCAGTGCTTCACTAAGCCTTAAACATTTGTTAGCACAGCAGTTTTTTGTGAGCCAAGCCTACATCCACAAATCCATTCATGTGGGTAGGATATCCAAATACTAATTTATGTAAAGAACCAAATTGTTGCAGTGTTGCTGGGTAAACAATTATTTTAAAACTAGTGAAAATAGAAACTGTTCTTTCAACACAAAAGTCATGTTACCTGTCAAAGCCACCCGGATATTCTACCACTTTTTCTCAGCAAGTAGTAGGCTCAAGTCCCTTGAAGGATTCCACAATATGAAGTTGTTTTGCAAGAATGTATTTATAAAAAACTTCCTTAAAGTAAGAACTGTCTTGGACTTTGCCAGGGAGAGTTTCAATCTGTTGTTAGTACTAATCATTGGTATTAATCTCTGCTGCAGGTATAAAAACTTCAGTTCCCATGAGAGCTACATTGGTTGACAGTGAAAAGCACCTTACATTTTTACAAATAGCTGGAATTTCACACACACACACAACAACAAAAAAAAAAAGGCAACTAGTTAGGCTGCTTCTGTCTCTCTCCTGTTCTTTTTCACAGCAATAGATTCATGCTTTTTAATCTTAAAACAACTTCTGTTGTAAGAGAGTAACGAGGCTAAATGATAAAGGGCAGGAGGAGTGCTTCTTGATAGAGAACCCCGCGACGGGTTGATACTCTGCCCTGGGGCAGGTCTGAGGTTTTCAGCCTGATCCTTTCTTCTCCTCTTGAACTGGGAGAAGAGGGTCCTGCACTGCTGGCAGCAGCAAGTGGACAGATGTGGACAGATGTGTGCTGTTGCAGCAGTGGCCTCTCCTGGCTACTCAGAGTTAGGAGTAGCGATCTGAAAATGTGAGAGGCATGCAACAGGTAAACTACCGATATCTTAACTGAGGTTCCAGCATATCCATCCTCTAACTCCAACTGGTGTTGGCCTAAGGACTGTTCTAGTGATTGGTGGTCCTTAACAATGGATGGGACACAGAGGATGAGGAGAAACTATCGTGTAGGTGGCAATGGGATACTGTTTTTTAGTAAACCATAATCCATCCAGACTTGACCATAAGTTATAGCCACTTCTTTCCAAAATTCATCATTGTTTACAAGATGCCATTAAAGAAAGACTCAAATCTCTGATTAATACGAGGAGATGATCTGCTAAGTAAATGGATGAGAATTCTCAGAGCAGTTCCTGGAGCTATTGATAATTTTCAGTACCTCTATTCAGTGAATGAAAGAGCTGTCTATGTCAGTTGGATCTGCTATTTTAATTGTAATTCTCAACTGGAGTCCATTTTTGTGCCAAAGATGACAAAAGAACTGTATGTTCTTGTTTGAAATATTAGAAATTTAAGACTTTCCAGGGTCTTGAAAGGAATACAATATAGTAATCCTTAGATATGTCAAAACAAAGGTTTTATTTTAAAATAACCAAAAAATTGAGTAAATGAATGTATGTTCTGTGTTTTTAATCCCACAAGTATTTGAAATAGAGAAGCTGATGCTTTTCCTGAAGCATGGCTTCTTCAGTGGTTGTACTTTCACAGGACATTGTTAACCTGTCTTGCCTAGTACTCTTAAATCCTCAGCTGCAAAAAAATGCCATTGCTGTGGGATCAAGTCAGCAAGCAGTGCTCAGGCAAAGCTTTTGCATGACTTCTTTACAAGCCTACAGTGAAACACAGCTCCTTTAAAATTCCTTATGCATCTTGGTGTGTGGGAAGCAGAGACTGACTTTTTTCTATGGTTGCTGAGGCCGCAGAGCAGGCAAGCCAGGCTCCCAAAATGAAACTGCTGCTGTTCTGTGATATGCAAGGAAGATGCCATTCCCTCCCACGGCCATCATATAGAATGTATGTGTGCACACCTGTCTGTACATTTGCATCTGTTTGACATTAGCCCATAGTGATTTTGATGTACTGATTAAAATAATTTCTGTACTGCACTGGAATTTTCCTTTGAAGGGACACTGCCAATATAACAAACTTCTGACTAAAGCAAGTGCTAGCTAAAGCTTCTGGAGATAGAGAAAATAAACGTTCCAGGTTATTTACTTAATGGATGTGTCAGCACTTTGTGTATTGACAGTTTCTCCTTCCTTTTGTGTGAATATTTCTCCCCCCCCTGCCTTGGTAGAGAAATGAATTATATAAAAATAGAAGAAAGTGCCTGTACAAATGTTGGTAAGGGAGATGGGAGCAGCTGCAGCACAGGAACTATCCACTTAGCTAATGAGATGTAGAATGAAATGAAATGAAAGAAAAGTCATTGGGTATTCTCAGTTGCTTCAACTGCACAAAGGTTATTTATAGGTGTGTACAGTTAAAGTCATTATTAGTCAGTGGCTAAGAACATGACAAGCCAGAAGTAAGAAATTTATGCTAATTTTAGTATCGATTTGTATATGCAATCTTGAAATTCCAGATGCTTTCCTGGGATTTTGCAGGAGCAGGCCACGTGAAGGACAGCCATGCTAGTCCTTACACAGGAGCCATGTATGAAACAAACCCTGATTTTGTTCTCGTGTTTGCTGTATGTCTGTATTTGCTGAGAGAGCAGCTGAAAGCACAAGTCCAGTGGAATTGAATAGCTGCTGTTATTTTTTAATGTAGTTGTTGATATTGTAAATTGTTCTGTGCAAATAATAATAGTATGTGTTAACACAAAATATCTATTATTGGAGGTAGCTTATTGATGTTTTTTTTCTTCCTTTGTGGAAAAAAATCCTCCAAAACCTGTATTTGCATTGGTACATTCTGGATGTACCTTACATAGAGGAATTATTCTTATCTAGTTGGATTTAAGAAAGTAAGCCAAAGCATATTTAAGGGAGCACAAATAAATCTTCTTGTTCTGAGTGATAAGAGATAACATTTCTGTATAGTTCACGTTAACTAACTTCTTGTGGTATTCCAGTTCTAATTCTGCCATAGGAAATTTTATGAGGTATCTTAGATTTCATTGTCTGTTATCCTGGGTAAAACTATTCTGTTAATAATAGTAAGCTTTTTCCTGCACAACAAATGCCAGTTAGTATCTGAAATCTTTCATATTATGTTTATGTCACCATGTGTTAAAGCCATTTATATTACCTGCTTTTAGAAAATTATCAGCAATAAATGTCATTACTAATGATGTACGATTACTTAGGTACTTAGGAATTTACCTATGCCATCCAGAAACTTCAAATGGTACAAAGAATTTAGAGGCAAAACTTAATAAAGCTTAAGTACATATTCTGTATTGTATTAGATGATAAATGTAGCCACCTTTCCCCTAAAATTTATGCAAAGATATATATATATATATATATATATATTTAAGAAATAAAAGGCATCATGTTTTCATGGAGGTTTTAGTAAGTACCAATATCAGATGTGCCGTAAGCATCCTGAGATACTGAAAGCAAAACCACCTGGGTGAAATCTGTGACATTGCAGGAAATCTGTGTGGGACTGTGCAATCGTTTTAATCAAGTGTGATGCCTTTGGCATTGAGGTGTATTTTGTACCATAGGAATTTAATGCACATGATAGCCGGCATGTGTTACTTGATTACATAAAAAAAGAAAATAAAAGCATCTTTTAATGCTTTTGGACCCTAATTCTTCCTAGACTTGCCAGGAAGTTTGTACAAATTGCAGTGTGCTCATTGAAAGTATTGAGATTACTCAGTGTTAGCAAATAGATATTTTACCAGAAAAGCAGGTGGTATTTCACATAGTGTAGGATCTTTGGATTTGTTTTTAATTTCCCGTACCTTTAGTATTTCTTTCTGGTCCTTCTTTTGAGGACCACTGATTTTTTTAATAGTTGGACCTTTCCAAAGGTAAATATAATGCCTTTACCATCTCCTGATCTGTTTTCCATTCTATTTTCAAAATCAAACTCCTTAACATTAGCCGAGTTGAAGAATTTCAGTCCAGAGACATGCATTACAAAGAACTATGTATATATATAATTATTTTTCTTGTCAGTTGGACAAATTCTGTTGTCTTTGTATGTCTTCATTGAGCCTTGTGCCAGGTAAACTCCAGCTTCACCATGTTTAGTTGGAGTCAGGACAAAGGATAAAAAGATCTGAATGTTTAGGAGGGCTTTTTCCTTTTGTGTAACCAGAAAGTAAAGCATGAAATACGTTACATATCTTTAAAAATAGTTATGTGTGCATCATTTTAAAAAACATTAGTGTTCATATTCATTTTAACTTTTATTTTTGTTCATATGTACATTGTAGTGATTATTTCTGTATTATATGCTGCTGAGCATTTAAAATGTAGATAGAATGATTATGATGCGACTTAAAAGATAAATTTGTATTTCTTTGAAGTGCTCTACCCAAATGAAAAGTCTTGAATTTTTATGAATGTAAAAATGCTTATATTTAAGAATATGGTGCTTGTTTTTTCACTTTTACAATAGAATTGTAATCAGTGATATTTTTAGTTACCTTTGTTCCAAATTCTGATGGAAATTACATTGCTCTTCATTTACTGTAAAATGTGCTTCACAGGATAACAATTGTGCATTTGTTCCGTATTTTTTAAATAAAGCTGAATATCACTTGTATGTATTTCATACAACTGCTCTAACTTTAACCACCACTATAATTTTAGTAAACACTAAAGTAATATAGTGACTTAACAACCATTAGTGTGTCAGATATCTAATGTCATGACATTATACAAATCATACCTAATTTAAAATAAATAACATGATAGCTTGTATGGATTTTATAGAGGGGAAAAAAACAACCATGTTTTATGCTTAAATCTTTCACTTTTCCGTAAGTGTGGAGATGGGGATAGTAGCAGCGTTTGTTTCATACTTGCTTCCAAGCACTCCAGAAGTCACTGAAATAGAGAATAACACCCTTTGATTTGGGCATTTTGTTTTTCAGTGCCAAACCAGAGATGATGTTATGTTTGATTTCCAGAGACAGTGAGTAGCCCCCAGTGTTCATGGTGCTCAACTTTCTGAAGCACTAAGCCTTGTCCTGGCAGAATCCAACCTCAGAGTTGGATGGATAAACACACTGTTGTCTCCTTTTTCCATTTTTGAAAAAAACAAACCAAACCAAACAAAACAAAAAAAGCCCCCAAAACAAAAACAAACAACAAACCAAAAACAAACAAACAAACAAAAAACAACAAAAAAACCCGACACCAAAAGACCAAAACAGGGCAGTGGATAACAATACCCTTGACGCTGAGAACCACACTCCCAGGGCAAGCTTATCATCTGGGACTGTTTTTAAAGACATTTGGGTAGTCAGATTTGTTCACAGACTCAAGAGTCGCTATGATTTTGGGTTTTTTTCTGAGGTATACTGCAACTCTTTTATATAATTCCTTATACAGTTTTCAAGTGATTCTCATCTTATCATACATACAGATTTAGTAAGACTGATCTTGAAAACCTGGGTTCCAGGAAGCAGAGGGAATATGGCCAGTGATTTAAATGAGGACAAGAGTCATTCTGCACGCACCACATTTAAAGCACTGACCTGAAAAGATGTATTTAAGCTATCAGTTTACTCATGTGGAGAACTGGGCTCATTACTTGTAGGTTTACATTAGTTCTTCTGATGACTATAAATGAAAATGTAACTAGTTTTTTGTGCACATCCATGTAAAGCTAGGAAACTTAAAATTCATAAAATCTTTCTTCATTGTATATCTGTATCAGAAAAAAGGTATATGGCTGTAGAATGAAAAAGAGACCATGAAATTTCACCATCTTACTCTACATCTGGACCCTACTGGCTGCTTTAAGCAGACACTTGATCATGGGGTATCTCAGCAGGCTCAAGCAAGCAGGTCTCTGAACCCTGCATGCATATGTATTTATGAGGGCAGGGGAGTATTATGTATATCCCTTCTCATTTTTTTTTTAATAGATGCTGACAAAGCCTAGACCTCCTTTAAGATCTGTAAACACTCTACTCTCATCTACTATGGCCACAGAGCTGTGGCCAGGGATACCATTCCCTGTTTACTTTATCCTGATTCACACAGCTTGTCTACTACAGGCTCTGCCTGTGACCTCTGACAGCCATTATTTTTCCTCCTCCCTGTCCAGTGTCTTCACCTTGCCCTATATCTACCTTTGGGGTCCCTCCTGTCACATCTTCCCCTACCTTCGCCACCAAGGAAATCCTCAGATTTCAAGAAATGGCTTTTGACAGCTCAGTGTGGGCATAAACATACACACAGCAAACATCAAATTTACCATGTTCATCTCTTAGCAGTGAAGATACCTGTACCTTCTTGATGTGCTTCACACAGGCATTAATCATACATGAAGACCGTGCCATGGACTATGGAGCCCCAAATAGCAACACATCAATCCTGCCTCTATTTTTACAAAGTGAGGTAGCTCTTCCTAAGCAGGCTTTTGGGAATCTCATTGCTGTGGCAGACTGGAATGAGTGCAATAGTTTGACTTTATAATGTACTTTTGCTGTCTTAGGCTAACACTGATCCGTGCCTGACGCCCATCTGTAGGGTCACCTGTGATGTATAACCTGTACAGCCCTCACACTCTGCTCTGTTCTGCTCCCTTCTGCAGATCTGGCTACCAGCCCAAAGGCAACCAACAGTTTGCACCCACGCAAAGCCGTATGTGGCAAAGGGCAGCTGCCACCAATGAGCTAATTCAAGCAATAAACTTCCACAGGTGTCCATGAGGTCGAGATTATTTAGGATGCAGCTCTGTTCCTGTCCCGAACATGGAGTCCTGTGTGAGTATGCTGGGCCTGCGCCGCTTGGGAGGGGGGCTGTAGTTGTCCTCAACCACGCGGTGTGAAGCCCCGGAGGAGATGGAGCCCTGAGCTGCCGAGGAAGTGGTTCAGGCTGGACACAAGGAGCCGAAGCCTTCCCCACCGTGAGCGGTGAAGACCCGTAGCAGGTGCCCTGGCCGGTGAGGGCAACCCGCGGCGGACACCCGCCCGGCTGGGCCCGCCTGGGGGGCGTCTCGAGTCGCTCCTCCGTCAGCGAAGCAGCAGGGGTGGTGGCGGCAGCGGCCTCTGGGGCAGCGCAGCCTCGACGCGCCTTCCCCCGGCGGGGAGCCCCGGGCAGGGAGCCCCGGCACCGGCCGGCTCCTCCCCGCGCCGCGGCCAGCCGAGGCGCCGCGGGGCCGCCCCCCGTCGCCGCGCCCGCCCCGCCTCAGCCTAGCGCCTCGGCCGCTCCCGCCATGCGGCTCTGGGTGCTCCTGAGCCTGCTGCTGCTGCAGGAAACGCTGCCGCACGGTGAGCCGCGACCCCCGCCTCCCTCAGCTCCACCGCGCCGCCCGGTTCCCCCACTCTGCGAACCGCGTCGGGCTTCCCTGACTGCTGGGCCGCCTCACCCGCGCTCAGCGCTGCCGCCCCTGCCCCGCGAAGTCGGCGGCGGGGACCCGCGGCCCCCCTGCTCTCCCCCGCCATGAGCAGCCCCCGGGACAGGGCCGGGAGCCATCTCGGGGGCGGCGGTGGCGGGGCTCCTGCGGGGCAGAGGCGGAGAGAAGGCGGGTTGCTCTCTTGGTCTGCGGCCAGCGAGCCACCGAGGCTTTCCGCCGGAGACCGCAAATGTGGTTTTATCCCATCTTGGGGTTTTGGGGAGAGACTTTTGCAGCAACTAGGTGCCACCCGACGCCGTTTCTCGGTAGGGTCGACGTGTAAGTCCGGGCTTGAGTCCCTGTGCCTCCACCGGAGGAGGGTCAGTGCTGGATGTGGTGCTCGGGTTTTAAAAAAAAAAAAAAGTTTTGTGCACGATTGTTTGTCGAGAGGACTAAACTTTACTTGTAACTTGGTTTCAGGTTGTGATGAAGTCTTGGGGGAAGAGGCAAGGTTTTCCCTGGGAAGGGACATTTGTAACCAATCTGTCACTTAAATAGACGTTAGGCAGAAGAGAGGCTGTTTCCCTTTTGCAAAGTGTGGATAAATTTACTCAAACTTCTTCAGCAGAAACAACAACAGAAAAATTCCTTTATTTGTCACCACGGAAGGGCTTGAGGAGCAAGGCCTGTGTAGCCCATGGAGGGGTTTTGTAGAGAAATTGGCTCTGAGGTACACAGTGACGGGCAAAGAGGCAGTTACCACAAGCGGCCCAGGAGGTCGTAAGGAAAAAAATTACTGTAAGAACATAAAAAAATCCTTCACCTGAGAGCTGTTAAGCACTGAAAGATGTTACCCGGGGAGGCTGTAGAGTCTCCACCCTTTGGGATAGTTGGATATCAACTGGACAAAGCTCTGCTCAACTGAACGGGGGTGGGAAGGGGCTGCCAGAAGTCCTTTCCAGCCCGGTTTTTCTCACCGCTACGTGCAAAGGAATTGCACTCTGCACCAGTGGGGTGTGGGAGAGGATTTCTGCTGAAAGACCCTGTCTGTGAGGGTGCACTAACGCATCAAGAAAAGTGTTTTCTATTTGAGAAATGGACAATAAAAACACAGAATGAGAAACAGTTGTACCTGGAGCAAAAGATTTCCCAGGCCTTTCTCCCATTTCTGAGTTTGTCTAGTTTATGCTGAGGTTTGACTGGGTGCTTCAAACCTTTGTCATCCAGAAGCTTAACTATGGGAGAAAGTAACCTGGCATATTTAATGACAGTTCCTTGTCTCAAGCTATAGGTACAAGTCCTAATGTAGGCATTGTGATTTCACAATGTCCTTCTGAATTTAGTGTATTTTAGCTTATGAACAGTGAAGTATGTCCCTCCAGATTGTTCATGTGAGTGTTGATGTGTCAACTTGTATTGTCTATGAGCGTTGGTTTGGATGATTCACTTTTCAGATGAAGTACCACAAATAGGGATGTGTCCAACTTGTTTTGTTCCATTAGTTGTGATCACAAAGACTCTTCCCTTTCATCTTAATCCTGGTGTTTAAGAATTATTCTTTATGGTAACCTCACACTTGATTCTTTTTTTTTTTTTTGAAAGAAGAATTCATCAGTATTAATGATGCTCATGCTGGCAAGATATGCATGTGGATATAAGTGATGTCTCAAGTCAAAACTGGGTGCTTTCTAGCATTATGTGACTAACAATCATTTGGGGATTGTATGTGTGGCATCTGTGAGAACAAGGGGCAGACAAACATTAAAGGATAGGATGAGACAGATACTGTGAACCAGGATCAAAAGTGCTGCATGGTCTATTTCTGTGGCGTATCAATGCATAGTCTCCTGCTTCAGCATGGAGAGATAGTAGGAGCCCTGAATTTACTGTTGCCGAGCAAGTGAGTACAGTGCATCTTGGAACTGATATTAGGAGCTGATCAGAGGTAGAAAGGAGGAGTTTTTTCAATTAATTTTTTTCTACTAAGTCTTAATTTTATTATCCTTTAATAAGAAATGCTATTGCTGGATTAAAAAATGAGCGATCTGCAAACCAATCTGAGATGGTAAAGTATTCCAAACATGGCACATTTATGTAACTGCATAAATGGGCTACTTGAGTTTGTTCCCATCCCTGGGAAAGTCTTGCAGCTTGGGTAAGGAGGTGGGGGAATGTTTGGTGTATTCTCTGTTCTTGGAGGGATTTGCTTGTGTGTCCTCTTCATCTTAGGTGATAGACTACTGTACCAGTTAATTATTGGGCATACAGATACTTGATTCAGTGCTGAGAGAAGGCAGGATTGAGGTGCAGAAGTGGTGGCGTCAGTAGATACCTGGACAGACTTACAGGGAGTGTTGGGGAGGAGTGTGGTCACAGCTTGCTTGGAAACTCACCTCTCGAGGAGGTGCAGCAGAGGGGCAAAACTAGGATTTTTGTGTAGGTAGATAAAAGCTCCTCTGATGGTGTTTCCTGAAATGCCCCTGCTGTCACCTGCAGGGAAATAAAGGTCAGACAGACAAGAGTCTCACTGTGTAACTGGGAGTGTGGTATAGGAGGAAAGTGTTCAAACTCACTGGGAAATACAGAAACGTGGAACAGAGGGAGCTTGTGCGCAGAGGAAAAACTTCATCTAGAGAAAATCAAAACCAGGCTTCTGGCACTTGAAAAGCTTTCATAAGGGAGTCTTTAACAGTTTCTTAAAGGCAGAGTATCAGGTGTGGAAGAGCACACAGTTTGGGATGATGCATTTCCTTGGGGTGAGGTCACAAGATCTGTGTGCCCTCAAACAAATGTCAGGATTGAGGTTGGCAGAATGTAGTGGAAATGGCAAAGAGTAGTTAGAATAAATAATCTTATTTCAATAGCCTCAAAGGGAAAAGAAAAAAAACAAACAAACAAAAAACAAACAAAAAAGTGGCTGGACCGAAGCTTGTGTGCTTCTACAAACAAATCTGGAAAGTACAACAGAGAACTGTAACAGCTGGTTTGAAATGGGAATGCTTATCCAAAAGGCTTATCAGGCCTGCCAGTGGAACATTCTAATGCTAGGGCACAAATTACACAGGAAATACGGAATAGCTCAACCCAAGGGAGAAGTGACAGTATGTGTTGAAGGAAGCTTTAGCGTTAAATCTGATTCCTGGTGAGTTTTGCCAGTAAAAGTCATCTGGACTGAAATAACAGCCCTGTGGAGGACAACCAACCTGGTTACTGACCACCCAATGTGATGGAGGGAATGACTGCTCTGTTAAGGAAAATCAGAGGGGCAGCAAGGACTGGATAGAAAAACAAAAGGAAGAATTGCTTACCCTTGCACAGGCTGGATCACACACATCAGAGTGTGTTGCCAAGTGCAATTGTTTAGATGCCACAAATGACGACTTCTTAGAGCTGCTACTTGGAGAACCCCTGAGAAAAGCAGAAGTTCTTGACTTGATCTGGAGCAGTACTCAGGTAATTGGATTCAGATGTTGCTTTAGAACAGCCAGGCTGTAGTTTTAATATTCTTGCAGGAATAATAAAAGCCAAAGAAACAACTGATGCGTTTAATTTCAGAAGGGGAAATTACATAAGATGAGGAGGCTCATTAACTCACATATGGGTTAAATATAAAAACCAGAATAAGGCAGACGAAAAGAGTTTGAGAAACAGCTTGCAAAAGGAATAAAACCAGACATAAATCCTTTTCTTCTGATGTGCTGGGGTGGGTCAGGAAGAGAGGGCCACAAAATTTGTAAGGCTGGGAGGAATGGAGGATAAGAAAGAACACCTACAGAAAGTAAAAAACAAACAAACAAAAAACCCCACCCACCTTAATTATTTGTGTGCACCCCTGTTCACTATGGAGGTGCTTAGGGAGGTTTTAGTGGAAAATGGTGACATGATAAGCATATCAGAAACTTGAGTGCAGTATCCTACTGAGCACTGTAATAGCAGGCTCCAAGACAGAATCTTTCTCTGAGGAGAATCATGAGAGGACATGTCTTGTTAATATGCCAAAAGAATTGGCCTTAGAGAAAATCAACAACATGAACAGTATTTAAGTGCCAGGATTTGATGATATACACCTGAGACTCAAAAGAAATTTGAACCTGAAATTGCTGAATTCTTACCTCAGGTGCATAACTTATCACATAACTATTTCTTTCCAGGGAAATGGAAATATGCCAGTATTTTAAGATTTTTGAGGGAGATTCAGGTGCAAAACCAGCTATCTTTATTCTGTAACTTGAACTTGTGAATAAGTACGCATGAATTACAGAAGAGTCAGTATGGCTTTGTACGGCTGCCTTTATTTTTTTCTTTTTCCCTTCACAAGTGTGTTTTGTTTTGCAGATCTGCTGAAGTTCTCTGAAGCGCACTGTATAAGAGTGTGGCCGTGGATGAGTTGGTTGATGTACTTGGATTTCCAAAGGCTTTTGATAAGCCTGTTAAAAACTCCATGGGAACCAAGGTGCTGCGAAACAAGGGAAGACCACTCATGGAGTAATAAATAATAGAAAACAAAGAGTAGGAGTTACTCTTTAGTTTTTGCAATATGGGCATAAAATTGGTTTTATCCAGTTGAATTTCACAAGGATATTGTAAGGCATATGCTTTTCAGCGTATTTATAAATCTACAAAAAGAAAACTGCCAGTAAAGAGTTGCAGAAGGATCTTTCCATTTTGGAGGACTAGGCAGTGAAATTAGGACTTGAAATTTTGTATTGGTAGATGTGCATTGATGGATTTCTACTTTGGAATTTTTAACCAATGATTCCTACTTAGGAAAGTGATCTTTGAGTTACACTTGATTATTCTAGAGAAAGTTGGCTCCTAATACTGCTTTCTTGAAATGTAATGAGCTCTTTAGACAGGAAAGAAGACACCACTAATATGTACAACTGTGATTTGACCATATCTTGAACCTGGTGTACAGCCTGCTTTTGTCTTCTTTCCATTACCCAAATGAGATGTAACAGAACTGTTGTAAGATAAATATTCTTTACAAGGAACAATTAAATAGAGTAGGACTTACCAGTCCAGAAAGGATAGGTTTGAAGGACACTTCTGTAAAAGTACGAGTGCCAGAGAAATTCACTGAAGAAACAATAGATATTTATTCCCTTAATACAAAAACTAGGAGGCATCTAATTATACATCATTTATATATAATTTGTGTAGTTTTGAAAATTGACCAGACAAATCAATGAAGGAAAAATCCACCAAGGACAATAAAATGATGGCAACTGTGGGTCACAGATCCCTTGAGCTAAAGGTTCTTGCAAGCTGGGAGACTAGTATCGGAGGAGCAGAAATGGTAACCTTGATCCCTGGTTGACATCTGACGCTGGGTGGTGTCAGTGTGAAGATGTTGGCTAGATAGGCTGCAGCAGGTCAGGGCAAATGTATTTCTAATGTAATGCAGGGAAAAAGTGTTCCTGCACCAACTGTTTGTCCCTGTAGTATATGCACTGTCACTCACTAGGGTAATGTGCTCTGAGTAACTAGAAAAACCCTACTTCATGGTTTGCCACAACAGGCAGCAATCACTTCCCCGAAATTCTCTTCCTATCATTTCCCTAAGTTTGTCAGTTTTGCATGGTCAGTGGCATCACAGGTGTGAAGAAAAATGGAAGAAACATAAATATTTGTTTCACTCTCCCTTCCAGAAACCATAAAATGTTACTCTTTATCTTAGTGTCATGATCTTTGGAAGGCATTCCTATTTGATCTCTTCAGTTTGTAGTTCTTCTTTTAAGGTGGTGAAGCATCTTTGCAATCAGTTTCACCAATGCTTATAACGTAGAACTGGGGAAAATGTTTGTGTATGGGCTGAGGGATCTACCTTAGTAACTGGATGTGTGCCTCTCAAAAATTACTATGTAAGAGTCGAAAAGAGTTCAAAATGCATTTGGCAAACTAAGACGACTACAGCAGTACTGTATTCCAGTTTATTTTCCAGTTGGTGTGAGACCAAAAGGCAAAGGCTCTTACACAGGCAGCCTTGCTCTGCATGCTGAGATCATGGAGTCACAGAATGGCTGAGGTTGGAAGAGACTTCTTAGGATCATCCAGTCCAACCCCACGTTCAAGCAAGGCCACCTATAGCAGGTTGCCTAGGACCGTGTCCAGTTGTGTTTTGAGTATCTCCATGGATGGAGACTCCACAGCCTCTCTGGGCAACCTGTGCCAGTCCTTGACCACCCTCACAGTAAAAAGTGTTTTCTTGTGTTCAGACTGAATTTCCTGTTTTTTTAATTTGTGCTCAGAAGGCCATTTAAGAGACGTGGTGTACATCAGCCTGGACGTAGAGAAGTGGAAGGCTGAAGCAGTGCAAGGTGTCCAGCCTGTGTATGAGGAAAGTCCCAGGAGCCATCAGTGGCAGGAGTCTGGAAGTGCTGCTGTTCACACTGTGGCTAATACCAGTTTTAATTCATGCTAACTCAGTATACAGGAGGGCTATTTTTAATTCCAGAGGGAGCTTGTTGATTGATTTGTACAATAAAATACCCAAGCATTTTCATGTGGTAAAGCTGTGTTCAATGTGAACTAGCTGTCAGGCACAGTTAGTGGAGATTTTGGTGCCTGGGGACAGCAGTTTTAGGCTCATCTCAAAAGATCTGTGTTTCTTGCTGTCAGTTAAAGTGGGAATATCTTTATTTGTATCTGTCAATTTAAAAAAAAAAAATAAAGACACCTCATTTTTTCTTTGTTTCCTTTGCTTTGTTGTTAAAGGCAGCTGGGCATCTCTGTCTCTTCCAGGTAATGAAATATCTTACCGTTTGCCTCTAAATAAGGTTCTATTTTCATCTGGACTGTCAAAATAAATGGCTGTTACAAAGAAGTGGTTAATTAAATACTGCCTTCAAATGACTGAAGTGCCATTTGTATTTTCACAGTACGTACTGTAAAAGAAGAAAACCGCATCACTATCAGTATTTTATAAATTGTCATGAAGTTCCACACTCGCCAGTTTTTCTTCGTGCATCTCTTACAGTAGCATGGTGTGTGAAAAGGTTAGGCAGAATTGATAGGCGTGTGACATCCTTAGGAAGACAGAGAACTTGCGTAGCATTGCTTAATAAATGATAATGACATGAGGTAGAAATGACAAAAGTAACTGGAGATAGAAATACTGTATTTCTTTCCCTTCCCATCCGTAAATTTCTCATACCTTATATATTTGTCTGTTTATGTGAACTATAAGTATAGATTTTCCACATGTTATTGAAAGCTCTTTTTTTTTTCCTCTTCCCTTTTTCCCCAGGAAAATGGTTCATCCCAGAGACTTAAAAAACTTACGGAGTTAACTCTTACTCATTTTTATGAATTCTTTATAGGAAGAGCAAAACTTTAGTTCTTCTCTGTGATAAAAAGGAAGATTTTTTTTTTAAAGACTATATGACCTTTTTCTAATCAGTAACGTTGCCTTCTTTATTTTGCTAGTGATTGGACAGCCTGGGAAGAGTAAGCGGCCAAAAGAACCCGGGGAAAACAAAATTAAGCCTGTTAACAAAAAAATAAAACCCAAAACTGCCAAAATGAAGGAGAGAGAATCAGCTGACTCCTCTTTGAAGTCCCAGTCCATACTGACACAGGTGATGGATAAAGGTCGTTTCCAGAAATTAGCTGCCACTTTAAGCCTGTCTGCAGGACAAAGCATTGAACTGCGATGTAAGGGGAGTAATGTTACTTGGAACTATCCTTCGTACTTGGACACCTTTAAAGACTCCAGACTTAGGTAAGCTATTTTTAATTTTTTTTTTTTTAAATCCAGAACTTTTTTCCCTACCACTTTCAACACCGTTGGGTTTTTTGTTTGCTTGTTTACATTTTTGCAATCAAGATGTTCCACCTAGTGGTTTCTAATGTTAACAAAAAAGGATGAGCATCTTCTAGTTGTCACCAATTACTGCCCTGTGATTTCCACTGTGAAATAGTCTTGCAGCATGTGAACTGAATTTTCTTCAGATGAATCTAAAATAGAAGATATGATCCAGCAGGACACCTGTGTGCTCCAGCCACTAATAGGGAACCACATTAGAGCTACTCTGAAGTAAAAATCTCAAAATATGTGACTGTGGATGTCAGGTACTCACTACCAACTCTGTTGCTCTACAGAGACCTGCTCCCAGTGGGCTGTACTGGTTGCTAGTGTAGCTGCCACCTGAGACACTAAGATTAACTTCCTGAAGAGGCTCAAAACCACATCTCTCAACTAGCAAAAAATTACACCGTCATGCTAAGAAGCAAGTAAGAGTAGTCTTTACTTTTTCAGGCAAAGTTACCTTTATGTGCAAAAGGGAATTGCAAGGTTTGTGGTGTGGCAGAGTTTAATGCTGAGGATAGTCACCTTGGGTTTAGGAAGGCTTTTTCTTCCATCTAGTGACATCTTAATGGCAGCTGCATAAGTAATTGTTAGAGCAGGAAGAGGAACTGAGGACTCTCTCCCACCAGGTGAGTGGTCTTGTTGCTCTAAACATCTCCAAAACCCTATACATTTGTTTGCCTTCCCAGTCTTTGACGATAATACACATAGCTACATGTAGATTAAATGTAGTAATTTAGTTCTGTATTTGAAAGAGGAGGGGGCATATAAGGAGCTTAAGGGTGTCTTTTATGGGCATTTTCTGGGTTGTGAGTAGTGTTTGTTTCCACTGGCTGTTTTATGAAGATTTATGTTTCTATGAAAGACAAGTAGTGAGGAGGCTGCGGAGCACTGTGAACAATGCCCTAAGAGTGAGCTGTAAGGAGCTTTTCTTGTATTATTAGATGAGAGAGGCACAGAGGTATGAGCAAAGGCATCAACTGCTATTGTCCTTTTGTTACTAAATTAAGTACAAGTGGGTATGCTCTCAGTAAATAACTGAGATTATCTGAATCTCTGTGATCCATTTCACTTCTTTACAGGTATGGTGCTACCTTAAAATCACTCCCAGTTAATTAATTTTTCAGATATATTCTTCTCCTTTCCATATCTCTTTTCAAAGAGGAATGTTGAAGATTGGCAGTTACACACTGTGATCTCCAGCATATCCCGAAATTTGTGGGCCAGTTGTTCTCTGAATGTTTGCTTGTCCTGAGGAGCTCAAGAACTGCACTGGCTGAATAAACCTCGGTAGCTAGTGCAAGGCTTCTGTCATATTAAGTTACAGCAGCAAGCCTATTTCTGCTGAGGGCTTATCGCAGCACTCTCTCTCAAAAGATCTTGTGGCTGATTTAAACAACTACTGCCTTTTTTTTTTCCCCAAGAAATAATGTTTTATCTGGATTTATGCCAGTAGGTGGCGTGCATCAGCTGCAATACAGACCTGGCCCTTCAGCAAGACAAAGCTGATTGATTGTGCAAAAGAATATCAACAGGGAGTGTGTGTGTGGTGGTGGTCGTCGTTTTCAAGTGTAGCTTGTGTTTTGTGCATTTGCAAATAGGTTGCTGGCATGATTTGGTCCTGTAGACCTCCAAGTCATGTTATCTGAGTATTAGCATCTGGCATTGAAGAAGGCAAGGCAAGTACTCACAGTTTTTGGAGAGGAATGTGAATGCTGCTTCATTATTTTGACTGTCTTTTCCTCTCTTGCAAAATTAAGTGTTTTTCTAGTGATGCATATGGGACAAAATACAGGAATTTAAGGTAATTTGGGGGGAAAAAAAGATATATATTTCCTAATTGTGTAGTTTGGCACTTCATAGTTTGAAGTAGTTTGGGAGTCTGCCTTTCTGTTCTCACTCAAGTTCACAGTATTTGTAATATTTTAACCATATAACAAAAGTTAATAATGTCACACAAAACAAATACTATAAAACATTTTGGCTGGGTGGATATAACTTGCCTAAGTATTTATTTTCTTATAGAACTATGTTAGGTTTATGTTTAAGGGTCCATGTTGAAATATGATGAACTTTGCTTTAGAAAAAATATTTTTAAATAAGTTCTTGAAGCAGCAAGGCTGATTTAGACTGAATCAACAATTTTAAATGTAAGCAGAAGATCCTATAATTAACTAGAGTAATTGAAAGCAGATTTGTAGCACACTTTAGAGTCACAGGATAGTAATTTATGGAGACATTGACAACAGAATCTTGTGCGGTTATATTTTCACCATATTTTTAGCATGACTTTGGTAGTTATCTCAAGATCTTTGTTTCATATGCATCTGTTAGTGCTACAGCAAAGTCTACTTTTAGAATGTGAAATATGAAATTTATATTCTGTGGTTTTAGCAGATTTGAATTTAACTGCAAATGTCATAAAGACAGCATATTATTTAGTTAGCTCAGTTGGTGGTGTTGTAAGTGAACTGGGAGCAGAAGAGGTTATTAAGTATTATCATCTTTCAAGAGGAGCTTAGATCTCCCTCATGGCATACAAATGCATGCACCAAACACCAACTACAGTAGCCAAATTTTAAAACTTCACAAATGTATTACAGTCATTATTTTAAAACAAAATGCTGAATATCGGGCAAAGGCGAGGAAATCAGAAAAATTATTAGCAAATAACCTGCAGCAAAAACTGTTTAATCATCCAGATAGATACATGTCCAGTATCTTCTGACACTTTGAGCTCTCAAAGACCAAGTATAAGGTAATCCCTTCGTTAGCAGTTAGTGAGGTGAGGGAGTGAAAATTGAGCTTATTAACTGGGCTGGGCTTTTTTTACCTTCGATTTCCATGCTGGTGCTGCTGGAGTTGGGGTACTGGTGCAAACCAGAGTTGGTGGCAGCAGCAGGAGGAAGTGATTGGGGTCTGAGGAGGTAATGGAAAGTGAAGGAGGAGTGGGTTGCTGGGCCTGGAGGATAAGTGAGGAGGAGGAGCAATGGCAATGATGTCTGTGCAATTGCTGGGGACTAATGACTACCGTTCTTTTGTTCATTTGTACCTCCCTACATCAGCAGATGCTCAGGCATCTAACTCCTGTTTTTTTCTTAAAGTAATAGGAGGGGTGTACAAATTCAAATGGTTTGGTGGGAATTTTAACAGTAAGCAAGCTGTTTTACATCTCCTGGGAACTGCTAACATCCTCTAACTCTAGCTGCTACAAGAGGAGGCTTAAGGACCCTGGCATCTAACAGAACTACAATTACAGGAGGCAAAAGAGACCTTAAGGTTCAGGGCAGCGAGGGCATTTGTAGCTCTGTTGGTCAGAGGGTTTGTTAATAGCAGAAGTCCAGGGCAGGAGCTGACTCTGAAGATGCATGTTCACTGTGCTCTGTTTCCTGTCTGTAGTTCTGGGAGAAGAGGGGGTTTTGGTTTGCAACTAGTTAAATTTAGCATCCATCTAACTCATTTCCTATGGGTGATGGCAAAAAGAAGTAGTGATCAAAGCCAGATGTTTTGTCTCTGTGACATGCTTGTCACGTTTTTAATTCACCCATATGGTAAGGAGAATACAGCAGCCTGGAGGACAATGTGACTTTCTTAAGAAGGAAGAGATGATAATTAGAAAAGCCACTTCTGTGGTATTATTGGCTATGCTTTCTTTGAGTTTGTTTTTGTAGATATACTTTATGACCTGGTAAATAAAATATGGACCGGAGCGCACTCACAAGTATTGAGGAAACTGTATGTTGTAGAGGGCAAAATTAGACTGCCTTCAGTGAATGCAGGCTCCTGTTGGCTTAGTGGCCCTCATGTATAGCTGAATTTCATTTTGTTCCATGTGCTCTGAAGTCTGAAAGCTAGGGATTTTTTTTTCTTGTGTTAAACAGGAAGATGTTTATGTTCTTCTCCTAGTGAGCTTGCATTTGAGATAAGCTCTCTTTTGTCAGTATGAATGCAGCTGCTGGAGAGGCTAATGCTAGATGCTCTTTGAGTTGGTGGTATGTGCACTGTCTTCTTCTGTTTTTCTTTTAAGTTTCTGAACTTGGCATAATTTTTCTGGCAAAGATCTTTTGAACTTCAAATAACTAAAGGTTAATAAGATGTATGTATAGAATAAGTTTTTGGAGTAGTTTTAAAACAGTCTCAAAATGTTCATATATACAGCATTTTTATGTTGTGATATGTAGAGAACAGCAAAGCTGGTTTTTAGGTCAGATTTCCGAGCATCTAAAATACCAGTAAAATAAAAGTTATTCTGGAAATATTGGTCAGCTGCAGGATTTTTACCATTTATAATTTGCTCCATATGGCCTGTTCTGTCTGCCTAATACTGTCCTAAGTTTCAATACTTCCACTCTCAGTTGGCAGGTTTTGTTAGTGCATGTTTGTGGATGACTATCTCGCTAGGCTATTTCCATTGATCACTGGATAGCTTGTTCTCAGTTAAGTAGAACGCACTGTACAATAATTAACTACTAACTCTGACCTTATTTTTCTGTCTGTTGGGATTTTGAGCTATAGTTCAGTGTCTGCATTAATGGTTGGAGGCAAAATGTTCTGGCATAATAGTTTCTCTGTAATGTTGACATTTAGTACTGGAAACTTGCAAAACATTTTATGCTGATGTAGTCATGTAGCCTATGAAATGTGAACTGTGAAACTAAATAATAATAGTACAGCCTAGAGCATGTTATGGGTTTCTGTTTTCTTCGTGCTGATATGATACACAACAGGATTGCTTGCATGAATAGGAATCTCTCAAAGCTTATCAAAAAACTGAAGATAATTTGGAATGTAAAGTAGTATATATCTGAAAAATGAAAATGCTACTACTCCGTAATGACATGATTCCAAAAAGCGGAATGAGACGAGGTTGTGTAGGACAAGCACATTAGTGGGTAGGAAAAATGATTTGCCTGTTTCCTTAGGCAAACCTCAAAACTGCCCCGTGGTGGATGAGCGTACTAATGGTGTCTGAGGGCTTTAATGGAAAAGATAATTCTCAGTTAGCCCTGTCTGGGTTGTGCATTTGGTGTGTTTTTATTTTTTAAGCTACTGGCCTTGGTTGGAGGCTGAATGCTGGGTTACATGAACTGTTGCTTATGATTACTGATAGTAGTGCAAACTGCCAGTAGAACACCTAGGGAGTCAGAAATTTCAGGAACTGTGTGTAGCTGGAAGCAGTGGCCTCTCCTTTCCAGCAGTTATTCTGCCTGCAATGGAGATGTAAGCAAAACAGAGCATTTGGAGCATACAGTACAGTCAGGTGCGTCTATACTACTGCTGTTACAGAGTGGCAAGGTGTTTTAGAGGGTAAGAATTCTTCAAAGCATGCTAATCCCAGAAATAAAATGATTCACTCAGGCATCTGCCTTACAGAATAACTGCCACATTAATGAGAAGAAATAGGAGGATAATAAATATTCAGAGAACTCAGTTGAGTAAGAGTGTGACAGCTGTTCAGACTTAATGCAAGCTGCG
This sequence comes from Aramus guarauna, assembly GCA_013400195.1. Classification (NCBI taxonomy): domain Eukaryota; kingdom Metazoa; phylum Chordata; class Aves; order Gruiformes; family Aramidae; genus Aramus; species Aramus guarauna. Next base: position 732,752 of record VXBL01006285.1, on the reverse strand, counting down.
CATTTGTCCAGACCCCATTGAAACGCTGAAAAGAAGTTTGCTATCAAATTCCTAAAACTGCAAAAATCCCTCCTGACTTGAGTAGAACAGAAATGACCTTGGAACTTGATGCCCTGCAAAGGAAAGCAGGAAACCTTCGTGTTCTGGATGTGCTACTGTGTAAAGGCAGGTGGTTGAAAATAAGGTTTTTAAGGGTCAGAGTACCAGTAGAGTGCATCAGTACTGCCACATGGCTGTCCTGACAGCATTCCCTGAGAAATGGTGCTGTTGGACCATTGCTTTTGCAATCCATCAAAGGCAACTCAACAGACTGCCAACTATAACACTGTCTCTCTGCAAGAAGGAGCTGGAAAAGCAAACCTTAAAAATAAAAAAAGAACAAGATGAGATTGTAGCTCCTGAGTTTCATAGATAAGACCTTTCACCCTTAGAAACATTGTCAGTGTCTACATATATATCTACGTATTTATAAATATTTGCACACTTACAAATGTCAATCCACTGAGAGATATATCTGGGAAATTCAGGAGAAGGAGAATAAAGCAAATCAAATCTGAAATATTGACACAGACTAGATTTTGTGTAGTTACGTGATGACGCTGCCAGTACACCTCCAGCAGTTCTCAGATCGTGGTCTGAAATAGCCAAGGGGTGATGAAGAAACTGGTGAGAGGATGCCGGTGAGGTGGCTTAGGGCAGGGTAGGCAATGCAAAGTTACTTGTAGAACAAATCCAAGCTGAGATAGCTCTTTATGATGGTGTTTGCAAACGGAAACTTGGACCAGTATGTTAAAGATGGGGAAGCGTTCGCACTGAAAGCAGGCGTGAATCATCAAACGCTTATGAAAGTACTTGCTATTGACTGCTCCTGAATTATCTTTGTCATATACTATTGAAGCAGTGCTACAGTTAATGGTATCAAAAAAGGACTGAGATGCGTGCAGGTTGGCTTGGAGCATGAAAATACAGGATATACATGGACAAACTGAGACAAAACATAGATGAACATATTGTCTACAGCAGTCACAGCCCAGTCTCAAAATGAGGACTGACAGGAATCCAAGAATGAACTGTACAAGACAAAAGCTTGCAAGCACTCATGTGTAGCTGAAATCAATAAAACTACTCATATAAGCAGGCCTTTGCTGAAGCAAAAGGGGAAGTTGCAGCATAGCTCTGAAAGCAAAAGGTGGGTCAGTTGCAGAGTAGGAATAAAAAAACCAAAAGTAGAAGTGGGCTGACAGAAATGTTTGAGGAAATACATCTGTGATTGTCTGTGCCTTTTGTTTTTCTTCTCCCCAGTATAAAGCAGCTTGACAGGTACAGTCAGCTGATCCTTGCAAACTCCACTGCAGCAGACACAGGTGAATATAGCTGCTGGCTTCAGCTGTGCAATGGTAACAAATGCAGGAAGGATGAGACTAAAACAGGTTCAACGTACATCTTTTTCACAGGTAATTAACTCACGGGGGGATTATTAATGGAAATATATTTGCTAGTAAGAGAGGAATAAAGCTACATCAGCAACTTCCCTGTAAAGATTTTTCTTCCATAATTTTAATCTTTTTTTTTTTAGTGGATGTTAAGGAAGACAGTGCTGGTAAGCAGAAAATTACTTGCTTAGTGTGATTTATGAGTCCATTTTCCCTATGGATTATGATGATTGTATTATCTGTGTGTATTATGATACACATATGGATTATGTGTACCGAAAATAACACATAATGCAATGGAAAGCAAGTACCTTCAGAAATGCTAACACACATTCTGAAGGTCTTCTACAAAATGAATTTTAAAATGTTTGATTTGTGAAAATGTGTCTGGATAAAGAAAAAACTGTGCAGAAGTTTTTAATTTTGTCATGGCATTCAGATGACCACCTCTTCCCCCCGCCCCTTCCATTTACCTGCACTGACTTAAAAATGTTGACTTCTAGGCTCTTGGTAAGGCCACAACTTCTCCCAGGAGTCTATATAGCATGTTAAGAGGCAAAACATTCTTAAGTACACATGTTGTTCCACAGAGCTTGAGGCTGACTGTTGTCCTAACACTGCATGGACAGGGTCATAGGTAACTGTGCACAGTTTACTGCTACTTGGGACAACAGAGCTGAAATCAAATAGTTAATTTGTTCTTCTCATGGAAATTATTCTGAATGGCAAAACAATCTTAGCTGCCTGATAAGAGCTAAAGCATTCTTGGCTAGCAAATATTTCAGTACAAAACGCTAAGATATGATTGTTTGCGATATGTTTTGGAGCTAAATTAGACCGTAAGACTGCACGGAAACCGTTTATCAGAAGTGCTTAATGTTCTGAGGATACACTTCTTAAGAAAGGCTGGAATAAACTTTTCAATCAAGTTATGTAAATGCTTGCGCTAGAAAGAGGAATTTGAGCTTTATATTTCTAAGAAGCATGCCAAATATGGAAATACTCTTGGTCATTCTGAAAGCACTAGATATTTCATCTACTTAGAGCAGTAAATCAAATATTTTGCCTGAAATCTTATGTATAAAAAGGCTTTAGCTCTAAAGAATATCTCTTTCTAGTAGTAGTGGGTTATCTCTTACCAGTGGTGGTGAGGTTTTTTGTGTGTTACCCTTTAAAAGTGGGCGAGTGAACAGAATTAGATCCAGATGAGTATTTGGAAACTTATTAAAAAGGAATTCCAAAGATTTTCTTAAGATTAAAAAAAATGTGATTACAGTGAAGAATACTTTTTCTTTTTGATTTAATGTTTTTAATGCAAGCTATGTAAACATATCTCACAAGTTAGAAAAAGGTTGTTTTTTTCCTTTTGTGTGTGTATATTTAAAGCAAAAAGCTTTGGGTTAACTTTTAATGTTGCTCATAGCTATTTTTTCTTGTCATATGTACTTTCTCTTCTTTCTGTTAAACCAAGAGGTGAATATTATTCTAACTATATTTACTCTTCTGCACAGATAAAGAGGAACTTTTTGTACCTACTCCAAGCTATTTTGAGATTGTCTACCTGAACCCAGATAAACCTGCAGTCATCCCATGCCGTGTTACTAGTCCTTCAGCAAAAGTAACTCTACACAGGGAATTTCCAGCAGAAGAAATTGAAACAGATGGAACTGAAATTATTTATGATGTGAAAAAGGGTTTTGTCTACCAGCACCCTACTTCTGATCATAAAGGTATTGTCTACTGCAAAGCAGAGTCACAGGGAGCACCTCAGATTTCCATCAAGTATCACCTACTGTATGTGGAAGGTAAGGTGCAGTTTTCTGTATGGTTATACTGACTCTTTGTTTCTTCTGCTGGCGTTGTTTAGAAAACAATTTAATAAAAAGAAAGTAAAATAAGTAACATAATTGCAGAGTTTTAAAATTTTGATCAAAAGTATATGATAAAACCTTGTAGGTTTAAATTCCAGCAACTTCCCAGTGTAGAGGGGAAAGTTGCAGGTGTACATCACTTACCTGTTCCATTAAGCAAACTGAGGCAAAAATTGACTCTGAAGTTTTATCAGTGTATTTAACTTCAGAAACTAATTTTCTGCTTCCAAACACTGTCTTTCTATCAGTTCCCAAGGGCCCGCCTTCAACCACAATTGGGGCGTCATCCAGTAGAGCAGAAGTCAGTGACAGCGTTCATGTAATCTGCACAGTCCTTGGGGAGCCAGATGTAGATGTGAACTTCAGGTGGCAGTACCCAGGGCAGGAGGTAAGAAAGAGATATATGCCCTGGCTGAAAGGGTTTGTTCTTCATAAACGCAATGCTTTGAATGCTAGTCAGTCTCTAGATGTGGAGTAAAGATTCTTTCAGATTGTGGTGTCTGCCTCGTGCTCGCTCAGGCATGAGCTAGGAGGAGGCAGCACATCCCTTTTGAACTTCAGCCCATCTTTCCCTGAGAGCCTAGAAGCAGCACAGGAATGAAGCTGGAGAGCTCTATCCATGTTAGCAAAAAATCAAGCTCAGCAAAGCTCACTCCTCCCTCAGATTTCCCTTGCAGAGACACTTGGCCTCTGGCAGCATTTACAAAGAAAAGCCTCAGACAAGGTCAAAGCCAGCCAGCGTCAGGAAGCTTTTCTAGGACAAGCCACAAAGCCTCACTGGTGCATCTGCATTTGATATTCCTTCCCTCTCCGTGGCTCGGGCACATGAATCATTGCAGCACAGAATCTTTAAGATAATTGTTGCCTATATCCAGAAGCACAGAAATCTGCTGCTGCCCAGCCTCATCTGAAAGAATCCACTGGAAACACCCAGTGAATTTTAGAACTTTGGTCCTTTTTTCTTGCACAAAATAAGGTGTATCTGACTAGCATCATTGATACACTTTTCTCCCTCTACCAACAATGACAGTTACAGTAGGGACTTCTTTCTTAACCAGCCTCATCTCTACTGCTGTTTATCCTAAGCGGGCTAGGAGCAAAGGAAGGACTGCTGCAAGACTGAACCTTTCACCAGGGGAAAGGGATCCTCTAGGACCTGAGGGTTTGCGTTGTATTTGCCAGCCCTCCTGGTGCTGGGTTGTCAGAGGGGCTCGCTAATGAGGTACTTGGCTCAGGGAGACCAGTGCTGATACAGCGTGGTATTAAGTAACTTAACGGAGAGGTAATTGCTTGAGTGAGTGATTGGAGGTCAGTGCTTAGTATGCTTGAGAAAATTTAAATCTAAAGCCCCAGAAGCTTGCAGCACTCCGCTGTCACAGGAAGGTGCATGCCTTTTCAGGGGAAAACATAGTGAGAGAGCAAATGAGCACAAAAGGGATTTGAACTGGTGAGGGCACTGGGCATGTAGAACCAGGTTTCTCATCCCTGCTTAGAGGTTAGTTTGTTCTTTCACTTCCTCTTCTCCCCTCCATCTTTTCTTTTTCTTTTTTTTTTTTTTGGCTGCTGCTTTTCATAAGTATTCCTGCTGACACTATTGAAGTCTGAGAGCTTGTGAGCCAACTTCCCGTCCCTGCCTTGTCCTGGCTGTCCAGTGAGGGCAGCCTCAACTGCATGTGGTGAGGGGTTTGGTACTGATGGCATGAATTATGTGATCCGTAAAGTAACTACTGGATGGAGCACTGGAAGAGTTTGGCAGAATTCCTGCTTCTGGTGTCTGTTTGAAGTTAGGAAGGAAAGGGGCAGATGTCTAAATGAACTGAGAAATGTGCAGCAACCAGTGAACTAAAAAGTAACATGCTAGGGAAAACTGAAGTGCCTCTGAGTTCAGGGAGCTGCAAACCAATAGTGGTTTTTTTGAGTTAAATGCCCAAAGCATTACTTTGGAGTGAGGTGCATCAGCAAACAGCACTGTCTCTATCCTTCAAGACGGGCCTTTAACTGACAGTCTTATAATGATTCAATTTCTCACTGTCTTGGGTAGGGAAGAGAAGAAATGGCCCTGCTGACCACATTAGCTTTGAACAGTTTTCTGGTTTTGGATTTGTGGTTTTGAGGTTTTTTTTTGTTGTTGGTTTTTTTTGGGGGGAGGGAAGGTGTGTGTTTGGTTTGAGTTTTTGGTTGTGTTTTGGGATTTTTTGTTAAGCTTTCATTGAAGCTTCTCTCCCAGTTTATTAGACTGTAGTAACTGGCTATATAAACCCCAGTTTAAAGTCTTTTGCAACTAACTGTAATTACTAATAACAAATAATTGAAGGACTTGACTTAAATTAAATGCAAGACTTGCTTAACATAGCCTTCTGAAATGCTATATCTTATTAGTGTTCACCCCTTGCTACTTTTACATCTTCCACAGCCTGGTTGCTGGCTGTTGTTGGTGTTACAGCACCTGATGAAGCCCTGGCCCATGAGACTGCACCCTCTCACTGCACCTACCTATGGGGCTTGAGACCCTGTGGCCTGCATCTGCCTTGGAGAGGGCTGATGTGCTTGTCCACTGGAGTAAACAGTCTCAGCTCCAGCTGTGCCTGGGGAGAGGCAGGGAAGAGTTATGTTTGGGTTTCTGCCCCAACAAAATGATTAAGTAAATGTCAGAGTAGAACTATATGGTTGTTGGAGACTTAACATGTTATTAAGGAAGTATTCACATACTGTGAAGGAAAAAGGTGGGGAGTAGAGGGAGAAGAGACCATCACTGATGCTGGTCAAGATACACCTTCTTTTGTGCAAGAAAAACAACTGACAGAGCTAAGGTTCACTGGCTGTTTCCATTCATTGCTGCTGCTGTCAGTGCAGCGAGATAAATGACAGTTTTTGTTCCCACCCAGCACCTGGGCTGTCACCTACCACTTGATCTATGAGCAGAGGCAGCACTTTAATCCCTGCTTGCTTTGAAGTACACTGTGGTGGAGAGAGACCCTCATCTCTCTCCCTCTTACTTTTTTTTCCACTAAGTTGTGGGTTGATTTTTTTTTTTTTCCCCTTGCCACTCCCTGACAATTGCATTTGCTCATTCACCTGCTGTGAATGTATACTGATCCACTCCTTAATATGATTCCCTGAAACTAACTTCAAAGCAGAAGGCAATTAGTTAAGAGAAAAACCAGGCTAGCAGGCGCCCAACCAGGCAAATAGTATCTGCCTTCACATGGCCTTTACCTTCACTTTCAGTAGGGTCAGGGAAGTTCCACTTGCTGTATTTAAAAACTAACTTAGGCTTGAATTAAGTGTGCTGTAGTACTTGATTATGGCACCCACAGACAGTGGGACTGACTGTGACTACTTTGGCATAACTTTTGTGTCAATATTTAATGCAGGAATATTGCTGCAACTGCCAGACACTTCCAGTTTCCTCCCTTAAGGCTGACTTTTAGATACAGGCTCCTACAATCTGACCTTTTTCTTCAGGGTTTGATAGGGCAGTATCACTAAATGAACTTTGCAGAATCATCTATTTTCTTACAAGGGTGGGTTTTCTTTTTTTTTTTTTCTTTTAAACAGTCAGAGAGGCCTGTGATTATCCAAAACTTCTGGAGACTGATAAACAGAGGAACTGGACATACCACAAGAATCTCAAAGAGTGTTCTTCTTGTTGAGGATTTTGAAGCCAAAGATGCTGGAAACTACATTTGTATAGCTCAGAACCTACAAGGAGAAACAACAGTAGCTACTAAAGTTGAACTAAATTGATAGGAAAGGCTTCTGGACATAGAATGAACTGTATGTTATTTGACATTATAGCCATTTATTTTCTTTATTAATGTTTAAGTGAAGTTTTATCTATCAGTTTCTCTTTTCATATCTCAATGCATTCCATATTCACTAGCTTGACAGGCCAAAACAGAGTTCCCTGTGCCCAGCAGTAGTCAGTTCTGAGTTAGTAAAACTGCCATAAAGCATTAAAGTTTAAGCCTGAATGTACACACAGGGCTTATTATATTTAGGAATAGGTGCTCTTGGGCTTTCCTTTGCATATGGTCTCTTTCATAAGGTTAATCTGCTGTATGGTTTGTGCCTTTTTTGCATATGTGAGAACTGAGAGGATATTAAATATCCTCAAAAATATACCAAGCAGGTATATCTCTTTTGGTGCTGTGCAATTTTAGAGTACTGTAGGTGTTTAAAACAACAAAAAAAACCAAAAACTTGTTACAGAATTAGCCAGTAGCAAATGTTTATTTTGCAAGAATAATTAAATTTCTGAACATTATGAAAACATAAATGTGCATATATGCGTGTGTTCATTTCATATATGTATAGAAACATAAACACACAATTAAAGTTCTCACTCCCAGGGAAGATTAATACTGAATATATATAAAGGTGCTAGGGGGTAGCTCCAGAGACTTGTAAGTGTCTGGATATATTGGATTTTCCTTATATTATTGCATTCTTACAACCTTAGGTGTAGCTCACTCCTCAATAGATGTATGGTGTTATGTTTACTAAACTATGTAGCAAATTATGTTTTCTAAAGGTAGAACTTGCACTTACTTATATACTATCATTTACAGAAGAAAAAAACCTGAAATGTAGTATTAGTATAATGTTCAGTTTATAAAGCAGAATCTCTACTCAGGTCAATAACAAGTTCAACTTGATTGTATTAATTTACTTAGGAGAAAAGGAAAGCAGTTTCATTTACACAGAACTATATCTGGATAAACAAGCAATCACTGCTCTCACCCTGGATTTAATTACCAGTAGAAGGAAAGAGATTTTTCCAGAGAGAAGGTAAGAACTTGGTAACAACATTGTTGGACACTTTTCAGACCTTTGAGAGTAGATGTATATATAGTACTGTTTTGAGTAGCAGTATCTACTAAGTAGTAATGTAAAAATGGCAGCTTCTCAATAATGTCATTAACCTGATCATTAGTGTAGCCAATGGAAACATTAAACAAGCTGGCTGAAAGTTTTCTTTAGCATGCAGGAACCTAAACCAGTGTAACAGATAGGATAAATCTCCACAGTAAGGACTGAAATGGCGCTCTGCCTGTCTCATGAAATAGCCTGCACAGAGAATGCTCCCCAGCTGCCTGTAATAGTGTTGGCCTCTGGAAACAAGGTAGCTACCAAAATAAAAATACAGCAAGCAATAGGACCAACTTTGAAAGGGTAAGAGGCAGGCCCTTGTTAATCTCCTTTCTTATTGCTATTAAATAGTATCAAGAATGTTACACTGTTACCCAAATCACTAAGTCGGTGTTACACAATCTAATACTAATACCTAAAAAGGTCTCTGAACTTTTTTTTTAATAGGCAAGACTTCAATCTGACTTAAAGTAACTTCAACAATTCCTGAGCTGCTTGATGAGACTCTGCAATATCTTAATTCCTTTTTAGCATTTTCATTTATCAGAACAACATATTTCCCTTTGAACTACAGGAGCTGGGCCACTTTCTAAATTTCAAAGCGCTTTTGAGCCTTTGACAATTGATTTCCTCTAAAATATCTAGGAATGGGAGATAGCGTCACCTGTTCAGACTTGTTAACAGCACAGCAGCCCATGTGGTAGCATCATTTCCTTGGTGACAGTTTGGCAGGAGAGGAAGAGACGATGTAAATCCACTGCTGCATCATTGTTCGAGTAGTCTCGTGCAGGTTTAATGGTTGTGCATACTGATGACATGCAGTTCTCATGATTGATTTTAACAGAAGCAGTGCCTTTAAGGAAAAATTTTTGGTGGTGGTTGTTTTTTCTCCCCCCCTGCAAACATCAAAATAATTCTCATAATTGTAAACTATGAGAATTATTTTACTATATTTTTTTACATAGTTCTTGTTTTACTAAAAGCCTCCTGGGCAGGTCTGATTCTCTTACATTGCTGCAATTACATGTTTCCACATAAATGAGCAGTGACACAGGATAAGAGAATGAAGCCTGGGAAATGAAGTTCAAGTGACTTGTCAAAGTCACACACTAAACCTGCCACTATTGGTATTTCTATTCCCATACCTCGGTCACCACTCTAAGGTAGGGCAGCAGCACTGGACAGAAGGTATTCGTTCCTTACGGGTTCAATGATTACTCCAACTTTCTGATGGCCTTTGTAACTCCAGCTCAGCCCTAAATGATTTCCTGGCTGTCAGGCAACTACAGTTTTAAAGACAGGTGGTTACTTACTGTCTAGAAGGAATTTCCTGCATGAATTGCTTGATACCAGTTTACATGCAAGCATCTTTGGTGTTTGTAGTGAGAAACTTCAAGTCTTCAGTTAGCATAAGGAAATGATTCACCTCAAATTTTACAGCAAATACAGCGCAACTCATACAAAGACCTTGACAGAAAGGTATTGAAGGGAGGTGAATCATGTCATGAGTAGTTTGAATGGGAACAAACTATTTGGTACAGATATAAATATCACTGTAACTTCCTTTGAAACATCATTAGAGCAGGAACTACTAGTTAAGGTTGGACATCTAAAGAAAATCACTTGTTGAATTGCTTGACTAGCAGTAGACCTTTAGCACATATTTATGGTGAGCAGGTTTCTAGCTTTTCCTGCAGGAAAGTTTATGCTAAAGAAATTACAAAAAACAACCCATGTAAAAGTTACTGGATCAAACAAAGCCTTCACTAACACACTGTATTTAAGTTAAAGCTTGAAATATTAAAACTCAGAGAAAAATAGTGAAACAGTGCTTACAGATGAACAGAATTATTTAATTCTTTCAGACCAACAGGACAAACACTAGGCTGTTTTTTCTGTAGTCTTACTCTATATACAAGGATTCTTCATTTCTTCATACAAGCATTAAAGATTCTACTTGCAAGAAGTCCTAGAGGTGAGGCGTCTCCTGTATTGTGGAGGGAAACTATCAATAAATTAACAGTCTTTGTATTATTTACTAGACCATACTTGCTTTCCTGTACTGGTAGCCTGGACAAGCTTTCCCCTTCTCTGTGACAGGAAGGGATACACGGTATTTGATCTTTAAATGTTTGTATGCATTCTTCTTGCAGTTGAGGCACTAACATTGCAACTGAGGTAAGTTCTTACCAGTGGCTAAACAGCTGTTCTTGTGACATCACCTGTTAGATGGCTAAATTCTTATGTGGCTTTTCTCACACAAAGAAGTCCCTGAATAAGGTGAGCATTTTAACAAGTTGAGTGTTGTAGGATGCCTTTACCAGGTATATGCACATTGAGTTCCTATATTCAGCTAACTGTACTCAAGTATGTTGTTATTAATTCTGTAATGTTATCTCCATTCTTCTCTTAACAGCCAACTCAAACAGAATTGCTAATAATCACAAGTAAGCTCTGTGTAACTTCTACCTAGAGTAGCAAGAGTACAGTTAAAATTTTCTAAGGGTTAGCTGAACATTAATGTGTGCAATGAAGCTTCACTATTGCAGTTCTGCTGTGTTGAGCAAGTAGTAACTGTTTTTAGTATTTGGAGGGAATGTTCCTCCTTAAAGATTATTTGACTAATACAAGCAGGAGAAAAACCCTTCAAATCAGTACAAAAAATTTATTTTTAAGCATTCAGCTCAAATACATGTGATCAAATCTCTTTGACCATAGAAAATAAGAATGTTCCAAGATATAATTTAAGCCAAGTTTTAGCCCACAGAAGATTTTCATAGTTAAATTTGAAACCCCTAGAAAACAAAAGTACTGACACCACTAACAAGTGGTATGTACAGTGCCCTAAAGATAATTCAAAGAGAGCATAATGTTCCACAGAAATGGCACCCTTAACTTGTACATTATGCAAAGTTAAGTAAATTTAATGATGAAATAGTCAATCACAAGTTTAAGTATATTGTAAGTTTGCTTACTGTATGAGCACTGCTAGCAGTCTTGTTCATATGTCTGTTCCTCATTACTAGCCAAGAATTTTGAAGGCTTAGGTAAGATGGTTTGAAGTGATTCTCTAGTTGAATTCCCTCAACACTTTTCCATGCCTTTCATTCCTGTCCCCAAGCTACTGAAAACCACCAGGAAACTCAGCAGATGATAGCATTTACCCTAACAGCTACCTGTGTAGCTAGCTAACAGCAGTAGCTACACAGCAGTGTAACAACAGTCCTGGAAGCGGTACTGTAAACCCCAAGCTATTGTAAGCTTAGATAGTGGTTAGTAATGCTAATTTAAAGTTGAACTTGTGTTCAGTAGGTCCAAGGCAGACACCTTAAACAGGTCTGACCAAGGGTGTAGCAAGGCTACACGATTACCTTGTTGAAGTGGAAGCTCAGCACACGACATTTCCAGGAACGCTGACACCTTCAGCCTCCAGTTCCAGCAGCTAGGACAATTTTTTTTCCTTCCTTTTTCCCCCCCTACTCTACAGACTCTCTTGTACAGAATCTTTTGCCAAATGATCTGGCAAAACACTGATATCCTGCAGTCAAAGAGGGAAGGTAATGGCAGAGTTAGCAAGATAAGTAAACAGCTACCACCTTCTTCCTCTTGCTCAGGTGGATTTAGCCAACCCTGAAGAATGTTAATACAAATGCTAATGCTTAAAAAGGCAAAGTGTGTCACAAGATACATTGGAATTCACAAATTACTTCAGATTCTTGAGAACAGAGTTAAGAATGCACCTAATGACAAACATTGCATTTTGCTCTTTGGCTTTCAAACCTACATCTAGTTTATCCTCAGCAGACAGCCTCAGCAATGGCCATGCTGTTTTGGGGAAATAAGCAATTCCTTTTCAGCAGGAAAGACGACAGGTCTAGGTTTCTAAACCTGCAACTCAATTAATAACTTCTGACCTTGAGGGCTTACTGTGGTTCTGACTACGACCCTGTTGACTGGAAAGCCAAAACCCACTGTATTATGTGCAAAACATCTCCTCATAAATGGCAGAATTGGGCACAGATATTAAACGAAGAATCCATACAAAATACGGCTGCAGCCTAGTTTGGTTTTAAAATTAAAGTTGGATACTCAGGTCAGCCAAGAGACTGAGTCAGCTGACAAAGCTTTGCATGCCATTTTTTCACTGAACTGACGCCAGAAAGATGAAGAAAACTAACCCATAGTACTGGTGGCAGCTTCTCCTTATTCCCAGGGAAGGGTACTCTTTGCTAAAAGCATGCATACTGACAGCGTTATTAAGGAAGTACATGTCAATGTATAGTCTTCAGCTTTTATCCTTTATTACGTACACAGCAAAGAAGGCAGCATTAGACACACGCACAGTGTGTTACATCCATTCGATCCACAGCACACGCACGCACACACGCATACACACAGCCTTAAAAAAAGTGTCTGTGATAAGGAACATATTATAAAGGTTGTGATCTTTATCTCTAAGCCCCTGAGCTTTTTCTTATAGTTAGGTGAAAAGGCAATGAACAAGTCTTTCCTTGCTCTGTAAGTGCTTTGTGCAACAATGTCCATAGAGGTCATAAACAAGTCTTTTTGGGAGGAGCAACATGAACGTCTTACTCCCATATTCTCAGTCTCTCATCACCATTTTTGCACCAAATAGTTTCCAGTTATGCTTAGACATCATCGTCAGCTAATATAGCTCTTGCTCCTGTGAGTAAAGTTAGGATTGGTTCTGCAGATCACAAATGAAATGCAATCCCCTCTTTCTTGCAAGAGATGTCATCTCGGTGATACTGTGGGACTAGAGAAGTTACCAGAATTTCGTGGGGACTGAAGAGGCACAGATGGAGAACTGGGAGACAGTTTTCTTGGGCTGCATAGGTCACCGTTGTGCAACTTCCACAGAAGTTCTTCGTTTTCCATTGACAGGCGTTTGTTTACTTTTGATTCTTTCTCTAGCGACTCCTGTAAAACGGCTTGCTCCGTAGAAAGTTGCCTGCAAATGTAAAATTTACATCAGAACACAGAACGCAAGTTGGACGCTACAGTATTGAACTTAATTATTAAAGAAAGGTTTGAAGTTGCATAAACCCATGCTTGGCTTACAATTAAATTACTTCCTTAAACTGAGGATTTAGCACGGTCTCATCCTTGCTGGATTTAAACTGGAGGAAAGCAGGAGAAAGCACCAATAAGAAACATTCCTAAAGACCAGAAAAAACATCTGAACTGTGAGATTTGTCCTACCTAGAATGACAGACGCCTTTAAATGGCCATGCTGGAGCCTTTGGGTCTTGTAAGCTCAGCTCTACAGAGATGCTGCATTTCTTTAGTTTCCTTCAAACTGGAAGGACTTTGTCCATCCGTTTAAACAACAGCTGAAGTTAGGAGAACCTCAAACCCATTTTATTCATGTTAAATACTGCTATTACTGCTACATAAAACACACTGGTCTTTTCACTGATCTAAACTGGCAAACTGGGCAAATCACTCAACTAAGTGGTCATAAGTAAAACCCGGTTTAGCTCACAAGCCAGTAATAAAGAGCCAATCTATAGTAAGATGGTATTTCTGAGTTGCTTTTTCCTCCCTGGAATACTGTTTTGGAGCACTGAAGAACAGACTGAGCCTTTACCCTCTTACAATCTCTTCCTGCTCGTTCTTCTCCATAGGAATGCACATTTGTAAAGATACAAGTAGGGAAGAAAGGGGTGTGCTCTTTTTACAGAGTACTACAAAATCCCAATCACTAATATTTACACAGAGTTTTCTTTGTCACAGGAACACTTTCCCCTGGTTCATAAGAACATCTAAAAGTTGACAGATATTTTTCACCTTGAAAGCTCCATGTGTTTGTCCATCCGAGCTTTTAATTCTTCATTTTCTTGCTGAACCTTCTTTAATTTATCCGTTAAGGTTGTGTTGTCCTCCAGCTTTGAAAATAAAGGCCATAGTTTAAAATAAAACCCATACATGCGCTCATCAAGATACTGACTGAGCTATTGCAGATGTTCGTAATCTGGAGTTTGCAGACCTTGTTACAGGAGATGCAAAAACCTAGAGTAACATCAGCCTGACCTGCTCTCCTGCCTTACTGTTCTGTAGCAAACAGATCCTACTTACCTTATCCTTGCGTAACGCTGGCATTTTGCCACTTATGCTGATTAAATGCCAATGAAGCAGGACTGGATAAGGGGTCTACTAGTTAACCAGCATGTTCTAGTAACTTCTGCCAGTTTTAGAAACTGTGGCAGATAGAAGAATGTCCAGAAATAACATGCTAATGTGACAAATTAAAGCGCTCCCCTCTGTAAACAGCTCTAATTCCACTTCATTGCTGCAGGATGTTATCAAAAGTTAAGGAAAAATAGTCATTAAATGGTTGGATGTTCCAAAGGCTAACATCTGTCAGAAAAGATGAAGGTTTACTAGTAGTTTACTAGTAATTGTAGACTAGGGCAACATATGATGCTGTACAATACTGAACAACTGACACGAATGTATCCTTTGTATCTAAACCTCCTTCTATACTTCCTCATTAAAATCTTGCTCAAGCAAGTATTACCGCAGCGTTCAAAGGCCCCACCCCAGCTAAGGACCCTGTTCTGCCACAAATAAGAGCACGCTAAGCAATTACAAGTTCTACCCCCAAAATTGCCTTTTCACGGGGAATTACACTCAGACTAGGAACAAATCCACACCACACAGCTAAACAAGTAGCTTAAAGATAATAGCTAAAATGATTGACCTAAGTTAATGAACTCTAGATGGAAACATTTATTCCATTTCATATTTGATCCCTTCTGGTTTAATTAGGATCATTTCCATGTTTGATGTTTTCCTGACAGTGCAAGCTATCTTCTATAACACTTGGGCAAACATAGCAGGGAAGGATTTTTTCCTTAGACGACGGGGGACAGAAAAGGGAAGAGGAAATGAAACATGAAGAGGCTCCCAGTTAACCCTGTACTAACTTTGCAATAGTTTATGCAAGGCAGTAGTTGTCTTAAGAGGTTGAAAGGTCATTTACAGCATCTGGTGATTCCTTCCCCCTCTTTACATTACAGCCCAATGCAGATATAATTGTACCTGCCAGGTAAGCATGTCCCATCATCATTTCAGGTTTCCTTTGAAACAAAAATATGTATCCTCACACGTAAGTCTGACCAGCCAAAGTTCATTATCAGAACGTAACTCAGAGACACAGTCCAAACCTGCCAGACCCCAAGGAAAACTCACCAGTTTTTCCATCCTCATCAGCTTTATATCCTGCTCATGGAGTTTCTCATTCTTGATCTCCAGCACTGCTCTCAAACTTTCCAGCTCCTGTTCCAGATACATAATCTGCGGGTTTTTCTGAAAGATTTCCACAGAGTTTGCTTAGTACCCTGAATTTCAGGAACAATTTAACTGTTTCTCTGCTACTTAGAGAAACAGCAGGAAAATAAGTAAGGTAACAACAGTTACTTGTTCTAAATGAAATCAAGTTGAGCAGTTTAGAGTAAAAAAAAAAATCTGCTGCCACTTTCTCCTCTGATGTCATTTCTCTTTGGTGTAGGTAGACAGTTGCAGTTTTCCTCAGAAGCTGTTCAGAAAAATACTATGCACAAATGTGAAAAGTCCTTAGGAGTCAAAGGCAGGCACTGAAGCTGTCACAGCGAAACTTATTTTGCAGGAGTGCCCAAAGGTTCCCTTTAAGGCTAGGAGTTCCAAAATTTATTTCATATTACTCATAACCCATCCCAAGAGGTAATGAGTAAACATTTGAAGAGTTTTCAGGTGCTGGAGTAGTTCAAAAAGCACCAGAAACTTAAAGGTATGAACTTGACTATAGCAGATACTCCCTGTTTCGAGTCTGAAGGCAGCTGGTTCACAAGCAGAAATTGTAAATTTTCCTTTTTACATTCTTAAAGCCTAGCAATGCAATTATACATAAAAACCTTGCACTGCTGTATATCCGTGCCTTATCTACCATACAGCAAGTTAGGACTTCCTTTTTTATTTTTCCTTTTTTGTTGTTGTTGTTTTCTGGGAGGTGGAGGGGAGAACAGGAGGGGACAGGGCAGGATCGGATCTGGTTTCCTCAAGGATCTCTTTTCCAGAGCCAGAAACTACTCAAACACTGCAGAGTAAAACACATTCGCTACATTTCAAAGGCAAAGTCACAGGCAAAAATAAGGAGAAATAAAGCAAGTCTCAGTCCATTTCCAGGTAGTCCGAGTAGAACACAAACAGAAATCAATGATTAAGTGCACTGTGTAACTATGTTTATCTCTAAAACCAAACAAAAATTGTTTTAGCATATTTGGGTAAGAATCCAAGTCTGCTGCCTCGTGTAACAGCTTCGCTGCTGCAGCAGAAACCTAAGACTCAGCGGGCAATGCCTGCAGCTTTGTGGGGCGCAGGGCAGAAGCAGTACATTTCACAGGTAACAAGGGCCTCATCACCTTCCCATTTCGTTCTCGTGCCTGTTCAGGACTGCGGCATTAGTGGTTCTTGTTTAATTTCTGCTTTTGAACAGAAGCCCATGTGAGGCTGGGGTGCGCTGTGCTGCCTCAGAGGCGGCAGCGGACAATTTGAACTTTGTGCCTGTCTTTTTGGGCTTTTCGCGAAATCTAGGAGCTAGCAAGAAAAGCAATCCTGAAAAGTTTAAACAGTATCTTCAAAATTTAACTTTTTTTTCTTTCCCTCCTCTGTCCCAATGGTCTTAAAATGTCTTTTTAAAGTTAAATCTGAGCCACCACATTAGCTACTCATAGTAGAACACAGAGCCAGATAAAAAGATTGAAAGTCATACGTAAGATTTGAGCAAAAAAGCTGGGAATATCAAGTGACACTAAATACTGGAGGAGTTGGAAATACAGATCTGTCTTCAAAGGCCTAATGGGAATTCTGGTAGTGTGGAATTTGGGTTTAGTACAGAAGAATGTACTGGGCCAAATCAGTATTTTTCCATAGAGAAGACCCAGATGTGCCTAATGCTGTGAGGACGTAAAGGGCACGAGCAGCTATATAAAGGCACTTGACCATTGTTCCTTTAAATTAAATGTCTGAGCACGTCTATGGAATATAGTTCAAACTTCCAAGTGCATTGTATGACACGTTCTCTTTGGTATCATCTCTCCCTACCACAGCAATATGTGATGGTTGCAGGTTCTTCTTGTGGCAGCTCTGTCCTGCCACTAGAATAAACACTAAGAGAGAGAAAAATAAATTAAATTCCAGTGAAAACCAGGGCAACTTCTACTAGCAGCATCCTAAGTGAGTTTCTAAGCGTGGAATTTCTCTTGATGTGATAAGCAATAATACTGGTATTCCAGTTATTTCCAGGTAACCAGTATGATAAGTATGTTTGCATCTAACCCAGTGCATGAAAAACCTCTCATTTCTAACCCAGGAGCATCACAGATAACAGCAGCCTTGGGAGGAAAGGCAGGACAAAATAAAGTTTAATCTGAAGGATAAATCAGCAACAAGTATGAATCAAAGTTTGAATAAAAGCACTGAAGACTCAAGAAGGGAGTTTTGTAGTAGTGATGTAAGCCCACACTGATCATAGCGCCGTTAAAACATTTATTGACTGTCTAGAAGAAAGCTACGGCACAACTTGTGCGTACACGTAGGTCTTCAATTTAACTTTGGCTCTAACTTACACCACTGACTTAGATATTCAACGGCTTTATAGATTTATAATAGTGAGGTTAATACACAACATTGCAGTGATTGAGAAAACCTGCTGGCAGGTGAGCCATTTACATAGACTATTAATAAGCCTGGGAACCCTGTCAGGCTTGATTGCAAACCTTTCATCTTACACAATAAATCCAGGCTTACAAGATCTGCTTATCTGCATTACTTTTGAAGATCAAGACTTACAAGATTGGCTTTTTCTTTGGCTATTTGTTTTTGCTCTTCCAATTTCAACTTCTCACTCAGAGAGTCATTTTCACATTTTAATTCATCAATTTTTTTCTGAAATGAAAAGATACGGGATAGTTAGGCCAACAATTCAGTGCACATCTCCAAACTGCCTTCTAATTCTTAGACTGCTGCAATGACCCCAACCCTAAACAAACCTCTAGCAATTCCTGCTTCTCTTTAAAGGAATCTTCAAGCGACTTCCTTTCAGATTCATGGGCACTCTTGAGCTCTGCAACAAATTATTTTTGCAGATTTTTAATACCACGTAAGACATGAAAATTCTTTTTGAAAAGCAGCAGCACCAAAAGCCAGCCAACACACATATGCACAGATGCAGAGTCAATGACAACACGGAAAGAACATTTATCATCAACTGATCCAAAGCATGTACGAAGTAGCAGATTTACTGCTGCTTCAGATTTGTGGATTGTGCCCTTGTACATCCATTTCATTAGTTGACAGTGTCTCATTTTTTAAAGCGTTCATCTACATGCAACAAATGGATTAATTGAGCACAAGAGCCACAGCTGACAAAAGCTGAGGTTCTGATGGGAAACACAGCAAAAATCCAAATTGTGTCTTCCCAAAACTTCCAGAAAAACATTTCCCTTCCTACTTTGGAGATGTCATGCATAGGAATTTGCTCTTTGATTGCCGTGGAAGCGTCATCAGTTTTAATGATGCAAAAACATCACTGGAAACTTTGCTATCAAGTGGAGTTGGAAGGAGGATGGAAATCATCATTGTATCACTCGATGCAATGCCATTTAAAACTGAGCACATTCACTACTCCCTGAAAAACAACCTTTGCCCCAGTATACTGTAAAGAGCATGTGATATTTCTCAACGTTTTCATGTCAGTCTGGAAAGCATACAATCCTACTCATCTTCAGTTTCAATTTTAAGGTGCTCCTTACAGAAATGATGGAGTGAGAGCGATTACTCAATACTTGAGATTTTGAAGGCAGACTGAAATTCAGATATCTTTTACTGAATGAAAGAGTCATCTTCACTCAAACTGTTTTAAAGAGTTTCATTCAACTACAATGGGGATTTCTGTATGTAAAGTGAGACTTGTTCAGTTCCATAAGAAGGAATTCAGCCCATGTTTTTGAAAACAGTTGACCGCAAAGAACAATGAAATGGACATCCTGATGAAAAAGTTTGAATATTTTTGTTTGCGACTAGCAGTACTATAGCGTATGTACTTGAATACAAAATACTTGCCTGAAAAAGAGGATTCGTACTCCTTTTTCAGCTCCTCTACTTTCTCTGAGTGGCTGTTTTCAAGTTCCAACTTAAAGTTTTCATGTGTGATATTCAAGTTGTCCACCTGCAATAAGACAACATGATTTTCCTCCCCCTTACTCATGTTAACTTAACTCTCCTTTAAAGTATTGTTCTAATACCTGTATGCAGTACCTCAATTATGCTTTAAATGGTCTAGGTAGCACTTAGCAGATGGTCACAGGAAAAGCTAAGCCACATACAACATTTAACAGATGAGAACGATGCCTTATAGTTTACCGCTACCAACAAGATGATGTATGCATTTGTCACACACATGGAGTTGTTGCAAAGCAAGGTCACAGGCTGGGCATGTCTTTATAAATCTTAAAACTTAAGCTGCCTCAAATAATCCAGTGGATCTCCAGAAGTCATTGAAGCTTGCAGAACACAAGGAATCTCCACTGTGTTTAAACAAAAACTTAAGATCTCAACAGCTTAGCTTAGTAATATAATATAATATAACATTGCAACAAAGAGGAGTTTCACATTAGCTAAAATAACTCCGTTATTAGCAAAACCCAGGATTCTCTGCAGGCTTGTTTGTAGCAGAAAGCAATGGCTAGAGAACATTCCTATTTCAAGTGTCACAAACCTGCTCCTGGAGTTGCGCTTTGTACTTTTCAGCTTCTTCAATGCAGATACTTTGGAGTTTCTCACATTCCGCAGTGTAAAACTGTTTAAGCCTCTCCTCCAGCTCAGCTAAATCATTGTGGTGTTGCTGGTTTAACTTCTGCAGAAATCCTTCATAAGCAACTTGCAGTTCGTTCCTGTCTCTCTCCAATTTCTCACAAGCTGCAGAAGTGGTTACTGAAGAGGTCAAAAGAAAAAAAGAAAAAATGGTAATTGGATCAACTTCAATGCTAATTTCACCGTCTTCATTACAAGTATTAAAGATAGTGAACACTGCACAGCAGCATGGCTATACAATGACAAATACAATTTATCCATGAAATGAGCGCTGCCTCCAAAGGACACATGAAAAGACCTTTGCAAAAAAGAAAAAAAAAAAAATCAAATTCAGTGTTTCTTATGCTGAGAACTAACTGAATCTAGTTAAACCAAGAACCCATATAGAAAGCACAAGTGTGACAGTTTGTCATGACATAGAAGAATGAATGTCTCACAAGAGACACTGGAGTGCTCCAATAAAAAAAAATAATTGGATTTGCTACTTCACCTAATTTGATCCCATTTCAGTGGCATATTTGTCAGAGTATTTCACTTTCTGATATATAAACCACTTAGCTAAATTTGAAAGTCTTAATATCCGGAAGAATATCCATTCAACATGTTACTCTCACTCAGATATGCAGCAGAGAAGCAATTCTACCCTGACATGGACACAGAACCAACCTGAACCGTACTGCTAATATGCATGTGCCCAGGATATTTAAATACACAAGATACAGAATAGTTTCAGGCAGAACGTGCAGAGTATTAAGATGACAGAAAAAAAAATGCTGTGTAATTCTCTTTACATTTATATAAACACAACTCAGCTAAGAAGACTGCCTAGGTTTGTCTCCCCATAGTTACAGCTGATTAAAAGGCAAACCAGAAGTTCGTAATTTGTACTTTTGAGTTCAAAATTTAGCATTCCCAACTCCAGCCAGCCAGGCCCAAATAAGAGTCATCATTTTCCTGCAGTTAATATGACTGGAGCAAGCACCTTATGCAGTTCCCGCTGCACCCAAAGCCTGGCAGCAAGGTGAACCAGGACCTCTAACACAAGCGCGTGGTCACTGGTCTCAAGCAAAACCGCTTCTGTACAGACAGCAGTGCTTTGGTTTAAAATAAATTGGTCAGATGAGTGTCTGCTTAAGAGAAAAATCAAATAAAATGTTAACTTGATCTTGAATAAAATACAGGAGAAACCATGCGTACATACATACACACAATTTACAGCAGCTTGGCACACTGCCCAAACAGTATAAATATAAACTCAATGTAAAAGCATGGGAAGATTCAAGGATTTTTGTACAGGCAATACAGGAAATTCTCATCACAGCTGAGTTTGAGCCTTAAGATACATAAATTGCAGTATCTTCAAGGACGGATTCCCAGTGCAGTACTGGGCTCGGCTCTAGGGAAAGCAGCCTGCCCCAGCAGAGTGCCTCAAGTTACATGTGTTGCATTCCCTCTTTGCTACGGCTCATCGAGGGCCAGTGGCAACTTGATGAATAATACTTGCACTCGCTTTTAATGGAACTGTAAGGAAGTCGTGGCCCTGCTGCCATCACTTGGAACCTGCAGTTGAACTAGGAAGTGTAAGGGTGAGCTGTGCGGCATGGGAATCAATCTGCATGTGTGTCTACCTGAATTAGGTTTAACAGCAGGCTTAGCTCTGCGTTAGGTCTGTGTGAAAGGTTTGCTGATCAGGACAGATTTAAGCCAAGCTATTCATCTCGTGACTGGCAACAATGCAACTAAAGGCTCAACTGAAACGTACCACAACATTCTCTGCAACCCAAGCAGATTTCAGAGTTTTCTATACTTTCTATGCCAT
Organism: Aramus guarauna; assembly: GCA_013400195.1. Lineage (NCBI taxonomy): Eukaryota > Metazoa > Chordata > Aves > Gruiformes > Aramidae > Aramus > Aramus guarauna. Next base: position 710,883 of record VXBL01006285.1, on the reverse strand, counting down.
CATCAAGAAAGATTTTTATTTCCCTATCTTTATTCCTTCCACAGACTATTATAATTGCTTCCTTTGGGAAGGAAAAAAAAAGGTAAAATTAGCAGTCACACTTCTATCACATTGCATCAGTGTAATGTTATTGAATACATATGCTCGTATTGTCACGTTTTTGGGGAAGAGGAAACATCACAGGTAGGGGACACTATTTTATAACGCAAAGAACCAGGCAGCGAGCCAAATGGAGACATTGCACGGCCAACCGCATGCAGAAGGGATCTGACCATATATCACAGAGTAAGAGAGGTACAGCTGAGAGGCAGGCAGCTTACATGCCTCATTTGAAATAAATGTAGCAAACCGCTTCCAATGATCCACTTCCTTTAAAAATAAGAGGGAGAAGCAAGCATCCAATTCTTTATTTGTAAGGCCACAGCCATTCATTTGCCTCCATTTAGCTAGAAGAATGTGCTGCCTATCATCATCTGATCTTTAAGTGTCAGCACACAGAACTTCAGATGATGCAAAACACTTCAGAAAAAAGCAAATAGCAAACCACGCCTTTGTCAAAGAAAATAGACACATCAGTTCTTGTTCAGCCAGTTTGCAATTCATATTTATGAGAAGACTAATGTTATAAAGGCAAACAACAACTTTTAAAACTTGCATTGGCAGTTGAATGTTGTGTTACGTTGAAGGCAACCGTCAGGCCTCTGCAAAGCTGGAGGCTGCCCTGCTTCCTTGCAGTTCGCAAGCCTGACCTGAATCCTTGCCATCCGAACCAAGAGCAGAACCACCACACCACCGGTAAGCTCCCAGTATCGTGGTGGTGCAAGTAACTCTGCATGGGAAATTTCAGCAAAAGCACCGACTGAAGAATTGCCAATTTGAAATTAGGAGAAGTCCTGTAAACCAAGATTTGTCCCCATACCTGAGATTCAAGTGTCTGCAGCAAGCATTTTGCACAGCCCTATCCACCTCTAGACTGAATCATCTAATTTATGACTGTACAGTGGCCTTGGTTTAAGACAGGGACAAGCCATGAAAAAGGCAACTAATTCCTTATGTTGGCCACTCATCCACTACAAGGGGATGCTGCACAACTCCTGACTAACCAAACTTGATGGCTACCCAACTTCAGAGTTTTCTCACAGGAATGGTGCTTAATCTTGAAGAAAAATTTCTAAGTGGAACATATGCTCTTCCACTAGTACACACAAAATCTCTATTTCAATTTCTCATCTGCTTCAGAGGCACTTGAAGGGCATGCCTCAGTTTTTGAGCACAAGTACTGTGCTTCCTTTCCCTTCTTAAAGTGCTTCCCTCCACAATTCCACATCTTCATTACACCATGCATTATAAACAGACCACAGACCTCAAGCTAAGTAACAACAGGAGACAAACGGTGCAAAAGTGTTTGAGAGAAAAATCAAGCTACGGACACAAAAAGATGCACTATCCATTTGTACATTACATTTGTTCTATCTCATCTGTAACACTACACAGTTTTAATTTTTAAGGACAGAGGGTACGGGATGGCATACGTGGCAGCCAGAAGCAAGATGTACTACTTCATTCAAATAGCAAAGCCATTAATATTTCCCCACCACCACTTGCTTGTCCCAGCCTCTCCTCCCAATCACACAACACTGTCTCTCCCTGTATTACTACAACATGGAACAAGATTAATCTGCATTTTTAGGCTTCTTAACACTATTATAAACAAAGAGCCTGGTTCTTCTGGGCAGACCCATGACCTCTGGCAATCATGGGAAGTTTCTGAGATCTGGTAAAAGCGTTGCATGTTTTTGTTCTTGGGCAAGTTGAAACAAGGCAGGTAGACCAAAAAGCATCCTTTGAGCTACATATAAGTGGATATGGTTGAATACATACGTGAAGCATTCAGATACCTGCCAGGAAGTATGTTCCTATCCTCTAATGCTGTAAACACTACAGTGTGAGCAGGCAGGCAAGCATACAACTTATGGCAAGTTGGGCCCTGCCTCAAATAATTGATAGAAATGCCTACCTACTATTAAGCGTCTTTCAGGATCACCAAAACCTGAAAACCAATTCACATTCACTCCATCTGTCCGTAAAACACAATATTCTTTTTTTATCCCAACCTCCAAAACCTTTTAAAGGTCATTTATTACTTAAAAAAAAATAGCATGAAGGTATTTTGAAGAAAATACTGTTTAGCAACTGCAATGCAGCAAATGGAGGGGAGAGAGGGGTTGGCCTTTAGCTGCACAGGACAGAGACAAGCCTCTCCAGCCCACTGAAAAAGGCTCACGAATGGCAATTTTGAAAGGGCCAGGGCGGGCGCGGGCTGAGTCAGCTTTGTACCTGCTGTGGTGTAGCAGGACTGAGCTGGATCCCCTCCAGCGCCGCTGCAAAGAGGCTCTGAAACAATCTGGAGTGCAATTAGAGGAATAGTTTCGTACCTCTGAAGAAATACGCAGCTCTTGCAATTTCTACTTACGTAATTAAACAAGTAGCTAGCAATCATTTACACACTAGCTCGCATCTTAATAAGATGGGAAACAGGTGACAAACAGGACATCCATACCTGCTCCAGGCTCCCAGAACTAAGGCGTTTGCATTCAAACCACAAAGTTCAGTCTTTGTGGCTAGAGATTTTAAGGAAACCCAAACTGAGAACCCAACTGCTACCAAATTTTAACTCCTTTGGCAAAGGCCGTCCCCAAACACATCATCATTGCTAATCCTCACACGTTTCCAGCTACTGAGAGCAGAACATGGTGTTCAGTAACCATCCTCCCCACGCTCTGCGCAGCCAAAGGCAGGTTCTGGGAGCGCAATGCATATTGAAATCATTAAACAAAAAGCTGTTTTGGTAGAAAGGGCCACACAGAATAACCCAGCAAAACGGACAATTTGACAGCAAGCCAATTTAGTTTTGCAAAGTAAATCAAGGAGCTTGGGAGCACGGCACAATTAAACTTCAAAGCAAGAAATTGAGGAATCCAAACTGTGCAGGGTGCAAGCTGCACAAGACTTCACCTTCCTCTCAAACTCAGCAACGTGCAGGGCACCGACTACGCTGACCTGGGCACACCTCGCTCCTCTTCCTACACTGCCTGCTCCCAAACTACACACCCCTGGGAATTAAAAACACAGCAGCTGGGACTCCGAAAAAACATGTGTACACACACAAACGCGTCCACACAGCCAAAATAAGATAGAAACTACTTAACTTTGAGCCAGTCTGTGCCTAGATCATACTGTGAATCAAAGTTCACAGGACTTACCATCAAAATAGCCTATGGAAGTCAGCTACATCCATTTAACAGTGGCAATAGAAAGCTGATTAGCAGGTGTGTATTTAAACAGATTATTTCCAGCTAAAGCTACTGTTACAAGAATGCTTTTCTCACACCTTGTCAACAAATAAGGTCTGACTTGCTTTATTTTTTGTCTTTATTTGTTTGTTTTTTTTTAAAAAAAAGCAAATCTCTTTAAAGCTAGATAGCATAGATGACCTGTGTACCTTTTCATTTCTGTGATTAAACCCACCTCCTTCACACACTGAGGAGAGAAGTACAGACAGGCTAGACGTGTGACGTGGTTAAGACAAAGGAGCTGCATGAAGATAAATGCTTCACTGGAACCACGCTCTGGAAACCTTACAACGGGAAGTGAGCCCGAGGCTGCCATTGGGACGCTCCTGCGGAGCTGACCCAGTAAGATCAGCTCCACGAGGGGAATGGCTGACGACCTCATCCAGCAGCACGCCAGCCAGCATCCCTGGCTGACAGCTCTGTGCACTCAGGCATCACACATCCATCAAGCTCAGTTGCATTTGAAGTTTTTTTTCTAGTTATCAACCTACTGAATGGCATATTCTTGCAGTGGGAGTCCCACATCTGAGCTCAGCAGGCTGTCAATCACAGCAGGAAGGTAACAAGTTTATGGGAAGCTCATTTAGGAGTGAGGCACCCTTAGAAAGACTTAAGCTTTAAAAAAACCCCCACCCTCCCCCCAAAAAAAACCCAACCAAAAACCAAAACAACCCTACCAAAATACAATCCCAAGAATTGGTAATGGGCAAAAGTGCTGGCTAGCTTTTGGTCTGCCCATCTAAGCTGAATTTTCCCCAGCCTGGTAAGGGACAAACATAGTACCTAGGTTGATAAAGGAAAAAGAATATTGAAGATGCAAGCACATGGAAGAATGGAGACTTTCTTGCTCTGATAGCAATCCTTCTGAAGTCATATTCATGGTAAGGTAAACAAATGGGTTTGCCCACAAAGTCACACATATGTACATAACATCTAGTCCGTAATATTTATAACACAACTTTGTAGGAATGCAAGAAGCCTGTTTCCAGACTAAGACTCCAGTTTTTTCGTCATCACTTCAGGGTGACAGAATTGCCAGCTGCAGCCCATGGGGGACACAACCCCCTCCCTGCTGCTCCTTCCCCTTTCTCTGCCCCACACCAGTGCTCCTGCAGCCGTGTGCTGAGCCAGGCCAGGCAGCTTTGGCAAAGCAGCCCTTCAGGCCACTGGTTTCCAACTGGCTTAGGTCCTCAGGCACCCAGTGCCTGGCTGCCCGGGGAAGCAGTGCTGGCACACGGCACGACAGAGGGAGGGCAAAGGCAGGCCAGGCTCTTTCAAAGCCAGCCCCTACTGAGATCTACCTGAAACAACTGCAAAACTGCAATCCAGGTGCTTCATTAGTAGGAAGGTTAAAAACTGCAGCTTGACAGATGCCAGACTGCACCAAGCTCTAGAAAAGCCTCAGCTTTTTAGTACTAAGTTTCCAGGAAAGAAAATGCTAGGCATTTCTGCAGTGTCTTTGGTACGCCTGTCTATCTATTTAGGCTGCAAGACTCTCTCTGCTGGCCATTCTCCCCATTCACCAATTTGCAATTTTATGCGGCATCAAATAAAGCTCCCAGAAGGCTGCAGTTTAACATAACCCTCTAAATTGGGCAACAGGAATAGTGACAAGTGGAGATGCTGTGCTCTGTTCCTTCAGCTGGAGGGATGAGGAGACCTACTCCTCCTGCCCACGCCACTTCTCACTCTGAGTAGTGGCCAGGGAATGCCTGTCTTATTAATCAGTGCTAAAAAATAAATCTGAACATTAAGTGCACCACCTGCCTGTCACAAAGACCTATGTTCACCCTGAAGTTTGGCCGAGACAATACTCAGCTTCCAAAGCATGTGAAAATAAACATTTCCAACTTTCCAATAATAAGTGACATATCTGACACTGCTCCACATGTATTGCTTCTGCTTTCAGAGCTTTTTTTTTCTTTTTTAAAGGGGCTTCATCATAACAGAAGTATGCTTTTACAAAATGCTAGCTTCACTTTCAAGTGCTATCATTTTCCATCCAAATTACTTTTTGCACTCCGCAAGATGATTCTGCTTTGAGTTCAAATAAGTTACATGAAGTTACCATTAAATGCAGTTAAATCAAGCTTCAAAGCTGGCAAAACCAGCCCCTGCACATTATAGCTCAATTTCATATTATAGCTGTCCACTAGGATGAGTTCAAAGATTTAATCTCATTAGCCTGACAGCATTTCCCTCTGTTAATTTTACACTCGTTCACCTAAAAGCCACTACGGCAAAATGCAGATTTTGCGCAGTATATTTTACAGGTTTATGGATTTTTGCCAGGAAATCTCTAGAAGACAGCATACAAATAAGTTAAGGACCAAACAGAAGTATATATACTGTCAGCCATCCTCCTGTTTTTAAGAAAGCGAGTGCCTTTGGTCAGACACGTGTTTTGCGAGGAGGCCCCACTAGGCGCAGTCAGATCAGTGCCAGGAATTCGGTGAACCTGGGGTCATGCTGTCAGGGCTCCAGAGAAATGCAGCGATTAAAGCATCTGAGCAGAATTCAGTCGGGGAATTAAATGACTGCCATTACAATACCAGGGCATCTGTCTTTCCGCAGATCTGTTTTGCTGCATTTCTCTTCTCATGAAGAATACAAAAATAAATTCTTACCTAGTTCTCCTCGAAGGTTAACTAGTTCTTGAGATAACTCTTTACGCTGTTTCAGTGCTTCCTCCCTCTGCAGAGGAAAAAAAAACAAACCCAAACATTTGGTTACCAGCGATCTGAGCCGGGCACCTTCCAATAATTAACTTACATGCGTTCTGTAGGAAAACAAGAGGCAAGAGCAAGAAGCCAAGATATGAATCATTTAGGATAACAGTTCTGCTGTTACAAAATACACAGATGTTCTTCTGTTGTTAAGGAAGTTATACTTTATAACAAAGAATAGCTTTTTCCAGGATAACACTGCAATTAAAATCCTATTTTGCAGATATTAATTATATATTATGATGGGTGTAGCAACATAAGCCTCCAGAACAAATCAACTGAGAGCTGTCAAGGGCACAAAAGCATGGTATACATGTGAGAGAGGCATGCATTAAAATATTTATCTTAAGCCTATGCAAACACAAAACCAAAAACTTTGCTAAATGCTCTTCCACAAAGGAAAGGTACAGTCCTTTTTAAAGTTGAATACAATCCACCCCACTGCTCACAGTTTTAAGATAAATGATGTTTCTTATGCTGAGAGAAGCGTAACAAATCTGTGCCCAAAAGAAGCAGAAGCACCCATCTCCCTGCTTTGCCTAGGAGCTGCACCTCATCCAGGGGAAAGGGGCCGGCCAGGCCCCTCTGCTCCAGACCTGCACCCCAGGGAAAAGCGAAGGCACGGCCAGAGCAGAACCGCTCCGCGGCGACCAGCACCTCACAGCCACGGCGCAGAAGTGACAAGGTCCAGGCTTCCTACTGCCAGGGCGCTTTCACCTTGTTCCTGGCCAAGCTCCCATCCAGCACCCTGCAGTCAGAACAAGCGCTGCAAAACAAATACCCATTACCCTCGCTGCAGCACATTGCGAATAGAGACACAGTTTGCTGCTAGAGCAGCCCATCTTCCAGCTCCGGCAGCTCCCCGCTCGGCCCCCCGGCGCTCATAGGCGACGCGCAGGTGGTGGCACCGCCAGCCCGGCTGGTCTGGCTGTGGCCGAGCGGCAGTCCTGGACCTTGCCTCCGCAGGTTATCCTACTTCCGCGCCGATCGCTCCCGACAGCGGCAGATACTGCAGCTTCTGCAATTGGCACAAGCAGCCAGCGATTACTTAAAGCCACAGCCCTTCTTTTATGAAAGGCGAGCCCCAGACATTAGACCGATCGATCTCCAGTTGCTCAAACGGCAGGCGGGACCGCGAAAGGGAAAGCTGCCCTTCTCTGCAGATAATGGGGCTTATTTTTAGCCGTTTCAAGCTTGCTGTACGCTGCTTTCACACTTAATTTGTTGATGCAAAAATAAGCCACGGGAGGCCTGAGCTGAATGGGAGAGCCACAGCTACAGCAGCTTTGCTGCTGTCAATGCCCAGGCTTACGTTCATAGCCCCTGCGCACGCAAAGAGCTCAAAACTCACTTTGCATGCTTTTCCATCAGCTAGAATGCATCAGAGAAAAACAAAATAGTAATGCACTGGCCCAAAAAATTCACTTACGACTTTTCCCATTAGCTGCTACACAACTGACCCCACAGCAGATGAGTTTGCACACTGGCAGGGCCACACCTGCACCTGGTTTTCCCTAAGGGAAACCTCACCTTTACAACAGGTTCCCCGTCTGCCTCCGGTCACCCTCGCCGCAGCCTGACCCCACGCTAATGTCGGCACTCGCTCGCCACCTCCCCTGGTTAAAAGTGCCCTGGCCTGGAGCTAGGGAATACTCACTGCATGCCTACAGAACAAATAACGCAGTAAAATGCACCATTCTCAAGAAAAAAACAAAATACAATTTAGGGAATAAGCACCTAGAAACCAGTCAGGTATTAAGGTCTGACACAACACTAATCAAAATGAATGATTTTTATGCTATGCACTCTCATCTGCTGCAAGTTACAGAAATTATTCTGCAGCTGTAAAGGCTGGTTAGAAGAAAGGGCCAGCGCTTTACTAGAAATATTTGTATTTTTTGCCCTTGTATGGAAAAGATCCCTTTTTAATCACTACAGTTTAAGCAGCCTTAACAGTTATTTGGGCAGTGACACACTGGTAGAAGTATTAAGTATCTGTGTTGCAGTTTTACATTAAGCACTTAGAAGCTTTTTACAGTTATAGCGGGCTAAGAGAGAAAACCACGCCTTGCCCTCCGTGGTAAATTCTCATGAGAGCTGAGCGCTGAGTTATTGAAAGGACTCGCCCTGCTCGTCCCTGCGCAGGAAGGAGAGATGAGTCATCTCGCTCCTGTTCAGCACCGGTTCGGCATCACTACGGACACGGCATCTGATGATGAAAACGTGAACGCTGCAGTGAGTTGAGCTGCACCCTGGCACGCTGGGATACAACCACGTAGGGGATCTGCAAGCAAGTTAGCTACCAGAGCACTTTTATTTTTCATGCTGTGGGCTCCTGATGGGATTTTCCAAAGCTTTTACAGTAACCTTGCCCATTAGTATACAAATACACTTAAGAGATTTTTTTTTTTTTATGTGCCCCCCTCTCCTCAGTTTGCATATTCACTCTTTATGCTAATTCTCAAAAACTCATCCTGGAACCTGATTTCTTCCAGCCCACTCTGTTAGTAAAACAGCTCAAATTTTCCCCCCTCAGCCTAGTGGCTGGACCACGCTGCAGACCCTTTGGAAACACTAACAGTTTTGGTTTGTGTTTCCAAAAGGCCTACTTCATAGTCCACATATTTTGTATTTGGTTTTAGTCAAAACAATTTGATGAGAAAAGGGCATATGAGATCAGAATGTGCTAAGAACTAACACACACTGACACTAAAACCCAAAATAAAATAGAACAACACTGTCTTACTAATTTACTTTTTAAAAAAATCTCTTGCTTTCTGCTGCCCTTAAGCTCTTTTGCTTTTCACTGGTGCTGTTTAACCTTGTGCCTCAGCCTTCAGCTTGATCCTTCATAGTTTCACAAATCAAGAAATCCAGCCAAACTTGTATCGTCACCTGCCTGTTAAGGAATAAATTCAGAAAAAGCTAGCCATAGAGACTGCCAGCCTAAAATAAGAAGAGTAAGTTGCTCATATGGTTAAAGAGCCACATGAAGTACTCGACTAGCAGTTAATTGAACACACTTCTCTAAGAGAATTGAAGCTCCAGGTACCGAGGTCTCCCCATTAAAGTTTCCAAGACCTGAAACCTAAGTGTAGTGAAACACCAAAAAATACTTGAATAATGCAGTAAGGGCCATCTTCAGTATTTAATTTAAAGACAGGTATGCACCTGCTTTGGGCTGGAATATCGAGCAACCTTCTAGCTTATGCTTTACAAGATTTTAGTTGAAAAACCAATACCAGAAATTGAAAGAGCAGAACCAAGTAGAAGCATACAGGGTCAAGCAATTTTGGCGTTGTTCATTTATCCAGATAAATCTGACAATAGGGATCATCCTCACTTAGTTGTCTGAGGCTCAAGGAGAGTCTTCATACCAATTTAAAGCTGTTTGTCACAATATATGAGTTTATACCAAGATCATGTAAGATGACTGGGTACCTATTTTTCTTATTTCAAAAGAATCTATTTAGGTGCACAAGAAATCCAGTTGAGCTTTAGCCAAAACATGCCCCTACTGTAAACATGGAAGCTGTAGGAAGAAACAAGAACAGAGTTTGGGGATAAAAGCTTTGCCACAGGCAGTATCAGGGTGGTGCACCTCTATCAGATGCTACAAAAAAATTCTCAGCATAAGGGAGACTTGGACATGTCTTGTTCTGTGAAAGATTAAGCAGTTAAAAATCCTTCACATTTTGAAAATTTGACGAGTGAGTTGGGAAGGGGGGCATGCCCCACTACAACTGGATGGAAAAAGAGGTTCAAGGTAGGGGGTTGGAAAACATGTCATGTTGAAACATGACAATACGACCAAGTCAGGAATGGAATGAATTACAAAATTTGTCATTCATGTTTGTGTTACTGGCAGTTGCACAGCCCAGTTACAGGCTTAAGAGTATTTTTCCTGGCAACCAGCTGTTTTTGCTACAGCTTGAGATTCAAGCAGAGCAGCCTAGGGTCATTTTAGATACAAACGAAGGTGAAGACACATCAACATCTGAACAGTTTCCATTGCTTTGCTTTAAAAGCAGGAAGTTCACACACCAGAATGAACAAAAAAGGTATTTATGCCAGGCACACAAGCAACCAACATTCCTGGCTACGTACCTATACCAAGTCTTCATGTGAGAAAGGCACGAGATCTCTCCAACAGCTTAGGTTATGAGTGGTTCTCAAGCTGGAATGGGTGCATCCCACAGCTCCTTTGCAGACCCCAAATCCAGGAGCATGCAGTTTCACGGCAAACTGGCAACTCTTATTTCCTTGAGAGGACGTGCAACTACACAGACTAGCTATTTCAGGTTTCCCAGCATGGTCCTGCTGCTGGCCAGGTGAGGTGGCCCTGGTGTAGGAGCCCCGTGCTCTGCCTGCAAGCAAAGGCTTTGAGAGCCACAGGGGGCTGTGCCTGGCCAACAAGCACTTTTGCAAGTTTTTTCTCTGTGTTAAGAGCTACAAGTCCTTCAACAGCTACTCAATATAAAAGAGCAAACCATGGCAGAAACTGGGTTTTGAGTATGCATGTCCAAATAAGCTAAACACTACCCATCTGGTAGTAATTATCCACACGTCACAGTTCACATTTTAAACTACACTCCTTCTGGAAACAAAATGCATACTCTTTTGGAGTTGTATTAAAGAAAGAAGTCACAAAAAAACAATACTGAAAAGTTCACATTTATATACCAAAATATGGGAAGTGAGTTTGTCTTTTTTTTAAATTTCAAGCAGCTAGGTCACACCAATATCTATTGTAATAAGTTCCCTAGTCTACCCCATGCAACGTATCACCCCCTCTTGGAGCTCTGTAGCATTTCAAACTTTTTAGCAAGCTTCTGTCATTTAATAAAACCCTCTCACTCAGTTTTTCATCCTCGTATTAATGCTTCCAGATCTTCCTCAAAATTGTACTGGTGTGAAGCCTTATAACTTCTATCCATTAAGAGGTTCAGAAGAAGCATTATGCATTGCCGGAACCAAAACCTGCAAAGCACTAGTACATTGCAAAGGTAGAGACAGAGCCCACTTCCAGGTCCTCTGATACCTCAGGGAATCAAGTCATGTTGTGGAACTTTTCCCATAGCGACCATGAGATCACATTCCCCTCTTAATGCCGGGATGCGAGTGGTCTCTGCTCAGAGAAGGCGAAGACAGACCCAGATGATGCTGGTATGAAGGACTGCAGCACGTGGACAAGGAGCTCCGAGCCTCATACAAAGAGCAGCAATTCTACCTGCCGCAGGCAGAACTGGCAGGTGGAAACGGCTCTGAACTGGAAGGCTGTAGATCAGGCTTCTAGTTTTATCAGCAATACATATTGTAAACAAGTCATTTCAACAGTTAAGACTTGTGCAAGAACATTGTCAAACACAAAAACATTATGATGCTTTTTTAAAAAGCATTTTATTAGACCAGACTAAATAAAATTCGTTCAGAGTACATAAAACATAAAGGAAGCACTTAAATGTGTTTTACTGTCATACATAGGGTCAAATTAATTTCATTCTAGGAAAGGAAAGCCTGGTTTTTGAAAGCCATTTGTTCAAACCACAAGCACTCACTTCTAAAAATCAGAGTGAAATACTGAACATCTTAATAATAAGTTATGATTATTTGCAATCAGTTGAGTGCTTAGACCTTACAGGAGATGGACTTAGTATGTATAGAAGAACAGATTATAATGTAACTATTAATACTGGCAAGGTCTCAGTTGCCAATAGTTCTTAATACAAGATGCATCTCTCACTTGAGCAGATATTCCTCTTATGGACAAAGCGTTAGAAATTGGAGTCTACTCCATCCTTGTGCTGCATCAGTCATGAAAAAATCAGCATCATCATTGGCCATAATGTAGAAATTGAGTCACATCTTTGCATAAACTCCAGTCACTCATGTGTCATCAGCTATAGCCTAGAGGTAATTATGAAGGGGTAACAAGAGGGCCATTCATATCCGCTTTGCAGTATGACATTTGCTTTGACTATTTTGGTCCTTATACCACAGTATTTCCACCCGTCCCTGTTCCTTTCTTACTGGCAAAACCCAATCCTCTAAATAAATCTTCTAGTTAGAAGTCAGTAATTTTAGAAATTAATTTTTTTAAAACTCACCTGCCCCCCACCCCACTTAAAAATCCCTTGAAACATCATTTCTTTTTCATTGCTTGGAGGCGGAAACAAGCTAAAGAAATGAGCCAAGGAAGTGGCACAACAAACAGGATTTACGCCTTCTGCTCCATGCATATTTTTGACAGGAGCAGCAAACTATAATTGCAATAAAGCGAAAATATCATTAACCATCTCAAATCAAATATACAGAGAAATTACTATTTCCAAATTATTCTTGCCCTTGTTAGTGTTATGCATTGCCTTCCTATCAAATGAAATAAGCAGTTTTCACCTTGATTTACTACTTCAAACAGAGTTCAATTCAGCCTCAGAATACACCACTTATGTGATTAGCTAATAGAGACTCACTGTAATTTCTAATATTTTACTTCCCTCATTTGCTAGGTACATTTATGGAGAATCAGATGTTTATTCCCTGATGTTTAGTGTGTGAAACAGTCAAGCAGAGAACCAGCCAAACAGGATTCCTATGAGTCACTTAATGTTTAACATGGATTGTACATGTGCAGGCTCTTTATGCTTTTACAAGCTTTACAAGGGATCTTATGCTCATATAGGATCATTGTTTTCCCATTTAGAAGTCATGTCCACCTTCATGCAATAGCTTTACATCGTTAGGTCCAGATGCAGTAATGTGGGCTATTTAACTTTTCTTCTCTGTCTTCTACTTCACAGGGTTTCTGAACTCCAATATTAGTTTTCACTTGTCACATAGAATGACTCCTTAATTCCCTGTAAAAAAGCTGATCTCAAACCAGTTTCTTACCTAAGCAATTACTTATTTCTCAGTATTTTCTAAAGGTTTTTGTCTCAGTACACCTCATCTGACACAAAGTCTTCATCAGATGCCATGAGGCTTTGACAAGTTATACTGTCACAACTTACATTCTCACATCTATAAAATTTGATAATTATCAAAGTTCTTCGAAATGTTAGAATATGAGATCCTATGCTTGAGCACAATATTACAGTATTTTCTTTATGTCATTCCATTTTCAAGGCTGTTTAGAATTTCAGCTGAAAAGGCAACAAAACAAGAGGGAAACAAGAAGCAAACATTTTCTTTCTTCCACTAACTGCTCCCACTAATTTTGATTTTGTAATAGATACATCTAGTTTGCAATTGTCATTAATTCTGCATCTTATTGGAAGAAAAAATTAGGAGCAATAACAAGGCAGTCCTTCATGAGAATCAACTTCTTCATGGAAAGCAACACTGGCTGCCTGAAACACCAAGTTTGTTTCAGTCCAAGGTGTCTTTTCTCAAGGCATCTTTCACTAGGAGTAGCTACAGGACAGGACTCCCAATTCTCCCCAGCTGTAACCCATTCTCAATACCCAGGTGTACACAATACACTGCTTAAATGACACGTCTTTTTAAAAGTTATTTCCACCAGAGCCTAGTTGCACAGTAATTAAGGGATTAAAATCTTTTTCTGGATGTTAGAGCTCACAGATCTTCAACCTGTTGCCAAAAATATTCTTGTTCCTCAGCAGCCACGTGTTACAGGGAACTTGAGAATCATTTGAAATTTCCTTGTTTTCCAACAGCTACCTGTCAGATGCAAACTGCTAGAGCCTAGGCTTGCTTTACAGACAGAAGCTACTGCATTATTACTCAAATACTCTCCTTTACTCAACAGAAAATATTTTAATTCCTCAAGTTCAAGATACTATCTTTTGACTGAAGTGATTTCTTTAAAATCCAAAGAAACACAAAAATTATCTAAATTAAATATCCTTTGGACATAACTTTTTACAAGACAGAATATTTTGGGAAGCCAAACTTAAAAAGTAGAAGTACACTTTGGATGAAAACCCTAACAAGAATCAGCCAAGTTTGATGTTAGGTTCTAGAAAATCAAAACTATAAATTTATAAACTCAGAGACAGCTTCTCTAAACAACAGGCCTGCCAATATATTTTGGATTTATAGGCCAAAAGTAGAGTTCCAAATCTCTTCCTTTTACTGTAAATGGTTTTGGGTTTAGTGATGCACGTGTACCTCTGCTCCTTAGCTAAATAGGCATTTCTCATTTGATAAATTTAAACATTTCTGCTGAACTTCCACAAAGGCCAGGACAATTTTTTCTGCTACATAGGTCCCTGTATTCCAAGATGGGGGGGGGGGGGAATCTCTTTAAAGTGCTAAGAAGTTCCCAAGAAAACTATTATCTCAACTCTTACAGTCACCCACATGTCAGGAAATGCCAGTTACAGTAGCTCATATACTAATGGTTAATCTGTATTTCCACCTAGAAATACTGAAGCCTGTTTCAGCCACACAATTTCTAGCACATCACTTATGTTGCCTCCTGTGTCACATCCACAATTAGTGGTATCCATTTATTATTGTCAAGGCTCTATAGCCTCTTGAATGGCATTTGTAGGCATTTGGAGTCTACAAGAAAGCTGGAGAGTGGCTGTTTACAAGGGCATGTAGTGACAGGACAAGGGGTAATGGCCTTAAGCTGAAAGAGAGTAGATTTTTATTAGCTATTAGGAAGAAATTCTTCACTGTGAGGGTGGTGAGGCACTGAACAGGTTGCCCAGAGAGGTTGTAGATGCCCCCTCCCTGGAAGTGTTGAAGGCCAGGTTGGATGGGGCTTTGGTCAACCTGCTCTAGTGGAGGGTGTCCCTGCCCATGGCAGGGGGGGTGGAACTAGATGGGCTTTGAGGTCCCTTCCAACCCAAACCTTTCTATGATTTCCGTCCAAGAAGGAACTTCTTGAAGATGTCACTACAGTCATCCCCAAGTAAAGTCTGAACTGTAAATACCAGTCTTCCTGTAACCATATCAAGAGGCACACTATAGTGAAATTTAGTTTCTGCTCATCTCTGTAGCACCCTGTGGCACAGACACCAATTTGAAGCTCATTTCGACAGCAGAATCTGTTGAGAACTCTTGAAACACTTAGATTCATTTATTAAACTAGAAAAACAGAAATGGGTGTTTATAACAATTAAACATTTTACCATCTGAAGATTTCTTTAAACAGCCTTAGTAGTTCTGAATGTGGCAATTTATGCACTAAAACAAGAGGATGAAAAGGTAATATTTGTCAATTCACACTCTGCCAAATCACTCTAGCAATACCTTTCCACTCAAAAGCCAGATTTAAAACCAAGTAATACTATGCTGCTAAATCAAACACCGCCACCACCAAACACGTAGGAGTTTATGTATGGCACTGAGTTAGGGGTTCAGATTCCCCACGTGCACCGTTCACGTGGCCTCATGGGGGGCAGCCCTGAGGCAGGGGAAGGGGCCCAGAAGTCGAGGCAACGGCCTCAGTCTCATCAGCTGGTGATGCACTTCTGCAGGACGTCACAAAAACAATCTGAGTTTGGGATTTTCCTTCCCAAGGGAGCACCTGGCTCCTACACCCACAGCTGCAGACCTCTTGGGCACATTCCCATCTCAGTGCTGGTGGTTCTTCATTCCCACTCCTTCCTGCAGCAAACCACTGCACGGGGGCATACCCATAACACTTTGGGTATGGGCAGACCTATAAAACTAGTCCCATAATAATTTTTAATTATTATTTTTTTTATATTCCTGACTAGATGCCTGAACTGGGTCCTCAAGGCCAGTCAAGCACCAGCCCATGCAGACATGAGGACAAGGGTAGAGAGGGCAGGGCCACAGGAGTAGCAGCCATGGCCTGACACCAGACATGTTAAACCATGCATTTAAAGCTTCTGTGAATTCGTTGTTACTGAAGGGACAAGAAGTAAATTCAAAATTAATTGTGAATACTAGGGGAAGTTAAAAGACCAACTAAAAAGACCAACAATTTGCAGTGGTGCAAATTCCAGAGCTCAATGCAGTTAAAGGTTAACAGAAGATGGTTTTCCTTGGCGCATTGTGCACTTATTGTAAACGGTCGATTTGACCATTTTCTCTGTGCTGCCACTTTTCCTTTCTCATTTGAGCTTAAAAAACCCAGGAAAATAGTTATGAAGTCAGAGAAATTACCAGGGGATCGGGGGAGCGCAGTAGCCTAGAAAGACTAAGCTTGCTTTTGTACTTAGCTCGTAGTTTGGCACGTGCTTCTAACACCGCTAGCGCACATACAGCCATCTAACAACGGAAAACCTCAGTGCAGCATGGCCTGCTCACCAGCTGCACCGTTCACTGCCATCAAGTATTCTGGATGCCAAGAGGGTAAAGGTAGTTAAGCATAGAAACCCCGTGGACAAACCCTGACAGCTCAAGTATGAAGGTATTATCAGAGCCAGCCGTTAATATTGACAGCTCCAAGATAACGCTTGCAACAAACAGGTCTGAGCTCAGGCAGAGTTGTGCGAGATTCCTGCTCCGCCAGAAACAGCACAGCAGCATTGCTCAATCTCATTTAACCCTTCAACAGCAGCCGCTCAACTTCACTACAGATGGGCTGGCTGCATTTTCGACAGAAGTCACTGCCAGCAAGCCCTGATTTTAGTCCCAGCTGTATCCCGTGTCAAAGGAGCTCAAAAGGAGCAACTTTAAACTTTTGTGCAGAAATACACTGGGACCTCTTGGGGATAAAAAGTGAAAAGGAAAGTAAACCCAAACAAACCCAACAGCTGAATCACCTCCCAGTGAGTTCAGCACTGCAGGGAAGCAGGAGAGGCTGGGGCTGGGCTCCACAAGCCTCAGAGCAACCTAACAGCTCGCTCCAACTCTTTTCTCCCTCCTTTTGGCCAGGCAGCCTGTCCTCGACCCCATCTCACCCTCACGCTGGCTCTGACCACACGTTAGGATGGTCCACGTCACTAACCTGGCAAAGGAACACTCTCTCTTTGGCTGGGTTAGCTTTCTGGTAGTTGCAAGGGGAATCAGCCTTCTGCAGGGACAGACCAGCCCCAGAGGAGTCCAGAGGAGGATCTTACTCTGGTTACAGCAGGCTGTTTCATCAGCCAACACTGCATCACGTCACTTCACACTTGCTCTACTGGGAGGAATGGAAGCACAGCTTTGTTCTTCATATAATCAGTTAAGTGTGATTATTTTATTTTTTTTTAAACCAGAAAAGCTGAAGCTACTTTCAGTTGACTACAGTAGTTAAGCTATGAGCTCCTGCCTTGTAAGCTAACTCCAAGTTTCTCCCTGAGTTTACTCAGAGTTTGAAAACTACAAAGGGCTCTCCAAGAGATACTTCAGAAAAATAAATGTATGGCCAGTTGAGATTTCCTCTACAGAAAGGAAAAAAATCCAAACAAACCAACAAATAAACCCAAACCAAACCATGAAACCAAAACAACTCTTCATAGTGTTCCCTAAAATACAGAAATCCTACAGGATTTTTCCCCCAGCTAACTACCAGATTCTGAGTATTCCTTAAACGATCATGGCAAGAAGAGTCCTCGCCCCTATGGTGAGCACACAAGAATAAGACAGTGACTGCTCACCAAGCATCATCTTATCCTGGGAAAGAGGAGAACAACCTCAATACCAATAACTGGTATCAAGGTACATCAGTATGTCACATTTAGCTCAGTTTGATGTGATTAGACTTAATTTCCCAAGATTACTCATTTTCTACAGTTTGATAGAAATAAAACTTCTTGTTTCTTTCCACCAGCAAAAAAAAAAAATAAAGAGTTCTCTCTTCCATCCATCTGCAACAGCACTTTTTTTTAAATAACCATTCCCATTATTCTATAAAAAAACAAAACCAAAAAACCAAAACCACAAAAACACCCCAAAAACTACAATGCAAAAAACCCCGTGTTTAGACTAAGTAACCTGTAAAACAGCCTAGAAGAGGCAAATATGTATGACAGGCTGCTCATCATTATTACATTGATAAAGTATTCCTGAATTTTTAAAAGTTGCAATACAAAATATTTGAGAGAAGAATCTACGCCAAGTTATTATACAAGTTACCAAAAAATCAAGGTGCTTATTATACAGTAATTAGAAGATTGCACAGAAGTTTAGCAGTGAGAATTTCACATATAAATTTCACAATTTCATATTAAATGACAGGCATCCAAAAATCCTGTATCAAATTGCTTTGAAGATCTTAAACTAGTTCCTTCGCAGAGAAAGGTGTTCTGATCAAGCGTTTAAAAACCCCAAACCAAACCAATCCCATACAACTGGCTAAGAGCCACTGCTCTTACTGAGTTGAACCAGACTTGGACTTAAATGCAGTATTTTTTAGATGGAATGAGAGAGTAGATATTATCCCACAAGAAAAGAATGTTACATTTCTAGTAGCATACTAAGACAACTCAGTGCTTTTTTTGTATACCAGGCTATAATCACCATATACTGGAACAGCTGAAATAATATTGATACCAATCTTGGAACAGTAGTTATAATGCAAGAGAAACTGGTATTAAAGCCTGAATCAACTGTTGTGGCATAGATCCATAATTGTTACAGTTTCCTTAACTTCAGATTTTTCTTCTCTCAAGTTTTCAAAGCAGAATCAAAGTGTATAGTGTAATATGAAACCGATTAGGTCATTATGTATGTCAAACAGACTAGAACGAATAAACATTAAACCACATCAGAATATTTCCACTCTAAATTCCGAGTGCATTTCTTTTTTTTTTTTTTAAATGTAATGTTGATAATTTTAAGACACCGTCAGTAATGCAGGATTCAATAAATACAACCATTGCAATCCCACACTTTATTCTGAATAGCTCAAAAAACATATCTACCCCTTATATATTCTTCTATCCGATGTCAGGTAACAAAGCAAGGTCATGCAGTTTATCTGTTGAAACTAGCCTTTCCTACAAAGGCAGAACTTGCAGTATCTACTTGGAAAGGTACTCAACCCTGAAGGACTCTCTGACTAGACACATTTAAAAACTTCTCTTCTAAAAAGAATGTGAAGCAGCAGAGAGGCCATAAAACTCAGTGTCAGGGTTTTGTTTTTTTCTGTCCTACAGATTCCAGGAGCACGTTTACTGCTACCTCCACAGGAAAACAGAAATCATTGGAATGGAAACACAGATGTTCTCTACTGGTATATTAATATTTTCACAAGCCCTTTTTGAGAAGAGTTCAACAAATTAAAGCCAAAAATCTATTAGCTGCAAGTTTTTACCTCAGACTGCAGGTGCTGGATCACAACTGTTAATGCTTCAAACTTCTGGTTACTGCCTGTCAGGAGTTTTTTCAGCTGCAGGATGATTCCACTCTGGGTCTCACATTTTGTTTTGTACTGTGTCAGCTCAGCTGTTTTTGTGCCAGGCGAACGCACATCTGTGGATGCTTGAGTCTGTATGCACGAGCTCCTGGGACTCCGCTGCTTGCCCTTGTCAACTAAAACAACAACAACAATTAATTAATATGCACTTTATGTTGAATTCTCACCAAAACTTAAGACAGGTGCAAAAGAAAGTAGCTATAAATTCTTATAAACACTTTCTGAGATACTAACTAAGAGAAAGGGTTATTTCAGTAGCACTGCAAAGACGACACTATCATCTGCCAGGTTAATTTCTAGCACCATAAGCCTGTATACAATATTCTGCACTTCATCCTTACCTTCATGAATTCTGTGGCTTACTTTTCAGCATCCTCTTCACACTCTACTTTGAATAAATATTTTCATAAAATGCAAGATCTCTGTCTTCCTACCTATCCAGTAATTTATTTCTAACATGAGTTGACCACTTCTGTTTGCAACATGGATTTTGTATTTCCTGCACTCTACAGTATTGCTGAATACAAACCTATTTTCCCTACATTTACCTGGCCTTTTTCTTCCTTTCAAAATATTCACTGTGAAGACTGCCCTCTCTGCCGCTCAGGTTGGAGCTTTATTAACTAGAGGTCTTGCAGCATTTCTTAGTGTGTCAGCAATTTCAGTCACAAGGATAAGACTTTAAAAAGATGCTCTTTAATGTAATATATTTTGAGTTCCCCCCCCCACACACACACACTATTCACGGTCCAAGAATTACATCGATGATTTAATATTCCTAGCTGTGTTGCAACCTCAATCCCTTCACAGTACACAATCACCTCATGTCAGAGGAAACCACATTACATAATCCAGCGCCTGACTCGTAAACACAGCAGAGGTTACAGGTTTCTCTGCTGCCTTCTGACTGGAAAGGGAGCCCAACATGGCTGTGCAGATAGGGCCAGTCTTCCCTGTTTGATCACACCAGGGAACGAGCAAACACTTTTGCAATAAAAGACTGATGCAATACATAAATATCCCTTGATAATTTAATGAAGACATCTAAGCAGATTACTGTGTAGAGTTTCAACGTAACAAGATTTCTTCAAGATAAAGTGAAAAAAACCCGAGAGGTGAGATTTGGAGAAAAGAGATAGGAACGTGCAGAAGACCAGGAGACAAACTAATCAACCAGAAACAGTCGTTCATGAATCCTTTCTGAAGCCCAAGCACCTGGTTTGAAGGTTGTCAAGTGACTCTGGAATAGTTCTAGCACTGTAAGGTTCAATCGCACAACTGGGGACAGTATTAATAACAAAAGCTTTGATTCTCAGTTATTGTTAGTTGGACTGACACATCAACTATTGCATTAATACATCAGTCTTGCACAGTCTTCACTTGTTTCCAAATGCTTTGAAAACAAGTTTCCTGTTCAAAATACTGACGTCCTCTGTGCTTCTCTTACTGAGCCAGGTATAAAGTGCCTCCTGAGCCTATTAATTTTCCAAATAAACACTCTCTAGGCAAGATTTTCTGTCATCCCTCATAGTTAAAGAATTGTCAGCATATTGCTTTATAATTGTTCAGATGCTCTTGTATTCTTGGAGATTTCACTACACTTCTGCTCAGAGATGCTGACTGTTAAAGGGTATATTTTCAATTAGAAACATGCTGTTTTGCAGTTTAGTAGTAGTGCTGTTAAAAGGCATAGCAACAAACCCAAATCAAAATACAAATCTGTAGGAGAATGAAAGATCAAGCTTGGCTGCCAGTTCTAATTAGCTTATTTTTACCACCATTCTTTTCTCACACTGCAGACATAACCACATCCTTTGAGTAGACCTCTTCAAATGAATGACAGTTCACATTTGAGAGCAACCATGCCAGACTTCCAACAACCTTATGGAGAAATGGAAAATAGTGTGTTTTGGAAAATACTGGTTACCTTCTGAAGCTTCTTCCAAAAAAAAAAAAAAAAAAANNNAGTGAAAAAAAAAAAAAAAAAAAAAAATTTAAATCACAAAAGACAATAATCAAGGAGAGTGGAAAAAAAAAAAGCAGGGACTAGAGAATAAACATGTACAGTCAGTCCTTCCCTGCCCTTTCCCTGCCCTACTGGCTCACATACTCCTACTCTCTCACATCTTCCACCTCCCTTCCCAAATGCTCCACTTATAATAAATAATGAACTAGAGCACTCTTCTTGATTTAAGGGGACTGGGTAAATTCAACGACACAGATGCTAGTGTCATCATTTAATTAACTATATGAAATTGCTTTTACATCCATTTGTAGGACCCTGACAGAGCTGCATTAAACCTGAACAAATGTTTGCAGACAAATTTTATTCTGGGAAAAAAGTTACATCACAACTGTTACCTAATGACATTATTTCATTTAAATACAGCTAACCACAGCTGTATTTTAAATGTACAGCTGATACAACAGCTAACCACAAATTTCACAAGACTCCAGATATCCACTGTTTCCAGTGTTCAGCCAGCCTTTACGAGTTTGCCAGTTTTACACCATTGCTTTTATCATGGTGCCAAGACTACCAAGTCTTTTCCTAGAAGCTCATTCAAATATCCAACCAAGCCGACCCTGGATACTATACTAAAAAAAGCCGAACAAAAACCATGCACTAGAGAAATTCAGTGACATTCCTCTTGGCAATTTTATCACAGACATGTGCTATACATGGCCACTTCAAATGCTGAAAAGTATTTCTCTGCTAGCATGAACTCTCTGTAGCTGCTTCTACAGATTAACACTGGCTTATTTATGGCCTCTGTACCTCTGGGCAATGACAGATTGTTTCCAGATTTGTATAGAAGGCATGCTGTGATTTCAAAACAAAAGCCATGCTTTCATTAAAGCAAAAGCATCATGAGTCTAATTACTGATACAACATCAGTGATGGACTCTAAAGACAGTCTTGCTTACCAGTCCAAGTCCTGCTCACTTTGGCCTTTTTACTTGACACCTTTATACAGTCAGACTTGTAAGGCAGAACAATTTCCATCCTTAAGTTAGGTTCTGGACTCCTCTCCAACAGGCTCAAAAACGCTGTACCCAATCCAGTTGAAATGCTCAATTACTGAAGACTAGAAATCAGATTCTGAAGTATCACATGTAACTGTACAGAATCACCATCTAAGGTCCTAACCTTCTTAAAACCAGTAAAAAAAAAAAAAATTTAGTAGTGATTTTGCAAAGACTGACCCTTGTGATCATGGAATCAGTCATAGAAGATTTGCTATCTTGCTGGCAAAAAGTATACCCCATAACCTTGGAAAAGGTCCAGAAATCCTCCCACTCCCTTTGCGGTTGCTACACGGATGGCAGCTGTGGACTCCAGTCCTTTGGGGAGAATATTCGACCCATCCCAAGCTTTTCCATAAAGCAAACTGTTTCCCATACAAAGCTTCTCTAGGTAAGAGGTGTTCAGAAGCAAGAACTACACGACTGTCTGTACATTAGGGTGCGTTCCATAAAGTTACATTTAAGTACCCAGGTATGGCCCAGTACTCGAGTGGCTATCTCAGAACTTGCCTGGTACAGCTGGTTTCCTGAGCCCCTCTGTCTTGTGCACTGCTGCTGGATTACCAGATGAAACATCTATCACCCGCTTTTTGGTTTGCAGAGTCAAATCAAAGCCTTCCTTTGCTTATCGTGTACTAGGAAGGTCTGGATAGTAATGTCTATGCTAGCTAGAAATTATTTTCTTTAAGCAAGAGATTCAATTTCTAAACAAAAGAAATTTACAGTTCTTAAAAGCATTCCAAATAGCCTTAAACAAACTACTTGACAAGCACAAGTAGGAACAACCTCACTTCTCTCCCCACACTTTTGCAGTCACCATTGTCTTACCCCTAAGCACCTTCTTCTCACATTCCTCATCCAAACTGTTAGCTTCCACAGGTTTTTCAAAACCCATGTGGGTCTTGTGTAAGTATTTTTCAAAGAAAAATCCTTGCTCAACATTGTCTCTTGTAGGAAGATGCAGGCTGGTAAAAACTTTCTGCCTCTCCTCCATTTTCTGGAAAGCCTTGTCTACACATGTTAAATTGGTGCTCACTTCTTTGATCAGTAAGACCAGATCAGCCTGAGTATTTAATCGAGCTTCCATTTCTTCTCTTACACGCTGGATTTCCTCAAGCACCATTCTTATATCCAAGTGACTGGACTTCACCTCCGCTTTGAGATCTTCTTTCACCTGTTGCTGGCTCCTCTGCAGTGCTAACACTGTTCTGATTTCCTTTTGAGATGCTTCCATGTCATGCTTTAGCTCCTTCTGTCCAGCCTGCATCGCCTCTTGGCTAGCTTTCACTTCTGCCAACAGAGCAGCGAGGCACTCCATCCCAATCCCACAGGAGTCACAGGATCTCTTCCAGCGTCACAGCTTCCAAGTGGTCAGGGACATTTGTCAGCTGGTAGCAGATCTCCCCGGACAGCAAGAGAGCTAGCACATAGCCCTTGGTATGGTAATCCTAGCTTGATTTACAGCATGCTGCAGTGAAGGTACTAGGTAAAAGTCTAGTACAAGGCAAGACAAAGGCACTAAATAAAATACTTCAAGAAGCAGGGCTCTGGAGCCAGACCTCCTCCTCAGGACTCAGCCAGAGCACTAATCAGTTTAATTGGCAGATTATGCCACACCTGAATTTTTTAAAGTCTTTCGCTGACATCATTCTACATGGGACGTCATCCCAAAAGCCACTCCCAACAGTCATTTGATCTGTGCATCAATCAAAGTATGCCCGGGCATCAGTAACCAGGTTTGTTGCAACACAGCCAAACACTCCTCAGGAATGCAGCAGCCCTTCCTTTCCAACACAAAGGCTCAAAAGGAGCCCGAACTGCCTGCAGGAGCTGAAAGCCAAACAGTTCAACAGCGCTTAGTTATTTCAATTGTATATTCAACAAGGTGATTATATGCACCTGTCCTTCTGCTAACATTTGCAGTAGTTCAGGAGTACATCTGTGAGCACCTTGGACATCACCCCACTCCCACCGAGCGCTTTCCTCATTCCCACAGCTAGCAACGCTCTTTTAAGCATTCCTTTGGAGGAACCCAGATCCTGAGGAAGCCCTCTAGTCCACAAATAATAGTTACCAGAGCAATACAGGAAAACTGACTAATGAGATATTTTTGGCAGGTTAAGGAGGCTAAGCCCTTTAGCTACCAGCTCCGAGTGGTAACTTTTCTCCATAAAAGCTAAGGCTTCTTACTTTTAAGCACAGAACTCATTATAGGTTTAGGCTCCATCTAGAAACAGGTAGATTAATGACAGCAGGCTGGTAGCTGCTTTGTTACACTGTGATTTAGTTATTGGATTTGGTTTGGAAAAAGTGACCAATACAATGTAAATCTCAGCCTGCAGAAGGCGTCCATCTCTGCCTTCAAAGAGGTGAGCTGGTACTCAGTGTAACACCCAGCATCCAGAGCAGGACTCAGAGCAGCGCACAAGTTGGAGCTCAGAAGAGCTTTTACACCATAGTGCTGCTGCCCAAAAAGCCAATCTGAGGAGTCCTGCTTGCAATGAAAGTTTACGGCTCACTTTCCAGTTTGCCTACTAGACATGTCCAGGCATGCTCATAAGACCTGGAAAGGATGAGAAACACAGTTTGCAGGTATCCCCCAACTGTCCTGCTATCGCAGCAGTATCATAGCCCCTGGTGGAGCTTTTTTCCGAGTCTGTGTCACCTGCCAGGTGGCCAGACATGGGCTTTCTGATGGGATTTCCCCAGCACAGCTACAGGCTGCAGGTATAGTTTCTTTCCCCCTCAGCCCCTTGCCCCATTTCTAGCTCAACAGCTATCCCGAGAGCTCCTGGCAGTATTAGTCACATACAGTCACCACTAAGGACCAGCAGACAAAATAGACTACAGAAACACAATCTGAAGTTTGAATGCAGGTAACATCTTTGACAAAAGATTTAGGTAGGTGAAGAAAGCCAGGTATGAGCACTAGATCAACACCTGCAGTAATTCAGTTCAGCAATATAACTCTTCATTCCAATCTTCACCATACCTTAGTGGTTCCTAAAAATCTCAGCAATGGAGGTGAAGCACTTGCAGAGATCTTGTCAGACACTTCCTAGCAGCAAGTGAGAATCCAGCTGAATTCCTTTCCACTGGTTCAGTTATGACACAGGTAGAGAACAGGTCTCTCGGTGAGAGGGAGGGTATTCACCAGGCTCATTGATGTAACCACCCAAAATCTAACTCTTCCTGACAGCTTTGGTAGCCAACACAGATCCTGTGTTTACACTAATAGGAACAGCTCAAGTGCCTGCTGCATGTTTCATTTTCTGGTGATTTTAAAGATATAATTCCCTGAAGAGCGTGTGCAGTGATTTCAACTGGGGTTAAAAAAATGGTTTTGAGGTAAAAAAAAAAAAAGGGAGGGGGGGAGTATCCAACTGATATCCCCTGGCTTCTCTGTAGGGGAACTGGCTCCTCTCAAGAAGGGCTTGGGGGGACCCCTTCTCTATTAGTTACATCAGAAGCCTAGCTGACAGAGCTTGGGTGACTAAACTGGGTGCTTCAATTGTCATTCCTGTCCAATGCCACCAGCTCCACAGGCTGCAGCCTCCTTTGACATGCCTGCACACCCCCCCAACTGCCAAGGTCTCTCTGCTATCATGTAATACACTGAAGAAAAGCTTTCTTTGCAAACTGGCCTCGCTCTGGACAAAAACATTAATTCCATCCAGAACATAACGGATGTGTTTGGTATGTTCCTCACTCAAACTAAGAGGGTCTGATTACAAAATCCTTTACAGAATTAGCTACCAAAAGACCCCTATTTCTATTGCTCCAATATTTTAAGAATAAAATCCATGAAGTTAAAATATGTGAGAAAAGCACCATGCGTATCTTTGAAGTCAGCACAGAAACTCACTAAACCACAGTAACGGTTGTATTTCACAGTGTTAAGTAATACAGCACATTTGAAATATTAAACAAAAAATTTTACACAAAGCTTACAGTGAATCATACAAAAAAATCCATTACTTTGACCTTTAGGGTGGTTTCACATTCAGTGAGGCTGGCCAGTTTGTACAAGTAGGACTGGGGTGAGACTTAAAACAGCAACCAGATATTTTCACTTCTCAAACATGGAAGAGGAAGCATCTAGTTGCATCTATATGTTGACTTTTCCCCTTGTCAAAAAGCCTGGTTTACACCTAATTGTAGTTGGTAACTGAACACACACATCCCCCACACCACCAGCCCAAGAAAAACCCAAACCCAAAACCCCACCCTTGGACTTCTTGGCTGGCAAAGAGTTTGAGAACTAAGGACAAATACCAAACTACAAATGAAAAAAGAGAGTAAGGACTAGAGAGGGATACTATGTACTTGCTATGTATAATAAGAGGGAACACTTGGACAGGAATTTTTACTTAATTTATTCTTGCAAGTTACAGATATACTAATATTTATGACATCAGCCATGTTTCAACTAAAATAATGAAACAAAGGTAAAGAAATGCTGCCAAACACATAGCTAGCTGTTTTCACTGAAGTTCTGAGCTGGATCAAATTTCTGCAAATATACTAATAAACACCAACGTAAACTTGAAGATCTACCTGTTTCTATTAGAGCCTGAAGAACACAGACCTGCACTGCTGACCTCTACTCTTTTCCTCCTGTAAGTGAGCTAGTCCCATCAATGCAGTACTGCATGACCCATGGGTCTGATTCTGTTTTTTCCCCTTCAGGAGTTATCAAATCTCAGTCTCACATCTGAACCAGCCTGAGAGTGAGTACATAACTTCACCTTGTATGTTAATCTTTACACAGTTAGTTCTGAAGCCTCAAGAAATCTCTACGATTCTCCCGCCATCCCCCCTGCCACAACATGTATAAACTATTTGAGCAATGCAACACAAAGACTGATCAACCACTTGATCTCACAGCTTTGATTTTAAAGTTTGCCTCGTGACAAGCTACGGCACTTCAGAGCGGGAGACTAAGAACATCCATACAAGTAAGGAAGCTGTTGGGTTTAATCTGCAGTGGTACATACATTATCTTTGAGAGGATCTGGAAATTTGGCTAGCTATAAACTACCACCCTAAAGTCTTTCAAAACTCCTGCTGTGGGCTATAAACTCAGGGCGCAGTTTCAGAGAAATATATAGGCAAAGCAGTCACAAAACTAAATTAACAGTGTCTACGGAGGGTTTAACAGGCTACACTTGGAAGGAAGTC
This sequence comes from Aramus guarauna, assembly GCA_013400195.1. NCBI lineage: Eukaryota > Metazoa > Chordata > Aves > Gruiformes > Aramidae > Aramus > Aramus guarauna. Next base: position 683,314 of record VXBL01006285.1, on the reverse strand, counting down.
TTCCAACGCCCCCCCCCAGCCACTCCACAGCTTGGTCAACTGTAATTTTTGCCTGCATCCAGCTTGGCAAGTGGCAAATGCACACCTTCCTGCTGTGCCTCCCAGAGTCCAGGCTGGTGAGTGTACAAACACAGACTCCTGAAGAAGTGATGTTCTGCTTCTAAGCTCTGCCTCAGGCCTGTCTGTATAAGCCAGCACAGACAGCCAGACTTGCTGTTTTCATGCATCAAGCACGTCAGTCGTGAACCAGTTCCAGTCCACAGGAAAGTGACTTCATTTTTCAGAGCTGTGCCTGAATAATTTGCCCAACTGAATTTCTAAGAAGATGCTGTACCTCAGAAGCTCTTCTAGCTACTTATTCAGCTGGTCTTGTCTCAGGAAGCTGGGGGAATAGAAACAGCACTTCTCATCTTGCATCTCCCCCTGCATCACCACAGACTGAAGCCCAAGACAACAACTAAATCCTTTCTAGAGCAGAACCACAGCTCTCCCTTTCCTTTACTCTTACTGTAATCTCTTGAGTTACCCTTCTTTAGGGTCAGCCACTAGCCCATGTCCAGGAACATCACTTTATTTTAGCTGTCATCATCTTTTTCAAGTGGTTTTAACCAAAATAAACAATAACCATCACAGAGACATTTAAACAGGTTGCAGGAACTGAACAAAATTTAACTGCAGGCAGGTAAAACCTGACCTAGATGCCTAAACTGACTTAGGAAGATTACAACATACGCAGCAGAAATTCCTCTGCCTTTCTTTTTAGGGGTACAAAAGTTTTCCGGCATATTTTTCCTTAAATGCTGGTACAGCCTGGTGGGGGAGTGCAGAATCATCACATATCATTCCAGGTATTCAGTGTGAAGCACCGTTTCTGAAGTCTGTGTCTGTCCTCTCATGCCAACTCATCTGTTGACTTACAGTATTATAGCACTGACTTGAGCCTCAGTACAGCATTGTAAATCCATCCCTTTTTGCTCCTCACTTCCAGCCACAGAACTGGATATTCTCTTTATACATGTGATAGCAAAAAGGAAAGGGAAATCTCTGATGTATTTATGTACTTCAAAGAGCTCTATGCTTGTTTAATGTTTTAACAGCGTGCTTAACACACACATATCTTGCAGCACTGGCCACAGGAGGTTTCATGCTGGTAGGAGCACATCTCTTCTGAAGCAGAACCTATTAGCATGTCAAACACTTCCCCGTCCCTTACAATGCTGACTATTAGGTAAGAAACCAAATGTTTACGGACCACACCAGAGTCCTGCAGCCTAAAGCTGTTACCTAGAAACCATAATATACCACATGCAGCTCTATTAGCTTCCTGCTTGTTGACACAACAAATGAAGCATGAACCAAGGGCACCCTTTTATATGGCAGAGAGAGGGGAGGAAGGGGAAATCTGCAACTACAGGCAACTGGGAAGAAACGAAGAGATAGCAAGCAAGGCCAGTTTTCCAACAGCACGCCTTTCTAAGCAAGATTTTGCACGAACTCCACAGAAGGCTTACCAACCCCAAGCAGTCTTTCACTACTTCTGCGCAAGAGTTCTTCAGAAGACAGATGCCAGCCTACTTCTTGACAGTTAATCTGACACATACTTCATACCCTTTCAGGCTCTGAAGTGATAGCCTACAGCATGTACAAGCCCTCTGTGCTGCAGTGTGACAGTCTGGACTTTGTTGGGTTATGAGCATGCCCCTGCCATCTTTTCGTGAAGGGGAGAGAGCTCTCCCTGCCATCAGGGAACATGGAGGCAGCCATGAATCCAAGGGCAAGCAAAATACGAACAATGCAAGTGTGACATTGCTCTAAGGCTCCCAGATAAGCCCCAGTACATCATCTTCCCAGTTCCTACCCCAATAAACTCCTACCCACAGGACAGCCTTTGAACTGGGTTCCCTGTACATACATACCTGTTACAATTAACCATCCATTAAAGCCTCAGTATTTCTCAACCAAAAATATACCTTCATCTGAGTGATTAACACTGATGTGTCTTTGTTTCCTTAAGATGCCACCTGTCCTATGGAATATGGTTCTCAAGCTCGTACAACTGTTTTAAAACATTGTCAAATGCACTACTGATTGCCTGGGAAATGTTTTTCCCCCTAGAGGAAGCGTGTTAATGAGACACATTTTCATTTGGCAGTAATTCAGTATGATCTGTTACTATACTGATTAAGCATTCAGAATCTCCATGTTGCATTAGCCTTACTCACATTTCTGAAGCTTATAATTTATGTTTTAAAACCTACATTAACCTTACACTGAAGGTTTGCAAGAAACTAGATTATGATGTTTGTAAAGATACCTAAACTACATCTGAGAAGATGCATTACCTTCCAAATTGCTGGTGGCTTCCAGAACAAAAGCACAAAGATGAGTGTCTGCTCAACTCATGTCATCGCTGCAACTGCCTGATCCACCAGCCTGTGCATTTTTTTTAAAGACCAAGTTTTGAAAGAAAGTCCAGTGATCAAGACTCTCTTGAACTGTCCCCTATGGCGTCTTAGTGTTACATGTTTCTTGGTCATTTCACCAGTAGCTGTTTCTTTTCCAGTCTTGATGACGACAAAATTAGTATCAGGGGAGATGATGTCAAATGACCACATGTTTTGTCAACCCTAGTAGTGCTGCATTGACAAAGTCAGTGATAATGACAGGAAAGAATTTAAAAAAAACACTTCAAAATAGTCATGTCCAAATTTTCTAACAGATAAGAAGATTGGAAGGGAGAAGTCTTTACAAGCTATATTTTACAAAGGACTTAAAGGAGTCCCAGACTTGAACATTAAGTGTGTAATTAACATATCAGACGGATGTCTGCCTGTTAAATGCATAGTACACATGCAAGCCTGACTAATACCCTGAAGTCTCAGCATTGTGCCAGTAACACTTTTTACCTTATGTACCACAGGCCTGTCTTACAGAAGCACTAGTTGAGTTTCGAACACTTAATATACAAAGTGATTTTGTCTTAATATTGCATTCACAATATATTTAGTCAAGTTTACTGGAACTGTAACATCTAGAACTGAATTAGGTTTTCATCGATAGCTGATACATATCAAGCATATGAGCCACACATCAATTACAAAGATAAAAACATTAAGCCCACCATACATTTAGAGATGACTGCAAACTAAATAAACAATTTTGAAATGCTGTATGATTTACAGAAGACAACTCTAACATGCACCAGCTAGACTACCAGTGGATCAGGTTTGTTCTGGTTATTTAGAAAATAACCAAAAGCAATACTAAGGTTTGATTTCTTACCTTGTTCTGAGCTAGGACAAAGCCTGCCACATGCTAGTTAACCATACAGTGCTACGTACCGTCTGAGGAAAAGGAGAGGGGAAGATGGTAGGACCAGTTTATCGTACTAATAATGCAAAGCCTAGACCATGGATGTTTTGATATGAGAGGGATTGGCCATACCTACACTAATGAAACAATTCTTCATCTACCTTAAAAATCCTACTGTAGCGAGTCATCCATTTTTTAGGACAAATATGACAAGATGAAAAGTAATTGCATGAAGATGTGTTACAGTGTGCTGATGTCTTGGCCAATAAGGACTAAGTTAAAGTTTGTGAACTCCATGTCAATCTATTATCCTTGGTTTAGGCATTTTAATTTTGCTACATCAGCTCATCATGTAAGCCACAGGCAATACGAAATCTTTGAATTCCCTAGCTTTTCAAGGAAGAAAATTGCTATATTGGAAGCTAGCAATTAAGTTTACATAAGGGATTTACGTTGAAGTTTCTAGTTCAGGTATTACTCTGAGTAGGCAAAGAGACATCCGAAGCAGGCCTCTTTCTGCATACCTTCTCATAGTTGTAGCTGTGCTTTGTCATTGCTGAAACGCACGCCTGCCCAAAGAACCAAGCACAGAGTGATGTTGAAGACTGATGATCCCCACTCTTCCTATTTCCTCCCTTGTGTGTTTTCTCTCCATTTCTACCTCCTGTACAAGAAGTTGCTCCTTGTTGTCTGGTGCCCTCTACTGCTTCATCACAAGTACAGGACACGGCATATTTTTGCCCTTTGTTCTGCAGCTTCTGTCTACAGTCAGGACCTGGAGTCACCTGGGACAGGGAATCCCACCATGATTAGTTCATACCATCTGCAAGCCCTTCCCAGATCCCATTAATTGCCTCCCCAGTGCAAAGTCTGATTCCTCCCTTTTTATCTCCACATCCTTCTCAGATACACGTCGGGCTGCCAGTTTCCCTGTTTGCAGATACTTGGATGTGAGGTATCTTCACATCCAGGAGAAGACTTTCAGTGGGGAGAGCATATGTGTGTGTGTATGTGGTGTTACAGGAAGAAGCCCACTATCCACATGTATGTAGGAAACCCCCACACAACACCATAGAATAATGTCGACAACTTTTCTCCTTTTCCATCCTTTCTGAAGATCCCAGCTCTCACATGCCATTGGGGGTGAAATGGCTAAAGCACAGCCAGAAAACAAGCCATTTGATTTGCAATGCTTGAACTTATTCCTTCCTTAATACCGTAGTCCACCCTACCATGCTCAGTATCCAAAATACAGGGCTGGAAGAAGCCTCCAGAAACCGTTTACATCATTCCTTGTTAAGGCAAGGTAAACACTACCTAGACATAAAAGGCATTTCACCAGACTGCTCAACTGTTTCAGGTCTTACCACAAAACACTCAACTGCTTTTTTTTTTTTCATGATACCTTTGCTTCCAGCTCAAACCTGGTCTGACTTCACACAGATTAAATCACTGACTGTAATCTCTCTACCTGCCACATATTCCATGCAGATACTAACAGGCTAGCTGAGGAGTTTTCTCTTGTGCTCTCACACATGAACTGCAATCTCCTATGTTCTGAAAAGTTAGATATGTAGACAGCTTAACAATTTTTCAACTACCTTCTAACATGCTTCCTTCCAATAGGGCTGGCAAGCATTTAAGTATGCTAGAGATAAACATCAAGTAACTAGGAGAGACATTGTTACGTACAAATCCAAGTAAGAAAAGTTAACAGACTTAATTTTTTGCATCATAAATTTATTCTAGATCTATGCATCAAACTTGGCTCTAACAACCCTAGGTTTTAACAGTTAATTGTAGGAAGAACTCCAAACAAATCCAAACAAGATTCTTAAAGCACATAGAATGAAGCCTTTAAGTTTGAAAGTCACTTTCTGCTTATGTACTATGGAGGTCCACTTTGTTGCAATGAAGGCAAAAAACCCCAACCCCCAAACCCAACCAGAACTAATTTGAAACTTTAACTGAACCACTACATTTATCAATTGTGCCTGCTCCTAATTCAATGTAGCAATTCTTCCTTCACAACCACACATGATTAGTTAACTGCCAGAATATTTGTTAGCTTAATGTTAGATTCAAGCATGTGATGTTTCTCTCTAGTTCTGAACTATTCGAAGTCTTTCAGAGTAGGAGTGTACGTAAGGCTCAGTAATTTGCAAGGAACCATAATCTTTCCTTGAAAATAACAGTACAAAAAAAGACATGTAAAATACATTTTTTACCACAAGACTAGCACATTAATATGCAACATCATTTCCTGCACAGTATCTGCAGCTATCTTGGATGGAGGGGACAGAATGGCTTTTAGTTTGAATTCAGAAGCTATTTATTCAATCACACTAGTATGAGCTGATGTTATATGACCGTAACAAATGTCACTGGACTTAAGCACAGCACTGAAATACTGCCTAAAGGACATTATGGAATAAAAAAGTAGGACAGGCAGTGGGAATTTAAAGAGCCTCCAAAGCCTTGTTATATTTTGTATTATTGCCTTTGTGTGAAAACTGTTTCTGAACGTATCCAGCAATAGCTTCCTGTGTTTATGAAACTCTACATCCATTTAAAGACAAATAAATCCAGATTAGACTCAAATTCACTGATTATGTTCTTTAAAAAGTGAGGTGATAGCACTTCTAAACACACAGGGAGCACTATTATCAGTGCTAACTTAGCCATAATTATCATACTTCATCTACCAAAAGACCACTAAAAACTTCAATTCTAACATCTTCCTTGTAGAATAGCTGACTGCAGTTTCAAGGTACAAAATAAATAGCTAACATCTAAATTCTCCTTTCGGAGATTCACTTTTTTGGAGAAGCCACAAATTTCTGAGTATGAAATAGAATATAAAACAATTCAGAATCAAGCTAGGACATTAATTTTGCCCATGGATTAAAAAAATAAGTGGTGATATAGGCATGATGAAGATTTATAGGTTGGAAATTAACTGAGAAAAGTAAAGTTTACAGTACCTGTTCGACTTCCCAAATCCCTTCAAGAATCAGTCCTAGAGCTCTTGGGAGCTATACAGAAAATGCTAGTGTAGCATTTTCAACAGTGTTCGCTATGCTATCACCCAATGACCTTGTTTCAATCAGTATCGCTATTGGTTTTAATCACAGCCCAAAATGGCAACCCAGCATGCTGTTCTTCCCCAGCTACACTAACTGCATTTGATGAGTTCAGGTTCAGTCCCAAATTAGGTGTTTTCCCATAACTAAAAAAATAACCAAGCAGTTACTTTGCAAAAAGTGCTAATCCAGACCATCATTTCCATGCAACAGAGGCATACATTTACTCCATTTGCAAAGGACTACCCTAGCATGCCTAGGTCGTATAAGGGAAGTTGCATTAAACTTTTTCTGTATCTAACTAGAGGATTATGCATTTCTACAACTTTTTCATAGCTTGGCTAAGACTTGGGGTTACTCCACATCAGTACTGTTTTTCTACGGCACTAGAAATTGTACTTGCATGTATCCACCTCCGCTGGGTCAGTTCACATAGTGAAAGTTATTACTTTTGTATATATTACTCCAATTTTCAGTTTAAGCACCTGTGCTATTCATCCTTTTGATTACACATATCAACACAGTTCACATGAAGCAAAGTCTCTGCAGAATGAAGGAAAATTTAAGCAGCCACTAAAATTAGAGATAAGCTCACAACTTTAGCAAAAAGTATTTGAGGAGGCAGCAGCATAGCGTGTTTTAAGGAATACCAGCATAGTTGAACATGTGTCTAAAATTAATCTTGAAACAGTATTTTAAAGCTACCCTAGCTGTGAAACACAATTTGCTGATCAACAGAATAAAATAGCTTCTTAACAGAACCACTTCAGGTGCTGCTGGTTGTTAAAATCATCCATGTGAACTCAATCTTCCATGCTTCAGTGCAAGTGCAAGGCAGAAAATCTGGCATCTCAAGTGCTCCATACCAGCTCCAAGTGCTGCTGGAATATCCCCTCTTCAAAAGACAGGCAAAACGCACTTATACAATTCCCAACAGTCAACACATCATAGTTAAGGACCTATTTGTGTATTTCCTGTTATGTTAAACAGTTTTCCTGTTATTAAGCGGCAAAGATGTCTCCCCAGGGACATGCCTAGAACATTGCACACCATTGTTTCAGGAACAGCCTGACTGCAAGCCAACAGAGCCCATGTGAAAACATCTTACCAAGCTGAAAACAAAACAGAGAACGGGGCAGCACCCAGCACTTTTATTAGCCACAAGATCTAATATGTCTCCACCCTTTGAGGAGCACACTGTCCTCCCGCCACTTGCTGACCGCACCTGGAAGTTACGGGACTTCTCTTCCCAATGACTCCCAACCAAGCTGCACAACTACAGATCACTTTGGCAAAGGCTGCCCAACACATACCAGCGCTCCTCTCAAGGAATGATTACTCGCTGCAACTGCTGTGGAGACCAAGCAATTCCTGTGGAGGAGGTTTAAAACATTCAGCACATCATTCTTGGCATTTAATGCTCCCCTAAGACTCTTCTGTTTAAGCTAACAAATTACAAAGACAGCAGACTTACATTTTTGCTTAATTGGGTAGTGAGCAGGGAGGAAGGGAAAGACTACAGAAATTTTCTTCAAGAGTTGATACCTCAGGTAACTGGCGTTCACCAGGGTAATTTACTGCAAAGACCAAAACTCGTACGAGGTTAATCCCTATGGAAGATCTCTAACTCCAAACACCTCTACTTGTGCCACTAACAAATGCAGCAAGAAAAATATTCATTAAACATTACACAAACATCTTGTCTTCCTTGACCCCAAGTCCTTGCTGAGAGGTCCCTCCTGAGACACAGGAGTACAGGTTTCATAGAGTTATGCTATTCATTTCATATTAGGACTTTAAATGGCAAAATGTCTTGATTTGATAAACTAGTTAAGCAGGTGATAGATTGTACAGTGGTATTTGTGGAAATCTGTGAGCCTTGCTTTTTATCGGGTATACAACAAGTGGCCCATGGTTATGCTAAGAAAAGCAAAGTTTTCTAACTTTCAGTTTTATTTGAAGTAGAATAATTTGCAACTGGCTTTATAAGTTAACTCATTCTTCTGCTGGAATCATTTCCAATATTCCTGTTTCACTACTTCAAATATTTGAAGAAGCTTAGCACAATGTCTATTCTTGTAGTAAGTATAAACACAACATTTTTAATAATTTAAGTACTTCTTCTATTAGCAATATTCACACACAGATAAAAATGAAGGCCTCAAATATCTGAGAGTCTAAAAATACTATTAAAGAAGTGAAGTCATTAATGACTTATTTGGAACACTTAACCTGACTTACTACTGAAAGACTGCTAGATCTCTTTAAGAAAAGGATGAGCTTTCATTAAAAGAATTTTACCACAGATGTTCCCAGCTGTCCTGTTTCCTGCCTAACTAGAAATATTTCCATAACTTCACATACAGACTGTTTACACAAGCATCTTGAGGAAGAAATTTTACTTGCTATAAATGTATAAACAACATACTACCATGACGAGTAGTAGCAAAAATAAATTTAACCAGGAGTTGAACACAGGACCCGGGGTTATTAGCACCCTTGCTACACCCACTAGACATCAGTCAAGCTGATAGTAATGGTAGGTTCATAAATAGCACCTATAAAGAAAGATCTCAGCCAGATACAAGCCAGGTTATTTAAGGTGAGTTATTTCTACATTTGAGTATGTGGGCAGCTAAATTGAATAATTTTATTTTTTTAAAGATGGAAATTATACTGCTGATGCACTCACTTTTCAGAATATCAAATGTTAATTTCTTCTTCTTCCTGTAGGATGGAAAACAGAAACAGTACTCCATGACCAGGAAAAGGTAATAGGGAAGAGCACTGTTGGTGGATATGGTTAGAAAGGTGCTGGTGATACCACTAACTGTAATCTAGATCACTGATAAATAATTCTGCAGCACTACTCTACCATATTATTATGGTAAAAATAATTGCTTAACCTCCTCTTAAAAAATAAGATTTTATTCAATGAAATCTTTCTGACAACAACACTGCATCATTGGACTGCAGACAGCGGATATATCTAGAGAAGAACAAATAAAGGAACCCGTGAACTCGGCAAGCTAGCCAGCTTGACCAATGCAGCCTTCACTGAATTTTGTTCTGGGGGAAGACAAGCCAAAAGAGTTCTGCTTGCAAATAGTTTTCCAAATAAGTTAGTTTTTGGTAAAAGATTTGGTGAACCATTCAAGACCTGTTTGAAACACCAGAATTTTTCCTAAAGGCAGTAAATCTATCAATTTTGGACCTAGGTTCTTCCTATGCATCATTCCACTCAGGGATTAGAATTTTTTAAAATAACAAAAACAGTGGAGACACTGCTTCATTACATGACACTAGATTAACAGCCAATCTACAAAAATTGTCATCTCTTGCTACCAATCACAATGAGAGTGGCAAGTGTGGTCCCAATCTATTCAGTACTGCCTCAACAGCAAGAACCTTTTTTTGCCTTCCACCCCCCTCCCACAGTTTTCAGTGCCAACAAAGAAAGAAGAGTAACACTAAACAGCCAATTGGCTGCAAATACTCAAAATGTTGCATTCTAGCACTGAAATTTCATGGTATTATTTTCCTCAGAAAAGCTATTGCTTTATGCCATAGAAAGTTCACATTAAAAGGACTGAATAGGTAGTAACACTTCATTTGTCTGAACGCTGCAAGCTATTTCTACTACAGTAACAGATTCATTTGCATAAGCTGCAAAACTAGTAGAGGGAGCATTTAAAAGTTTAAGTCCAGTTTTACCACACTGGAGATTCTCCAAAGTAAGTTAAAAACTATTCAGGTTTGAAAGTGTAATTGTAACTGCCTGTCACTTTTAAACCCCAACCTCCTTCAGAGCAACAGAAGTTGCAGCCAGACCCTTTTCACCCATTAGACATATCAAGTGGGAACAAATGCAGACTGAGAATATTCAATGATATTAGCAGAGATAATTTGCTAGGTCTTTTATGTTCACTCTCCAATTAACTATTCTGCTATGAAGTTGAGCTTGAAGCAGCAATTCAATTTATTTCATGTTGACAAATACTTGAGGCATCCTTCACATTTAATTAATCTGTTTAAGTGAAGGAATAACAAAATCCAATATCACTCACTACAGTGGAGCCAGAATGCAAAAGCTGCCATGCATGGGCTTTTCACAGTGCTCCAGTTCTGCTTTCTCCATAGATTTTTTTGAGCAAAGCTCCTCATTTACATTCATTTTCATGCTTTATTAAATATATGCACAGTTTAGGTGTTAACATCACATGTAAGTTAGTGTTTTGACTTTGGCATAGTTTTTTGGTTGGGGTTTT